>OX459110.1:13453451-13803451 GCA_949775045.1 Metridium senile | reverse complement strand
CGTAGAATTATAATTTAGTTTAGCATAGATTAGTGAGAGCCATTAGATCATCAATTTAAATAAAAGACGAAGGTCCAATACTCGAAACGTCGGTAAAAAGTCAACATTTTTTACGGTGTTATAAATTTCATTATATTACCTATCGTTTATATCAAACACCGACGCAGCCTATACTAGTTTACTCGCTAGTTTCTATTTCTATTTTTCACGATGTTACAAATTTCATTATATTACCTATCATTTATTTCAAACACCGACGCAGCCTATACTAGTTTACTCGCTAGTTTCCATTTATATTTTTACGGTGTTACAAATTAATTTCATTCTATTACCTATCGTTTATATCTAACACCGACGCAGCCTATACTAGTTTACTCTCTAGTTTCCATTTTTATTTCTCTTTAAATAAAGTTTATTAATTGATTTGTCAGGCTTATATTCATAACAAATTAGATATATAATGGCATTAAAACTAGACTAATGAAATGACACTATATGAATATGTTTGAATATATACGTTTAGATGATATTAGATCTATATTTAGTATATAGTAATTATAAAAGCATATCATTCTACGTAGGCAATAAAAAAAAATATTTTAAGTAGAGAAAAAACATTTTAAAAAGACCAGTTTTGTGCCAAAAAAAAACTGAAACTCTTTTTTTATTGCGTTTATCTAGCGTTCAGAACATTTTAGTACAATCTAGAAGGAATTCTAAAATCGATGAAAGATTCTAGAAGGATTTCAACAATCTTACCTGTCATAATTAGGAGATTAAGCCAGATGACTACCGTTAGCTTCATGTTAACCATCGCTAAAAAAATATCTTGATTGTCAGCTAGTCAAGTGATTTAGTATCAAACTTGCATTGATCAATATGATCTAATGACAATGATCTAATATATGATTGATATGATGTAATTTGATCAAAATGGCCCTTGATAATTAACAAATCAAAATGCATAATCAGCGGGTATCTTGTTGAAATTGAGGTGCAAAGGCGTGGCCGTAGTTATATGCATGTGCATCTTGTTTCGTAGATATCTTGTTTTGTAGATATCAGGTTGTGAGATAGAAATACATCTTTATTCAACAGCAAACTTTTACTTCAATCAATCAATCTATCAGTCAATCAACCAATTAATCAATCAATCAGTACATCAATCAGTCAATATCAATCAATCAGTCAATCTATCAATCAATCAATCAATCGATCAATCAATCAATCAATCAGTCAATATCAATCAATCAATCAGTCAATCTATCAATCAATCAATCAATCGATCGATCAATCAATCAATCAATCAGTCAATCAATCAGTCAGTCAGTTAGTCATTAATTCGATCAGTTGGCAAACCAACCAACCAACCAACCAACCAACCAACCAACCAACCAACCAACCAACCAACCAACCATCCTTCAATCTGCCTTAAATTACACGGAAGAAACAGTTTATATTATAATTTTATTGACAGTTTATATATTACAGATAAGTGAGCTGTAAGGGTTATATTTAGATTGACTCGAGAACATTCTGCTGAAACTGTCCAAAGACGTTTCCTGATGGCTTGTATCGAGCAACGATCACGTGACAGGCTCGTCCTTCTGAAAAAATAAACAAAAAGACTATGATTCGCTACATGTAATGCTGAATGACGTACAATAGTTCTTTATCAGGGATGATAGACGTCCAATACGAGAAAGTATATCAATGTTAGGCACCAACATTGCGCAATAGTAATAGCCCTGATAGATATTTTAGGATACGTCCAAAACGAGAAAGTTGTAAGGCACCAACGTTGCCCAATAGTAATAGCCCTAATACATCTTAATATAATTTGATATCATATAATAATGTTTTTTTCGACGCATATTACAAAGACAAGGCGCGCTGTTATTAAAGCAATGAAATAGCTAAAGATAGCACCAACCAATAGAAACTCAGTAATAGAGCACCAGTCGAAAGCTGCGTTTTCGTTGCCCCCCTAATACAGTACCGCTATTGTTTGTTTAGGTTTAGGGCAATTGTTTGGGAAGACTCTATTGTTTTTTAAACCAATCCTAAACGATGTTTCGATTTGGTGCTGACTGTCCCTAGAAGCTCTCCAAATTCGCTATTTAACCATTTATCAACCATTTATCAACTATTTATCAACCCTTTATCAACCATTTTGCAACCATTTATCAACTATTTATCAACCCTTTATCAAACATTTTGCAACCATTTATCAACTATATATCAACCCTTTATAAACCCTTTATCAATCATTTATCAACTATTTATCAACCCTTTTTCTCAAACTCATTAATAATTCATGAGCTAATCAACCAATGTGAGCACACCATTTGTACCACATGCATGGGTTTGAAACCCCGATGAAACACGATTATAGGTTGACTGGTGTTTGAAATATTTTCATCACTAGTGATGAAAATATTTCTAAATCTACATAGTGGTGGGAAATCTGAAAATAATTAGTATTTAATTCCAAAAAGCTCGTGCTTCGTGTTTCATTAGGGTTTCCAAACACTCAAAAACAATAAAAGCACTCGGCCTACGGCCTCGTGCTTTCAAATGTTTTATCGTGTTTAGAAACCCTAATGAAACACTCGTACTCGTTTTTGAAATATTACATCAACTCTTTATATCAACCCTTTATCAACTATTTATCAACCATTTATCAACCATTTATTAACCATTTATCAACCATTTATCAACCCTTTATCAACCATTTTGCAACCCTTTATCAACCCTTTATCAACCATTTATCAACCATTTATCCAGTATTATAACGATTATAAATATCGCAAAACAAACCAACAAAAACTCTTTTGATAATGACGAAAGCTCAAGAGAACTTTACAAACAGTAGTGTATGTCCTCAATCAATTCTTATAATAAACCAACAAAGATTTAAACCAACGAATTTGATTTTCATTCATATATATTTACTTTTATCCACGAATTCAGCGCGTCCTATCCCTAGTAGTTTCGTATTTTTCCAGACAACTTGAGTGAAATGTCCAGTATCAGTGGTAAATCCAGGACTATTCCAGTTATACTTGGTACTTTCATCATACCATCGGTTAGTTATCGCTGTACAGTCGTATGGCTTGACTAAAAACAGAAGGATGGTACGCGTTTCAGAATTCGTTTTACCATTTTATTGCAGACAATCTGCGTTTTTACCTTAACAGCATAAAAGTTCCTAATTGCCATTAACACCATACCTGGTTTACTGCATGTAATGGCCAGGTTCTCTCCCTGGCCAAGTCTCTCATTCTTTGGCGAATGCTGTAACTTTGCAGTACCAATACCAGCTAGTTTCCTGGCATACTTTAGTGCAGCTTTGTTAAGTGCTGCATTCAGACGGAGGGGTGGCGCTTGATGTTGTGCTCGCTTGGCATTATGGTCTAGCAATGCTTGGTGTCGACATGATCCCTCTGTTTGAAAAAAATATTAAAAAAACATGGAAATCATCAGGGTAAAAAAAAACAATAAAAAAATGTGATACACACAGAGTAAAATACTTTAATGCACAGCAAAAAGCGTAACTCTGAAAAATACAACCTATACACTGCAAAAACGGCTGAGTAGATACAACTCAGTATATTGAGTTAATCATGCATTCAGAATGACACTTTATAGTGAGTAAACCCAACTCTATAGTGAGTAAAAGTGAGGTTAAACTCAATATATTGAGTACATTGTACTCAATGGCACATCTACATTTATGTTCACTCTTAATAATGAGTTGGGTTAACTCACTATAGAGTGTCATCCTGAATGCATGATTAACTCAATATACTGAGTTGTATCTACTCAGCCGTTTTTGCAGTGTAATGGCAATTTTGAACCAAGCTACTGTAAGCTACTTACTTCTCTGTATTTGAGTTCTGACCGCTGGGTTACTTTGTGCCTCATCCACCGATGTGATCATTGGTTCACTATTTCCATGACAACACGATGACGTCAATGCCTGTAGGCGTTTTGAGCAAGGAACATCTGTTCTTTTTAAGCAGGGGTTGGATTCAGGTTTGCATGAGACGATAGCGTTCGCAGGGCAAGGGTTATTATGATGTAAGGCTTGGTTGCTAGTTTGAGGTGCACAGTTTTGGGATCCTTGTGTGCAAGGATGGTCTTGACTTGAAGGTGAAGCAGTGTTGTCGTTTTGTTGTTCTGCTTGGAGATGTTCTTTTTCAAGCTTTGTCGGTTTTCTATCCGATACTTTCACATCCTTAGCTGTAATTTGATTGTTTTGTTTCGGTAATTGTGACTCTAGTTTTGTATCCATGTTGGTTTCCTTGCCTTGGGATTCCATCATCTTGTTTTGGTCGTTGTCCTGTTGTTGTTGTTTGTCCTGCATAGCGTTTGTCTTTTCCTGGGCTTGGCTGTTTTCGGTGTTTATAAGAAGCATCTTCCCAACTATCTTTTCTGGTTTTACTCGATCTGAATCGTTTTCTTGATCTTGAGGTTCGTGATTGTTCTTTGCCACTTGATTCTTTGGAATGGTGACTTGTTGGTCCAGTTGTGGTTGCTGCTGCTGCTGCTGTTGTTGTTGTTGCTGCTGTACGTGCTGTTGAGGTTCTTGCGGTTGCATTTGCTGCTGTTGTTGTAGTAGATGCTGCTGCTGTTGTTGTTGTCCAATAGGATGTTCTGGACCATTTTCTTGTTTATGATTACCATTATGTGTAATTGTTGTTGGTTTTTGATTGTTTTCTGCTTGATTCCCTTGAGGTTCTCCTATAATTGCATTTTCATTACCAGGGATGTTTGTTTGTTGTTGTTTGTCTCCCAAAGGCTTCATCTTTTCTTGTACTGCAATTTTCTCCTTCTGTCTAGACCCGTTCATTTCTTGATTCTGATTGTTTTCTTGTTGCTTGTTTGATGTTTCTTCACCAGTAGTGTCTTGCTGTTGTTTGCTATTTTCTTTTGGATTTCTCTGCTGTTCCTGGTTTGGTAGGTTCGTTACTGCTTGTTGTTTACCTCCATCACCTCCAGACTTTTCCTGGTTCTGGTTGTTTTCTTGTTTATTTTCCTGGTTGGTCGTCTGTTTCTTTACATCTGTCTTTTCCTTGTTTGGTAGACTTTGAACTCTTTGTAGTTTACCTCCATCACCTCCAGAGTTTTCCTGGTTCTGGTTGTTTTCTTGTTTGCTTTCCTGGTTGGCTGGCTGTTTCCTTCCATCAATATTTTCCTGGTTTGGTAGACTTTGAATTCCTTGTAGTTTACCTCCATCATCTTTGGACTTTCCATGGTTTTCTAGCATGATAAACACAAAGTCATCTTTTCCCTGTTTTGTAGTGACCACTTTAGGTTGCTGTGATTGTGAACCATTTCTGTTACCATTCCTCTCTGTACCTGGACTTGTCTGGTTTCGTTCTTTACTGTCATTCATATCAGCTTTTGATGGTCGTTTTTGATGTTCAGTTTTCGCCTTGTTTATTACTCCATTAAGTATCTTAACAAGTTTTCTAAAGATATTCACGGTGCTGCCGATTTGTTGGTTTGTTTCAGAACCTGATAATAGCAAATTCAAAGATATGAGCATGAAAGTATAACGATGATACACCCTTTTCGAGAAAGGTTGTCACCCGTGAAAAGCACACAAGCCAGTAGCGCAATTAAAGGATCATGGATCAATTCAGAAACTAAATGTGCATTCGGAACGCCTTTCTTGTTGTTTGATAAGACAAAATGGACATTTTTCTCAATAACATATTGACAAGTGTGTCTATGTGAAAATAGAATCCCTGCGTTTTAATAAACTATACATAGGTTACCCATATTCCCCCGCGCTTCTAGCTTGTAGGTATTTCACTTCACAGGTGACAAAAGTTTCTCGGAAAGGGTGTATACTTGTTTCAATAAAGCTAGTCGCCGTTAAAGTTACAAAGCTGAGACCGGCAGGGATTATGGGTAGACACTACTAAAATATTATAAAGTATTTCTTTAAAACTACTTTGATAACTATTGATTAGTTTGATGGATTTTCCAGTCACAGTCACACTTCATATGACCATCCACAAGCTTAATTGCATCATTTATCTGCATATCATTTCTCTGATGTTTGACCAATAACTAACAACAAATGTTTTCTGTTAATCCGTTCTCTTGGTTGTAGTCTTATCATCTTAATGTGTGTACTCCGAAAACAGCTGAACTAACTAGAAGTTTTGATATTATGACCAGAAGATGAAGAGGTGTTTTTAAAAGGTTTCATTTCTCTGATATTAGGTTAATAAGCATCAACAAATGTTGGCTGTTAATCCGTTTTCTTAGTTATTTGTCTTATAGTCTATCATCTTATTGTGTTTACAGTTGAACTATACTATAGAAGTTTTGGTATTTTTACCCGATGGTGGAGGTGGTGTTGTCCCACTTTGCTTGGGTAACTGTTGCCCCTGTGGAGGGTCAGTAGAATCAGTTGAACCAGTTTGGTTGGTTGAGATGTTCAAAGTATTTCCTGAGCCAAGTTCTTTGGAATCGACTCTTGATTTACTTGAATCACTAGTCTTCGATGATGATGTTCCACCTATAACATAAAAGTACCAAAATTTATACTAAAGATGCGATATATATCAGTTAAACGCTCGTTAGCTGAGTCTATATGTCTAAGGTAACAATTTGAGTACAATAACTATGACACAAGGTCGATGTTAGCAGCGTTAAGTTGGTGTGCCATAGTATAAAAGGAAAACCGTGACGGTGGCGCCGGGATCCAGATGGATCCGGGAGGCGGGTTCAACACCCAGAACACTCTTGAGTTTATACCGGTCTAAGGTAACAATTGGAGTACAATATTGTCGATGTGTTAAAGTGTGTTAGCAGGGTTTAGTTGGTATGCTAACCACAGATGTAGTATAAATGGAAAACCTGGACTTTGGCGGATCCAGGATTTTAGAAAGGGGGGTTCCACACATAGAAGACAGGGGCGAAAGTAGCCACAGGTAGCCCAAGAGCAGAGAAAAGATATTCTAGACAGTGTATTGTCGTTACAAAGGGTGGTTCCATGGAACCATTGGACCCGTCACTGCTGGACACCATGAAAACAGATTTGCCCTCGCTGACTTCCCATACATTTTTCGGGGTCAAAGTTTGATTGCAGCTAGTCTAAGACTTAAGCACATACCTGAGCCAGATGATGAAATGATAATAGCTGTAGAACGGATGTTATCTGCCCCATCGTCGCCAGGAACACCATTACCAGAGAACCCTGAGCCTGAACCGTCGGTAGTATTCGAAGCTGTGGTGTTACTGGATGATGTAGCATTATGGCTGTCAGATGATGATGACCCGTCCTCTGTGGAAGAAAAATATGGTAATTTGGTCCATATAGAAATAGTACACAAGATATAGTCCCTTTCACAGTTTCCTGCGCCATCTTGAAAGGTAGCCGGGCCTTTGCATCAAAGCGAGGCGAACGTTTAGCTTGCAATGATAGAGACACGTGAATAATTGTACCGCTTCGATGCAAAGGCCCGGCTACCTTTTAAGATGGCGCAGGGAACTGTGAAGGGGACTTTTAGGTCCTCCTGATTTTCTGACAGGGTTATGTCTGGCCGTCATACCTTTTAAACTGTAAAGTGTTAAAGACAAAGCGTCATACCTGTTTGAGTGTCTACATCCATAGTAACCACATAGTCCTGACCGCCGGCATTAAGATGTACTTGTGCAACTGGTGGACCTTGACCCTGACAACACTGCGAGGGGTCTGGGAACTGACAGCAGTTTAGTTGACTTGGAGAAATGGGGTATGGACAACAGTTAGGACCCAGTCCACCCCCTGTTACAGGGTTGATCGGTGGGTAAGGATAGCCTGGGACTGGACCTGCAAATAATAAACATACGTCTAAAGTTATGAAAACAACTTTAGGTATTGTTTTTTTTTGCAAAGACAACAGTGATCACAAGGAGAAAGGCAGTTTTTCTGTCTACTTTAGTCGCCTTTTTCTCAGCATACTAAAGTAGTAAATCTACTGGCTATACTGCATGCGGATGCAGTCACCGACGGCACACCATTATATCCATTCAATCATCATAGCGGGACCTATATAAACTATAAATAGAAACTAGCGAGTAAACTAGTATAGTCTGTGTCGGTGTTTGATATAAACGATAGGTTATATAATGAAATTTGTAACTGACTGTTTAAAATAAACATGGAAACTAGCAAGTAAATTAGTATAGGGTGCGTCGGTGTTTGATATAAACGATAGGTAATAGAATGAAATTTGTAACACCGTAAAAAATGTTGACTTGCAAATTTCATTCTATTATCTATCATTTATATCAAACACCGACGCAGTCTATACTAGTTTACTCGCTAGTTTCCATTCAAAGAGTATATAATTACGGACGTTTTGAACATTAATTTTTGCGTCTTTTACGATATGAATAAACTACAAACTTTAGTTATACATACATTTACATCAGAGTCTATAAACTATATGTTACCTCCTGGATAGCTCAAGTATTGTTTCTTTGTTCCTTTCGTTGATACCAGTTTCTCTTTTATCAGTTTTGAGCTTAAATGAAGACCCACTGCAATAAATAAGAATATAAACCAGTGATCGTTTGGAAAGTAATTCGGTTTATGTAAAACTCAACGTTACACTAGGGTATATAAAATTTCCCTCAAAGAATTGGATTATCAGATAATTATTAGGTTCTGTAAATAAAATAGGTTGTGATTACGCCATTCCGTTGCTAAGTAATATGCTTCCTGACAAAAGCTGTTACTGGTCTTTCATTATACATTTGATTAAATGACGTAAGGTTTGCTTAGGAAAATCAAACTTTTAATTAACAAAGTAATAAATAATAGGTAATATAATGAAATTTGTAACACCGTAAAAAAATAGAAATAGAAACTAGCGAGTAAACTAGTATAGGCTGCGTCGGTGTTTGATATAAACGATAGGTAATAGAATGAAATTTGTAACACCGTAAAAAATGTTGACTTAACTTTACTGACGTTTCGAGCTTTAGCCCTGAATAAAGTCGGAGTAAAAAAATTCATTATATTACCTAAAGTAATAAATAGGCAGACGATAGCTTTAGTTGATTCAATAATACAATCACAAATATTCGTTTGGCTCACGAGTGTCTAGGGTGTGGATCGCGACGTTTCGACTGCTACTGCTAGTCTTCATTAGAAGATGGTAAGGCATGGCCTTATTCCAGTACTCTTACCATCGTCTGATGAAGACTAGTACTAGCGGTCGAAACGTCTATACTTTTGTCATATCCACGATGAATATTCTTTACAAATTTATTAAAAAAAACCAGTTTGAAACAATTCGTTTCCAAACAACAAACTAGAATCAAATAATATCAAATCGATTAATGTGATTCTGACTATAATAGTTGTTCTTTTTTGCTGTTTTGTTTTTGACAAAAACTGAAGTAATTTCTATACCGCCACACTAAGCTTAAAACTCATTTGCGTCAAAACCCATAAGACAGTAACACCTCTTTTTGAGAAACACACGCCCTCTTGAATGTGCAAGTGAAATATCTTTAAGAACACAACTAGCGTTAAGAACATTCTAGTACAACCTAGAAGGAATTCTAAAATTGATCAAAGATTCTAGAATGATTTTAACAGTCTTACCAATCATAACAAGAAGATCAAGCCAGATGACTATCGTCAGCTTCATGTTAACCATAGCTACAGCATATCTTTATTGTCAGCTAGTCGAGAGATTTTAATATCAAACTTGCATTGATCGATATGATCTCAGAGGACCCTTGACAATTAACAAATCAAAATGCATGGTCAGCCGGTACCTTGTTGAAACCGAGAGACGAATGTGTTGATCAAGTTCTCATATATGTCATATATGTACATTTTCTTGACTGTATAATATGAAATGTAATTTAAGATAGGGCGCATCTTGTTTCGTATCACAACATATCAGGTAGTAAGAAAGAAACGCCTCGTTAATCAACACCAAAAGTTTTCTCAATAGGTGACGAAGGGCTAAAGCTCGAAACGTCAGTAAAGTTAAGTCAACATTTTTTACGTTGTTACAAATTTCATTATATTACCTATGTTGGTATTGTGATGCTTATTTGCCAACCATTTTTACAATAGATTTTATAATTTTCTTTGTTCTTATAGATAATGATAATGATAACAATGGTTGGTTTCATGATGATGATGGTTGGCAAAACCATAACAAAATAAGTCACTATACGTCCATCTATATTGCAGTTATACGATGTCATCATGAGTCAGCCAATCAGTAAATTAGTCAGTGATTCGAATAAAAAAGACAGTCAGTGAATCAACCAACCAACCAACCAACCAACCAACCAACCAACCAACCAACCAACCAACCAACCAACCAACCAACCAACCAACCAACCAACCAACCAACCAACCAACCAACCAACCAACCAACCAACCAACCAACCAACCAACCAACCAACCAACCAACCAACCAACCAACCAACCAACCAACCAACCAACCAACCAACCAACCAACCAACCAACCAACCAACCAACCAACCAACCAACCAACCAACCAACCAACCAACCAACCAACCAACCAACCAACCAACCAACCAACCAACCAACCAACCAACCAACCAACCAACCAACCAACCAACCAACCAACCAACCAACCAACCAACCAACCAACCAACCAACCAACCAACCAACCAACTAATCTGAACCAACCAACCAACCAACCAACTAATCTGAACCAACCAACCAACCAACTAATCTGAACCAATAAATCAATTGTTCGATCAATCAATTATCAATCCATCAATCAATCGATCTGAACCAATCAATCAATCGATCGATCAATCGATAAATTAATAAATCATCTAATCAATCGATAGCTAGATAGTGGTGGCCAAACCTTGATAGAAGCTCTAGATAGCTCTATTACTCATCGTACCTAATTTGCTGATGCACATCTTTAGTGCATGATAATTATACAAACAAGATCAAGATAACTAACATCGCGCAAATATTTGGTACGATTGGTATTGCGCATCTCTATTGAAAATAATAAATAGATAAATAGATAAAACACAAAGAACAGTCATTCTTGAATATGTTTAATTTTGATAACTTCATGTTGATACAACATTTGATAATGTACTTTACATCCCCAATATATTCTCGATCTATGCTATTGTGAATAACAAGTGGTATAACCAGAAAGATATATAAGAACCATACAGTTAATATATTCTTTAAATCTAATATACAATGCTAGAACGCAAACACAATACCCATAAAATAAAATAGAATTGCTACTATGTATTAGTTCTTATTTATTGGCTATTACACTATCAAAGACAAGTAAATTTTTAATGAGGTAGAATTGTTTCTTTTTGTATTTGATGTTCTAGTATGTAGCTACTAAATAAGGACTATATTTGAAGACTAATACTTTGTAACTACTAATTCCTCATGCTTATAAGCCGTCAGCGGTCCTTACAATAATTGTAAAGCGCATAGAGACGTATGGTTGCTCTAATGCACTATATTAACATCACCACATTATATTACATCATTATTATAGTCAGTTACTATTTTGTTTTTATTACATGGTTTTAGTGTTCTAGCTCTATTCAAAGTTTCATATGTTCGACGTCTATACAAATATACATTAGCTGATTTCATTGAAATTCAGAGGAAGGCGTGTCATGAGTAATATTCTTCTCCATATAAGCCTCAATCAATCGATACTAGAACAAACTTTGTTTCAGTAAAGTTAGCAGTCATCAAAACTTATCAAAGCTTGGCAAATATTTTCTGTCATATGTCTTATGTTCTTCCAAGTAGTGAGCCTTTGACACATAATTAAGCTTGTGAATGCATGCTCACCGAAAGTAAAATAGTTACAGGGTCTTGATGAGGGATGTGGGATCAGGGATCATGCACATGCCTGGGATTGGGAGTCACATAGTCAGAATCAGCTGGAATCAGGGATCAAAATACGTGGGCTTTTGGGATCAGGGATCAAAATTTTTTGTCAAAAATTGGGATCAATCACACGATCAACATCCCTCGTTACGACCCTGTAGTTAGTTCAAATAGGTTTTATATTCTATACCGTACCATTCCTCCTATACATTCATATATAGTTCAGACAATCAATAAGCCTATCTCTCTATCTACTACCTATTACAATAGTTAGGTCTCGTATGTATACTGTACAATCATTTGACATATTTATATCTAGTTTTTCCTGGGTACGTTCTGTGGAAACTGTCCCTGTACGTTACCAGGTGGCTTGTATCGGGCAACAATCATGTAGCACGTCCCGTCTGAAAAAAACAAACAAGCAGTCAATTTATATAGGTCAGCGGGATAGTATTAGAGTCTATATGCGTCAGTTTACCAGAGTGACCGACCCCATCAGAGGCTAAGAGGTCTAAGACTGAAGAAGAAGACGACGGTAGAAGAAGACGAAGTAGAAGAAGACGAAGTAAAAGAAGAACAAGAACAAAAACAAGAAACAACAACAACAACAACAACAACAACAACAACAACAAGTTGAAGAAGAACAAGAAGTTGAAGAAGAAAAAGAAGAATTATAGAAGCACTGAGTGTCTAGTACTACTTACATGTTGGGTGTTTGTAGCTTGCAATCCCGACACCAAGTTGTTGAGTGTTTTTCCAGACAACTTGGGTGAAGTGCCCTGTTCCCATGGAGAATCCAGGAGAATTCCAGTTATACTTACTGATCTCATTGTACCAGTTATCAGTAACTTTCTTACAGTCGTTGCCTAGAGACCACAAAACACGACATGTGAAATACAGTAATGGATTGACAGATAGAAGTTGGGGCTTACTTTGGCTTTTATACCAATCAAGAATCATTTATTCGTTCATTCATTCGTTCATTCAACCATTCATTCATTCCTCATTCGTCCGTCCATCAACCCATTCATCCTGATCCATATTACTATTAATCCGTTTATTCATCCATCCACTTAGACAAATTTCATTCGTTTATTTTATTTGGGCGCATTTGATCATATCCAAATGCTAATAATAATTTTTATAATTATTATTGATTCGGTTAGATTCAAAGTGACGTCAGTAATGTAAATAATCGATAATTTACCTCCTCGTATACACGTCATGGCCAAGTTCTCTCCTTGACCTGGTCGTTCTCCTTTCGATGAATGTTGCAGCTGACCAGTACCTGTCGCAGCCAGTTTTTTAGCATACTGTTCTGCACCTCGGTTCATGTCTGCATTCAGACGGAGAGGTGGGACTCCGTGTTGAGATCGTCTAACATTGTGTTGATCTAATGCTTGTTTTACACATGAACCAGCTGAAAATATGGATAATAATGTACAGTTTCAAAGATACATTCATTCGTTTCATATTTAATAAATCACTTTTTTAACGTTTCAATCTTCTGCTGGACACGTATCATGTGCCCTTCTATTCGGGGAGACTCACTCACACTCACTACCTATACGTTAAAATATTTTTCACACAACTCGGCTCACATGTTCATTTTTGCGGAGGAGAGGAAAACCGGGAAACCTTGCATGTATTAGTGTGAACTACTAAGAAGAGTAATAAACTAAGAAGAACCCCGAGAAAAACCCTCGTGGCATTTTGCGGAGGAGAGGAAAACCGGGAAACCTTGCATGTATTAGTGTGAACTACTAAGAAGAGTAATAAACTAAGAAGAACCCCGAGAAAAACCCTCGTGGCATAGTGGAGAAGAACACATATCAAACAAACTTATTTTTCTAGAATACTCAATATATTGTATGCTGACATATAGAGGTACTATGTATGTGATACAAATTGCGAACGTTAACATAGTAATTGTTTTGATTTGATCTAGACTTTCAAGTTTCACGTTAGACGAAAGAACTAATAAGTATTAAAACTGGGCGATATATTTTAATTTGGTATATATAAGTATTTATTGGCATAAATAGAAAACATAGGGACGATAGGTACTTACACGCTGCTGATGCTCCTCCACCACCACCACCACCGCCACCTCCTCCACCACCGCCTCCTCCATTACCACCGCCGCCTCCTCCATTACCTCCACCTCCTCCTCCTATTCTAAAACCTCCTCCATTACCTCCACCTCCTCCTCCTATTCTAAACCCTCCTCCATTACCTCCACCACCTCCTCCTATTCTAAACCCTCCTCCATTACCTCCACCACCTCCTCCTATTCCAAACCCTCCTCCATTACCTCCACCGCCGCCTCCTCCATTACCACCGCCGCCTCCTCCTATTCCAAACCCTCCTCCATTACCTGCACCACCTCCTATTCTAAACCCTCCTCCGTTACCTCCACCACCTCCTATTCTAAACCCTCCTCCGTTACCTCCACCTCCTCCTGGCCTAGCCCCCGCTGCGTTCACCAACTTGCCTCCAAAACCACCACCACCACCTCCACCTCCATTTCCAACATTACCGACACTATTAACGCCTTCGTTTCCGTGAGGGCCTCCGGCGTTACCACCTCCTGGCTGGCCCTTCCCGCCACCCGGACCTTTACCAGTCGTGGTTTCATTAAGTGGACAGCATGTAACGCCTTCAATTACCAGACAGGCACCAGTGTTAATGGCTGCCTGGCCACACGGGTCCACACCACTTGTTGGACATGGTGTTTGTGAGCATGGTGATTCAGGTATACATTCCATAGTAGTATGGTTCTTGCAGGGTGAGGCCTGTTGCAGTGGACATGGTGCCGCGGGAATGGCTTGACAAGCTACTGTTTGTTGTGGACATTGTTGTGGACAGGCAGCCATTGCTGGTGGTGCTGCCATTGTTTGTTGAGGAAGGCACTGTGAAGCTCCACCGACACACGCATCGTTTTGTTTGATGTGATGTTTCTTTGGTGATATCTTGTCAACCAGCTGTGCGTTATTGTTTTCTCCTTGAGGATGAAAACCCTGTACGTCAGTGCTGTTGTTGTCTTTAAGTTGTTGCGTTCCTATTGGTGCAGATGCGTCTTTAGATTTATCTTGATTAGGGCCAGGCTCCATCAGGGGCTCACCGACAAGGATAGCCATCGAACTGTTATCTGGTTTACCTATTAAAGAAAGATTGTTGGACATCACTATTAGTATCATCATCACTATCACCATTAACACCAGCATCATCATTATTATTATGATTGTTATCATCATTCCTGCTTTACCTAGCAAAGAAAGATTGTTAGACATCACTATTAGCATCATCATCACTATCACCATTAACACCACCATCATCATTATTATGATTGTTATCATTATCATCATTCCTGCTTTACTTAGCAAAAAAAAAAGATTGTTGGACATCACTATTGTTTATCGCTACAGACATTTACATGCGCAGTATATAGTATATTTATGTGAGTATTGATTTTTATTGTTAGGTATCATACCGTCTGTTATTTTTCATTAGTATTTCTTTCTTAGATTTAACCTTACTTTTACAATAATTTTACTTTATTTTGCTTTAACAGGCGGGTTTTTAATTTGATCTAATAAGCTTTTATAGTCATATTCTTTTACTTTGATAGCTTCTACTATTTTTTCTTCTTCTTTTCGTATTATTTTCGTCTTTTCGTTCCGTTATTTTAACGGTTTCTTTTGCTTGCTTACGTGATTTCTGTATTCCAATTTTTATACTCGAGCACAAGCGTTGATTGATGCATGCGCGCACCAAAAGTCCAATGACCGTATTCCAAATAAGCTGGCGCACAAGGTCGAGTTAGTGAGGAGGGTGGCATGTCATCCAGCAGGACGAAAAATAAGACCTGTCAAAGGGCGGAAGAGTTCGCTTTGAGCCAACGACCAGCATGCAAAATTGAAGTTTTGTTGAGTGACGTCGGAAGGGCAAGATTTCCAGCCGGCGAAAGAACAAGTCGAAGACCAAACTGCTAATGTACATGTATAGCTGATGCAACTCCAGAAAGGGACAGGATTGGCAAGACAGGTGGAGGCGAACTTATAGCGATAAAGTCCGACATCAAATCCACTCGCCGACAAGATTTATAGTTAATTTAATATAAATGTATACACCTACTTGCAGTAAGGTTGTCATACAAAATAGAACATTTGTCACAAAAAATAGAACATTTGTGATTTAGTATGAAAGGAATTAATTAAAAGGCAAAAGAGAGAGTTCAGCTTGAATCACCTTGTCTTTTAATCAATTCCTATCCTACTAAATCACAAATGTTCTATTTTCTTTACGACAAATGTTCCATTTCTGTATGACAACCTTATTGCAAGTCGGTGTATGTCCTAGTTTCTTAGTTATTTACAATTAGTTTTATCGATATTTACAATTCTTCACTATTAATATATAGAGGATATTACACTGTGGCGCGAAGATTGATTTGACGCGTACGTACATCCGGGACTTTTTGGTACTTTTTGGTACTTTTTTATATCTTCGATCACTAGTGAAAATATGGAAAATACGAGTGTTTTAGTTTCCGGTAAAACACTACTATCCATATATTAAAAGATAGTATTTTATTGGTTATTTATACAATGGGTGCGCCTTGCATGGGACCTGTGTCCCGTTCGTGCAAACCCCATTGGGCTCGTTTAATTAATCGTTTGTGATCAGTCCCGTGCATTTTTATTTAGTCGGTTTTGATAGTCTATTTTGTAAGTCTGTGTTTGTTTAAGTCTAATTAACTAATGCGTGCCCAATAAAGCTGTTAAAACAAAACAAAAACAAAAATTGTGATCATGATCATTATCTTTATCAGTAGCAGCACCATTATCATCAATAAATCACCATCATCATCATCATTATCATCCCATCCACTACCATAATAATAATTATCATCATCACCATCGCCATCATCATCACTATCGAGTCAGGTCAGGGTCTACTGGTGACTCTGCTACCAACATTGTAACCCAGTACCACCTGCTGCATGGTCGGGTTGTCGGCGACTAAACCGGCTCCTCAACTAACATTATGTTAGTGAGCGGAGGGTGGTATGCAGCCCAGCAGGACGAAAAACAAAACCAGTCAAAGGGCGGATGAGCTCGTCTTGAGCCAACGGCCAGCATGCATGCAGAAAGCTTCGGTGGAGTAACGTTGACAACTGGCCACCCACTTAATCATGCAGTCCTGAAGATTTCAGCCCGTAACAACAAAACATCAAGACATCAGACAAGTAAAAGAAGAATAACGGCAGAGGCTAAACGTAGCATGGTAAAAATGAATATATTGTGTAAAATGTAAAGTGAAAGAGCGAATACAAAACACGACCACATCAGCTATGGTGTAAAATATATATCGTGTATAACTAAATATTATTATTATTATCATCATCAACATCATCACCACCGTCATCTCTATCATCATCATCATCATCATCATTATCACCATCATTACCTGCACCATTCTGATGTCCTTGGTCTTTGTGTGCCCCTGTGTTACTGTTCTGTTTCGATGTCAACTGGCTGTTCTGTTTCAGTGCATGATCGATATCAATCTTATCTATTTCTTTACTAAGGTTCTCAAGCTGTTTACTAAATTTATCCCCACCACTGTCTTTACTCTTGCTCTGTGGTTGAGGGGCAGCTCCACCCATGCCTGCCCCGGTTGGAGGTGTTGGTGATGCGGGGCTAGTAGGGGGTGTTGGAGATACGCTCATACCAGGCTGTGTTGGGATACTTGTAGGAGCGCTGGACGAGCCGTTGGCATTGATTGGTAATCCAGTGGAATCGGACGATGACTGGGTTGGTGTTGCGGAAGTAGGTGGAGTAGATGATCCAGTAGATGATGCAGCTGATGATGCAGCTGATGTTGGAGTAGAAGAAGGTGAAGCAGCATCGCTTTCGTGTGAATCTAGGGATAAAAGTGAATATCGTTTAAGATAATGACGGATTGATGGATTGAATAATTCACAGACAGACAGACAGACAGACAGACAGACAGAAAGACACAGACAGACAAACGGACAGACAGACAGAGAGACAGACAGACAGACAGAATGAATGGACAGACAGACAGAAAGACACAGACAGACAAACGGACAGACAAACAGAGAGACAAGACAGAGAAACAGACAGACAGACAGACAAACAGAAAGACAGACAGACAGATCGGTGAATCAAATCATTGTCAGTCGTTTTTTATACCGTGTTAGCATCTATCCCCTCTATATTAGCACATTTAACGATCATAGGACAGTATTCCTACCTTTGTTCTTGTTACTCGCATCAAGATCGATGGACAAGACGTACTTCTGTCCACCAGCATCTAACGAAACTTTCTTAGATTCACCTGGCTTGAGGTTAATACAACACGGCGGGGCACTAGGGCCTTGACAACACGTAGGAGGGCCTGGGACGGGGTAAGGAGGGTAGTACACAGGCTGGGGGGAGGGGTAGGGTGAAGGTTGGGGGGATGGGTAGTTTGATGGATAGGGCGAGGCGTAGGGGGAGGGGTACGATGATGGCATGTTATAGGATGGTGCCTGGCAGCAGCTACGACCAACAGCCTGTCCTTGGTACCGAGTGACTTGACCAGGATATCTTGCTTGCTGATAACTGGCTTGATAACTGGCTGTATTTACTGGCATATATGGTCTTGGTGCTGTATTACAAATAGAAAAGGTACAACTTAACATTTCATAGCGTCAATAAGTGTTATCCAAAGTTCAACTATAGTGCTAATCCTGATTTAACTATTCATAAAAAACTATATAAAGTTTATCCTTATTTAGGGCGAGTAGTCCTGGTTTAACTTGTTATATATGTTTCGTTAACAATACGTGTTTGCCAAAACCCAAACCAAACAACTGATCACTATATGAATGAATTACAATATCACATATATTGTATACACTTAAATTGCAAGAAAATTGTTCTCACCATTGTAATTCAGATGGGAAGGAATTAATTAAAAGACAAAAGAAGATTATTCAAGCTGAAATATTTCATTTGTTATTCATTTCTTACTAAATTACTAATGTTCTTTTTTCATGTGACAACATTCTTGCAAATAGGTATATATATATATATCCCAAAATGCATCACTGTACGCATGACGTCAATTTTACCTTGGGCTGGTCTTGGATAGTATCTAGAATAGCCATAGGGCAAGTACTGTTTCTTAGATCCCTTTTCTTGCTTTAGTTTCTTATGACGATGGTGTTTCTTGTGAAGATGGTATCCCTCTGGTGAAGCAAGGCAATTGGAGTTGATGTCACACAAAATGTTGAGTTATCACATGACTGATATAATAGAACTGGGCCAAATTGGAAACCAGTCATTTGTAATGAATTGAAATTGTTATTGTTTATCTACGTTAAATAACGTCTGATGTAAATGTATGTATAACTAAAGTTTGTAGTTTATTCATATCGTAAAAGACGCAAAAATTAATGTTCGAAACGTCCGTAATTATATACTCTTTGAATGGAAACTAGCGAGTAAACTAGTATAGGCTGCGTCGGTGTTTGATATAAAAGATAGATAATAGAATGAAATTTGCAAGTCAACATTTTTTACGGTGTTACAAATTTCATTCTATTACCTATCGTTTATATCAAACACCGACGCAGCCTATACTAGTTTACTCGCTAGTTTCTATTTCTATTTTTTACGGTGTTACAAATTTCATTCTATTACCTATCGTTTATACCAAACACCGACGCAGCCTATACTAGTTTACTCGCTAGTTTCTATTTATACTTTGTACAATTAATAAGTATATGTATAAGGGTAAGTGACATCCATAAGATATTACGCGCTGATCGTTGCAAATATTACATCATAAAGTCCTCCGGCTTACCGGGTAATTGTTTTTAAAAAGACGAAACAAAATAAATAGGAATTTCATTTAATTCATAATGAGATATTTTTTAGGTCAAATCAATTGTTTAGTTACTGATATTGATACAAATGTGAATCAAAATTAGTTATTCATGAAAGCAATATTTGCGGAGGAGTGGGGCGTATTTTTTCTATAGTTCACTAAGTAACGATATGAACATGAATCAACATTGCTTTTTAAAAATCATATGCTTGTTGCTTGAAATATCAACACTTCTAAACTTACCAATAGAGAGAGATATTCCGACCAACAGCCAAACCAATAGTTGCTTCATGCCCTTCATTGTAGCACGACTGTCAAACGTAATGAACTAAATTTACGTCCCCAATTCATTTGTTGGCCATGACCTAAGACTGAAACACAGAGACCCTTGAAAATCAACAAATCAAAATTCACGGTCAGCGGGTACGCACTTGAGTACTTGTTGTTGAATAACAAGAGAAAGTAGTCATCTTTTTAAGCCATCAAATATCTATATCTACAAACAAAGTGGTTAGCATTTTTGAGAAATATATAAGTCGTCTTTTTCTGCCGATATTTGTTTGAAATAATATGAATTTCGATCAGCGCATTTGGTGTCAGAAGTGGGATGTCCGCCCTCTTTTTAGGAACTTGCACAATTGAGTACCAGATCCCCTCAACTTTTCTTTGGTCGAAATAGTTAGATAGATAAACAAAGAAATCAAGTATCTTTGAATTTAATACATCGTTTTCTTTGCTGTTTTTCAATGAATAAATAACGGTAAGTTAAGTTGTTTGGCAGGTAGGTTAGTTGGTTTTTCCACAGATTAAAAATATCTCATCAGCACCACTTTAATCAGGCAGGTTGTGCTAGAGACTTTGTAGTCATGGTAACTTGAGATATTCAATATGTATTTATATATATTTGTAAATATCTTTAGATTTAAAGGTGCAAATCAAAATATGTCTGGAAAGAAAGAAGGAGGAAAGGAGGGAAGGAAGGAGGGAAGGAAGGAGGGAAAGAAGGAGAGAAGGAAGGAAGGAGGGAGAGAAGGAAGGAAAGAGGAAAGGGAGGAAGGAAGAAAAGAGAGAAGGAAAAAAGGAGGGAGGGAAAGAAGAAAGGAAAGAGGGAGGGAAGGAAGGAAGGAAGGAAGGAAGGAGGGAAGGAAAGAAGAAAGGAAAGGAAGGAAGGAGGGAAGGAAGGAGGGAAGGAAGGAAGGACGGAGGGAAGGAAAGAGGGAAGGAAGGAGGGAAGGAAGGAAGGAGGGAAGGAAAAAGGGAGGGAAGGAAAGAAGAAAGGAAAGAGGGAAGGAAGGAAGGAAGGAGGGAAGGAAGGAGGGAAGGAAGGAGGGAAGGAAGGAAGGAAGGAAAGAGGGAGGGAAGGAAGAAAAGAAGGAAAGAGGGAGGGAAGGAAGTAAGGAGGGAAGGAAGAAGGGAAGAAAGGAGGGAAGGAGGGAAGAAAGGAGGGAAGGAAGGAAGCAATACGAGGAAAAGAAATTAGAAAAGAGAGATAGATCGAAATATAAAATAAAGAACATAAAAAGAGAAGAAGAATGAAAGAGGAACTTTGAAAGTTTATTGTTTGGGCTCCCTGTTTCAAGAACTGCGTAAGTACATACGGGTCATTAGTCAGGTGGTCACTTTTTGCGGGAATTTTAAAGATGGCGGACAAACTTTATTTGGGCTCTAAAAGTACGCGAATTTTGTAGCCACAAAGCTGTGTTTGGAGACAATTTTTTCTGTTAAATAGAAGATAATATCATGGTACAACTTGTTGGTAAGAGAAAGTTGATTTACTTTGTGTATTTTGATACTGAAATTGTTGTTGATCAATATCAACTAAGTTTTGAGGACACTGGTCATCAACTTTTCTTTTCTTTTTAATATAAAGCTTCATTTCGATGTCATATTAACTGCAATCTTGCTTGTATCAACCTCTTATCGTTTTCGATGTAAAATACGTATTTTCTAGAACTTTTGCTCCCTTTTGAGATGTTTTTGGCGGGAGATTTAAAATAACTGAAATTGACAAAGTCCCAACATTATCTGTCATGTTCAAATTATAGTTCTTTCGAATGTTTATTGATAAACATACCTAGAGAATGTATATAATATTATATGAATTTGCAACGTTGCTGGAAACATTATAGGTTTGAACTTGTATGTTCTTTTATTCAAAGGTGAATCGATTTGCCTGTATTCATCCAAGGCGGAGAAAATACCACTGAACAGCAGCAGGGTCTACACAGTACAAACAAGACATGGATGGTACGACGCAGAGGAACTCAACGGGAGAAACATCGGCCAGTTTGCCAATCAGAAAGGCATTGTTGACACTTGGGCAATGTCACTGATTGAAGCAAACAAGAGCAAGTTCGTCAATATGGACTGGAAGCTGGCAAACAAACATGCTAAAGACCTCGTCAACACCAGGTTAGAGGTCGTTCATCATCAGCTACACATCGTTGCCAAGGACGACATACCACCATCTCCTGTGGCAACAGAAGTGTTTGTTTGGATACCCCTGATTGTATCAATTTGAACAAAGTCATAGTATGTTGAACTGTGTACAATAGAGTGAGGTCATTTAACCTGTGAAATAGATATTAGACTAACACTCTTTAGTAGACCCTAATTCCATTGTTTTCTTTTGAGTCTATTTGACCATTACACTTTAGCAAGCAATTTCTATTTCACGGGTTAAATGCCTTGACTCTATTAATACATCTTGATATAACATGCAAACCGCTAGCTGCTACACACAATTCAAACAAGACAAACCTACAAGTAATCAAAACAACGCATATATATGTACAGAAGAGTCTAGATATGTATGCATCTCTCTAGTCGGCCAGTAGAGCAGTCGCATGCATTGAAATTACACTTTATTATATATCCTATTCAAACTCGTTTTCTTATTGGTCGAGAGCACGTCACGTAGAGGGAAATAAATCGATCTATTCCCCTTGTGAGAGGGGAATAAATCCATGTAAATAAAAACATTTCAAAATGGAGAGAAAATGTTTCTTCATTTGAATAGGGTATATAATAAAACACTTAATGACTGATCCCTAGGGAAATCAGTTAGTTATGTTTCCCGAATCTCAATGTCGGCCGGAGCCTCGGGAAACATTGAGATTCTCGGGAAACAAAACTAACTGTTTCCCTCGGGACCAGTCATTAAGTGCTTAATGTATAGTATATATAGACAACATTCTCAACAACTATACCTTGTGAGTGTAAGGTATCTAGCACAGTGGCTCCACCTCTGAGTCATGCTCTCTGGAACAATATATTATTGAGCTGGCTGGAAAAAAAGGTTGCAGACTTGATTGGTATATAATATTACTGTCAGGGCACATGACTGCTTAGTCTGTGTAGCCAGGCTCTAGGGAGAGGGGAGGGTGGCAAAGTCCGCTATGCAGACTAATGACTGCTAGCTAACATGTGCTAGTCAATTACTGGCAGTATTTTTGCCAAAAGCATTGTGTAAATAGAATTGACGCATCTTTATATAACATGTATGCAGTTGACCAAAATGAAAGTTCTGCACGCTAAGCATGCTATATATATAGCCTAGCTGGCATATTTGCCTCTTCCCATGAGACATTTCAGGTTCTCTTATTTTATATGATGTGAGATAAAATAGCTCTACAAAGATTTCTCGTGACATACTGTGAATACCTCATTTGTCACTTGTATTTTCTTTCATACACATTCACCTATTAGGAAATACAAGTGACTTGTGGGATATTCCACAGTATGCCCTTTGAAACCATTGTATAACTAGTAGGTCTCCCCTGAATTAGCAAAGCACTTGTGCCGAGCTACTATACATTTATCGAGACTTAAATAAAGTTATTATTTTTATTGATTATAAATGTAGGCACTGTATATTTTTATGCAGAAAATAAAGACTTTGATATATAATACACACTGTTTAATGTTATTTATTTTTGGTAAAAAGCAGTGTTCCTTCAAGAATGAAAATGCTATAGCAAAAACACTTTAAAAGTTATTTGTTTCTCAGACTTTGACTGTTTACTCGTCATTGCCTGATCATGAAGATCATGTATGTTGCTGTGAGAAGTGTATCATGTACAAATCAAATAGCCTTTATAATTTTAAATAAATTATGTTTACAAATATATGAAAAATTTCAAAGTTTGCAAATACTTAAGGCAAAATTTGGATCATTTTTTTGTAAGTCTAAACAAATGTACAAAATCAAGTTTACTTTCTATTAAGAATGCAATAACGTTTTCATTATAATTAGCATTGTTTATTAGAGATTTTAAGTTTGTTTATCAGGTTTATAGATTTCATTATTATGGTAATTGGTTTAGTGTTTATTTGTTTATGTTGTTTATCATTTTTATTGTTTAGTTTTTTGTTATTTTGTTTATGCTGCGCACCTGCATCAAACCCTGTGAAATTAAAGATCAGTATTTAATTTTTCTGTGAAATGAAAGTAACATTGATCAGTACATGATTTGAACCCTTACCTTTGAGCTTACCTTATGTCTTGTATTCTGCTGTATTAACCACTATGCCAACTGGTGAATTGATGGTTTGGACTGTTCAAAACGGTAAGTCATTGTTTGTGTTCGCATGAATTATTGTCTTCTATAAAGTGAAATGTCAATCCCTCATCCTGCAACTTTTACTAGATGGGCTATTGGGTTAGTGGTTGGGCTATGATGCAGACAGTTCTCGGTTCAAGACTCAGTACAAGGCTTGTTTATTTCATAAAAAGGAAAAAAAGGAAAATCAATTGTACTTTTGTTTATTAATATTTCGGCTATAATAATTAGAAGTAAGCAGGGGAGGGGTGGTCTAGCAGTAAGCAGGAGAGGGTGGTAAAGCAGCCAGCAGGGGTGGGGTGGTCAGGTGCCACCCTGGTCCCATGGGACACTGCCGGATGAGGGAGGAGATAGGGGAGGGGGGATATAGGGGGGAGAGGACAGAGGTGGGTGGGCAAACTTCAATACCCCGTAGGCAGTATCCTGGATACTTAGTATCCTAGATAATTAGATAGTAGATATAGTATATATATATATAGTAGGATATATATTTTGAATAAATACACCATATATTTTGACACACAGACGTAATCCTCCTTAGTATTTTATTTTGCCTCATAAATATTACATATCTTGTTGCCTAGGCAACTATAAGAGACCATATCTAGAGTGCAATCACTTCCATTGCCAAAAAGGAAATGTCCCAAAGAGGCTTATTTATGTGCCTCCTATATAATTCCTAATAGATTGACTTTGCAGCTAGGCCAAGATATGAAAATTTAAAGGTTCAAAAATCTTTTGATTAGGCCAGGGACAGGAAGCCCGAAACTAATAACAGCTGCAATGGAGACTAGTTGCAAGTTTAAAAAGGGCTTAAAAATAGAAGACTCTAGCCTCCTTCATAACCCAACAGTCTCCTTCATAACCCTCTAGTCTCCCTCGCAGCCGTTATTAGTGTTGGGCTTCCAGGGACAGGAAGCCCGACACTTATAACAGCTGCGATGGAGACTAGTTGAAAGCTGAAGTGGGCCTAATCACAAAGACATTCTATTTATGTTTTTACATGTGGTCAGTATTTGCACCCTAGATATGGTCTGTACAATATTGTGTTTACAGTGGAACCTCTTCCTGGGGGCAAACATAATTCCCCCAGTCATGTCAATATTATAAACACTTTACGTCCTGCTCTTAATGTCTGTATCACAGACACCTCCATATTAAGGACTCACTTCTTTGGCCCTTATGGAGTCTAAAGAGAGTATAAAAGAGGTTCCACTTTAGTTTGTAACTATCACAGAAGTCAAAAGCGCATCCTCCATCATTGAAGGATTAAGAGAGAACTATATAATGGGTATCCAAGACTTGTATATGTCTTGGTTGGGAGGAAATGGGGAAGGGATGTTTTTATTTGTTTGTTTGTGTTTCAAATCTTGTCAGCAGCACATTTCCTTAGTGAATGATCTCTTGGTGAAAGAACTTGCATTCCTTTTGTTGGAGATGTTCAAAGGCACAACTTGAAATGGATCCTGTGAATTAAAGATTAATAAATGTCAAATACACAAAAATTTTGTTTGCTACACATCTATATGGATTCACCTGCATATCTATATACATCTATGTATATTACTGTCATGTTTATTAATCTTGTGCAAGGTTGTACCATATACACCTATTTCAATAATATTGTTGTCGCAATTAAAGCTACAATCCACACTCTGAAGCCTGCAAAGGATGTCGGTATTTCTTCTCTTCTTATCGATTTACTCATAGCATATTTTGGTTGTACGTGTTTGTGTTAACAAGTTGTTGCAGTGGTAGATGATAAAACAAATATTTCTTTAAAAATGCATAATAAATCACAAATTATGTTCATATCACCGACATCCTTTGTAGGTTTCAGAGTATGGACTGTAGCTTTGATTACGACAACGATTATTGAAATAGGTGTATATATATATCCAGCTTAATTAATTCAGAAAGATTGTGTGTCATGGGTAAATCAATTAATAAATGATGAGAAATTACTAAAGAAATCCTAAAGTTCAGTGAAGAAGGTTATTTATATCTGAGTTACATATGAGATTTACATTTTGATTGAAAATATGCAAGAACTGACCTAGATGTTTTTTACGACATTTACACTGGTGATGCATCGGTTATACAGTACAAACATGCCCCTTCAGCTTTTGATAGTATATGTATGCTGATAAAACATGGCTACTTATGTTGTAAACATTACATATAATAATAATAACCATGTACATTTACCACAACTATAAATACGTACACAACTTATATAGACAATATAAGCACTTTAACAATTAAAACATGTAATGACAGCTAGTACATGTAATGATCTGAATTTGCAATAAAGACTCATTCATTAAACTAAATGTGTCCTATGTTGTATTTGATAGTCACAATGTAACTGGATTGATGTAGAGCTAGACGCAGTGGGGATTGGGGAGGGGGAGGGGAGAGGGGAGAGGGGAGAGGGGAGAGGGGAGAGGGGAAAGAAGATATATATATCATTGCATTATACCATTGGCTGAAGTCCCTGTGCTTGAGTGTGTGATATCACAAACATTGAATAAAGTGCAGACAATTAACAGGAAACAAGTTATAACTCTGAACCATATAACACGAGATATAAAATACAATATCACATTGCTTTATCAATTGGTACTAATCGGTATAATAGCAACATTGACTGGTAATTCTTATGTCTGTACTTTAGTCAAATGTATTTATCATTCATATTGTTTTTAGTTTCTTACTTTCCATTTGCTTCATGATTGCATCACCAATTACCATCACCACGACACACCAGCATTGATGTCCAGTAAATATGCTGTGCCAGGTAGAAGCTGGAAATAAAAGAAACAAACAAATCAAAATATTAGATAAATATATATATTACTGTCTGAAGATATTTATCTATTCATGAATCATTACACTAGTATGTGTAGTCTTCAGTCTTTGTCAACATTATCAGGTATATAACAAGGTGTAAACGTGGCAAGTCATTCTACACTTGTCCACAGTGAAACCTTGAAGCAGCGGACATGCAAGTGTCCATGAATAATGAATGAGGTAGGATTACACCAAGCTAACACATTGAATAAAGTTTTACAACACAATTTGCACAAAATAGAGACATTTAAAGATTTAAAAAACATTGAACACTTATTCTCAAACACTGTGTATTTACTTGCAAGGAATCAAAACCTTGTTTGAAGTTAAAATATCAAATATTTAACGTAGTTATTTAATTGATGATGAACATGAAATGAACATGTGATGTGAAATGTACATTATTTCACTAAACGATGCCAAATGATGGAAAATACTGCTAGCAGTGCAATAAACAACAATGTATTACCTTGCTGGGGTTGTGATAGCACTTGATTACAGTCTTTTTCGCGTTTATTTGAAGAAAAAACCGTTCCAACGTCCCCATTAATTTCCCGCGTCTTCTTCTAGTACAACATGATGCCAGGAACGCCTGGTAGGAAATTGTATATACACAAAGTTCTTAATTTTCTGCAAATAACCAATAAGAAAAATTAAAAAAATATTTTCACATTAATTTGAATATGAACTTTGATTTTATGCAAAAATTTATAAAAAAAATCGAAGTTTTATTTTTCTGAAAAGCTTTCGTTAGAATTTTGGGCTTCCTGTGGTGAGCTAAAAGACCACAAAAATAAAATTAATATTTTTTAAATAAAAAAAATCATATATTCTCAAAGTACTCTTCAAGCTCTCTTAAAATATGGTTTTGATTTTGATTTTGTAGTCTGGTTACATTCGCTACAGGAATAGCCAAACCAACCAACCAGAGAACGGCTTCCGAACCGTGCGGCTGCTCCGATTTTCAGAGTTGCAGTTTTTCTCGATTTTCTCGAATAAATCTTTATAAAAGTAAACATTTTATTTGATAGACTTATATAGTTTTTAGAGCTCTTCAAAATTATATAAAATTTGTTGGAAGAAATTATCGTGTTTGCGAGATATTGAAAAATCGCTTCAAATCCTCACTTTTGTAGGGACATTTTGACCACAGTTTGCGCTGTTTAAGTGAGGATTTGAGCCGGTTTCTGGATATCTCAAAAACGCGCAATTCTTTTCAAACAAAAAACACATCATCTTAAAGTTCGTGAAAAACTGAGTAAATTCAGTCAATAAAACGTTTTGCTTTCAAACGATTTGATAGGGGAAAAAAGAAAAAACAGAACTTAATTATTCGTTCGTACTGTCAGCTGGCGGGCTTCCTGTGGTTTGTTTACATGTATCACAAAAAAATATAAGACCCTTAAATCACCGTTCGAAAAGGTGCTTTAAAAAATAGTTTTTGAAAATTTATTTTCACCGTCATACTTAGCTATATACAAACTATCTTCTGACCGAGTTTGGTTTTGATCAGCATCTTAAAAGAGTAAAAACAGCGCAAAAAGGTGAATGTTGGTGCGAAAGCTGCAGGCGTTCCTTGCCAATTTCCTTTTTCTTTAATAAAATAATAATAATATCCAAATACGAGAAAGTAATTCCAGATTCATATAGCCGTGATTATAAGCTTTCCAACGATATGTGTTTCATTTAAAATAAAGCAGTTTGAAAAATGACGATTTTCAGGGGAAACTTGAAAAACGCGTTTTTGAGCCTTTCATTTTGCGAGGTTTATTTCTCCGCAACTAAAATAGATTTCGAAATTATTTTTATGCAGAGATTTAAAGCTTATCCTAAGCTTTATTTTAATGTACATAATGATTTTATTAAGTATTTTTTTCTAGGAGAAAAAGGCATGTAGAGGAAGAATTTGTGAATGTGGGCTTCCTGTGCCTTTTTCCATGTGCTCAAGATCATTTACGAGCGAAAAAACCCTAAAACTGTCCAAAAACACCAAACAAAGCGATTTTCCTTAGTTGCCTGTATTCTGTTTATGCAAATTAAAAGTTTAATTGACAATTTTGGATTTTTGAAAAAATGAATTTTTCGTCGATTTTAGTGCATTTTTGCTAACCCTGGCCTAGTATAGCGCCTTTTTTGACGAAAAAATAAATGTTCTCCAAATTTTTTTGTCCCTAAACATTCTTAATAGGTATAGTGTAAAATGAATGTACAGATAATTTGGCTTTGATTGGATGAGTTATGGACGATTTTCTTTCATCAAAATATCAAAAAGACGCAGGTAGCCCAATTCCACTTCTTCTTCGCCTATTAATATGCTTTTTTCATTCATTTTTTTCTTTGATTCTTAGCAGCATAAAGCCGTAGAAGATCTTTGTATTCAAAGATAAAGTACTTACCTTTCACTTTAGAATAAGGTTTGCACTAAACGGCCGTGGCCGTCTTGCTAGTCGTCCGCAATCTTGGATCGAATGGTTTACTCGCCACAGGGATCCCGCAAGTTAACAATTCGATCGAGTTTTTATCGATTTTCACGAATAAATCGTTATAAAAGTAAACATTTTATTTGATGGATTTTCACGGCTTTCAGAGCTCTTCAAAATGATATAAAATTTGATGGAAGAAATTATCGTGTTTGCGAGATATTAAAAAATCGCTTCAAATCCTCACTTTTGTAGGGACATTTTGACCACAGTTTGCGCTGTGTAAGTGAGGATTTGAGCCGGTTTCTGGATATCTCAAAAACGCGCAATTCTTTTCAGACAAAAAACACACCATCTTAAAGTTCGTGAAAAACTGAGTAAATTCATTCAATAAAAACTTTACTTTTCAAAAGATTTGATAGAAAAAAATACGAAAAACCAGAACTACAGTTTTCTCTCGATGTGTGAAGTTGCGGGCTTCCTGTGCTTTGTTTACAAAACAATGCACCAGGCGTTCCTCGAAAAAGGAACTTTTACTGGGAAATTTCACCAATATTTTAAAATAATACTTTTAGGAAAAATTATCTTGAGCATTATACAAATTTTTATTCAAAGAATATTCTTGCATATTTTGACTTTGATCCAGACTGTACAAGTTAGAAAAATAATTGATGAGAATAGAAATAATATCAATGCAAAAAAAAAAAACTAACTTAACTCTGCAAATTGAGAGTCCAGAGGAAAAAATATGTGTTTTATTACGAAAATGAAGCAGTTTGAAAACGCCTGGCTGTTTGTTTGTAAACAAATTAAATCAGGAAATCATCACAGGAAGCCCGCAAGTTTAAAATTTAGAAAGAAAAATTAAGTTCAGTTTTTCACATTTTTTTCTATCAATTCTTTTAAAAAGTAAACGTTTTATTTAATAATTTTACTGAGTTTTTCACGATCTTTAAGATAATACGTTTTTTAGTTTGAATAAAACTGCGAGTTTATGAGATATCCAGAAAGTGGCTCAAATCCACACTTTTCACAACCTAAAATGCGGCCAAAATGACCCCGGAAAAGTGAGGATTTGAAGCGATTTCTCGATATCTCAAAAACACGATTATTTCTTTAGACAAATTTTATATCATTTTAAAGAGCTGTAAAAACTATGCTAATCCATCAAATAAAATGTTTACGTTTATTAAGATTGTTTATAGAAAATCGATAAAAAACAATTCTCCGAAAATCGATCGAAATGTAAAGTTGCGGGTTACCTGTGGCGAATATCATTACGATCCAAGATGGCGAACAACTTTCTGTGGTTTTCCCTCGCTTTTAAATCTCTGAGTATCACCAGAATCAGATAGAAGATTGTTAGATTATTACTACGTATGATGAACCGAAGAAAATGCTAAAAATTACTTTAGAAGTACCATTTTTGGAGGCCATACTTTTTCAGTTTATAAAAAAGCTTTTGTCGAGGAACGCCTGGTAGAACTGCTAGCTGTTAGCAAACCACAGGAAGCCCAACTTCAAAACGATATATTTTTGAAAAAATCGAAAGTGTTTAAATGATGTTTTTATTGAACAACAATTCTCACAAATAACATAGAAATAGATTGGAACCATATGCATTTTTTCTTGGTTGCTTTTACATACTTACGGCTGTCTTTTATGTGAAAAAACCTCCTTTTTGTTATATTTTATTTTTTTATAACTTTGTTGATATTTGTAAGACATCTAGAATATGGTTTTTATGTTTTATCAGTTGACAATACAAAAATTATATTGAAAATAATAAGGAAAAACAGTAAAAAATAAATAATAATTAGCCTACCACCACAGGTATCCCGCAAATTTGATTTTCTGACCAACTTTTGCGCAAAATTCAATGTCGATTTTCTCCACAACTAACGAATATTTGAAAATTCTAAAACAATATTCTGAGAGAGCTCGAAGTATGCTTTCAGAATATATAAGTTTTGTTTGGTGTAATAATATATTTCTTTTTCGATATTTTTACTTGCTTACCACAGGAAGCCCAAAGGCATGCATTAAAAAGTGAGAGTAAAGAAAAAAGTTAAAATTTTACTAAAATTCGTATAAAACAATATCATTTTATGGTCAAAATTTGTTACTGTTACCTTAGCAACAAGGTATCTTTCTTGTTGCTATGGTAACATTTAGATATTTATTTTATATACAATAAAAAAATGTTAAAACCAGAAGTTTCTTATCATATCATTATGCAGGAGATCAATGGTTATTTTCTCTATTTCGGCAGCATATATTTACAATGTTTGATGATCTGTTTAATAATCTTGTAGTTCAAATGTCGTATCTGACATGTACCAAATGAAATGCAAATTAATTCAAACAATAGGGTTTCCTCATTTGCATAATATTCAGCAGATGTGTGATGCGGCATTCACTGATAACTTCAAAATTTACAGACCTATTAATATACACTCACCTTGTTATAGAAGTAGAGTCCCACAATCCAAGCCACTTAATGGCTGCAAGATGCATCTTGTCCAGCAGCCCGTACATATGAATAAATGTAAAGTGAATAGAGAATGTGCATAGCTGGCTGTAGGGGGAGGGGGTAGTTGAGGGAGAGACAGCAGCCCATACATAGGAATAAATGTAAAGTGAATAGAGAATGTGCATAGCTGGCTGTAGGGGGAGGGGGTAGTTGAGGGAGAGACAGCAGCCCATACATAGGAATAAATGTAAAGTGAATAGAGAATGTGCATAGCTGGCTGTAGGGGGAGGGGGTAGTTGAGGGAGAGACAGCAGCCCATACATATGAATAAATGTAAAGTGAATAGAGAATGTGCATAGCTGGCTGTAGGGGGAGGGGGTAGTTGAGGGAGAGACAGCAGCCCATACATATGAATAAATGTAAAGTGAATAGAGAATGTGCATAGCTGGCTGTAGGGGGAGGGGGTAGTTGAAGGAGAGACAGCAGCCCATACATATGAATAAATGTAAAGTGAATAGAGAATGTGCATAGCTGGCTGTAGGGGGAGGGGGTAGTTGAGGGAGAGACAGCAGCCCATACATAGGAATAAATGTAAAGTGAATAGAGAATGTGCATAGCTGGCTGTAGGGGGAGGGGGTAGTTGAGGGAGAGACAGCAGCCCATACATATGAATAAATGTAAAGTGAATAGAGAATGTGCATAGCTGGCTGTAGGGGGAGGGGGTAGTTGAGGGAGAGACAGCAGCCCATACATATGAATAAATGTAAAGTGAATGGAGAATGTGCATAGCTGGCTGTAGGGGGAGGGGGTAGTTGAGGGAGAGACAGCAGCCCATACATATGAATAAATGTAAAGTGAATAGAGAATGTGCATAGCTGGCTGTAGGGGGAGGGGGTAGTTGAGGGAGAGACAGCAGCCCATACATATGAATAAATGTAAAGTGAATGGAGAATGTGCATAGCTGGCTGTAGGGGGAGGGGGTAGTTGAGGGAGAGACAGCAGCCCATACATATGAATAAATGTAAAGTGAATGGAGAATGTGCATAGCTGGCTGTAGGGGGAGGGAGTGGGGAAATCACAGTACATTACATAGATCCTAGAATTACATTTGTTATATAATTTAACTTACTGTAGTTCAAGTATCAAACGTCTTGCACTGTATAGAGTTGTTTTCATTAACCCGTGAAACAAAGTGTATTAGTTAAAGTGTGATAGTCAAATAACAACAAAAGAACACAATGGAATTAAGGTGCATTAAAGAGTAATACACTAAAGTGTGTTTCACGGGTTAGAGTTGTTCTCATTAACCCATGAAACAAAGTGTACTAGTTAAAGTATGATAGTCAAATAACAACAAAAGAACACAATATAATAAAGGTGTAAAAGATTAATGCAGTAAAGTTGTTTCAAGGGTTAATGAGAACCACTCTACTCAATAATAGGATTACCATGACTCTGTGCTATAAGAACCACATACCACAGTTGATGAAAATAATCGATCATGATATTGAATATACAAAGCACAATTCTTCATGTGAAATATGTCAAAACATCTTCACAAATTATGTTAGACTGCTGTTTTTCCAAAACGTTGACAGCTTACACTTATGTGGAATTAGTACTAGTTAGTATATGTATTATAAGCACAATAGAACACCAGAATAACATCGAAATAGTACAAGCTCTCTAAAATACAGAATACACAACATAAAAACAAATGGTTTTATTGTGCAAGAATGATTGAATATAATTGTATAAATACCTAGACATAAATACTACGATAAAACCACAATAATAAAATAATCATGGATAAAACCTGACAAATTATGCCGAATGATATATACATGTTTGAATATAATTGTATAAACATTACCTAGACATAAATACTACGATAAAATCACAATAATAAAATAATTATGGATAAAACCTGACAATGCCGAATGATATATACATGTAGGTTAAAATACTAAGGATAAGAAATCCAGTTGTTCAATTATGTTTTAACCTAGATAGATTTCTTATTCTTATTCTAACAAGAAGTAATCTAAATTACTACATGTGCATTCGAAAAAGAAATTTATAGGTTAGAATAAGAAGTCTATAGGTTGTGAGACATATTCACATTGCACTAGGGTCACTGTGCATGAAAAAAAGTCTGATACACACTGCGTCATAATCGTAATCATAAGCAAAACAAATGGTGACACTCATGTGAATCAGGCTTTACTAACAATTAGTTTTAAAAAGAATAAATTATCTAACTAAGTCATCGTATGAAAGTCTACTGAAGCAAAGTTATCCCTAACTCTTATCCATGTAGGGTCAGAAAGAAGCATAGTCTTAGTGAATACAAAACTTAACACTGTTTGATATTCATATGCGGAAACTTATGTTAGGTTGACCAATGCCCCAATGTTTCTTCCAATAAAACAATATCATATTTACAAAAGTATGAGAGGCTAGTCTGTAAAAACAGATGTCAAAATTATTCAGCATATTTTGTTTTATATTCAGTTATATAACAGAGTTACATGGGCAGCTCCTCCATGTACCAGACACAGTCGACGTCATTCAATAGAAACACAAAAGACTCCAAGTTAAACAAACAACGAAGCTAACAAAGAATACAATAGGTTTCCAGTACACAAAGGAGGAGCCGTTACATGGTAATCTGTGGTTAGAGCTTTCTATCATTTGTCTAAGAGTAATCAATAGAAGTACACCTAAAAATGCACTTACTTTTAAAAAATGAATCATTGTACATAGTGTTCATTCTTGAGACTCAAATGTTTAATAATCATCATTGTTTTCCTTTAACTCTGATAGTTTCCTTGAAAGTTCATTACCAAACATCTGTGTGTATAGAGGACTAATATTATCAAGAAGAGCGTAGATTGACTCGTAGAACTGACTTGACGGATTCTCTTCACAGACATCAAATGAATTGCTGACAACCTGAAAGAAAGTTAAAAAGATGTAATACATATTCAATTCATGTAGATTTTTTACTAACTAAAGGTAATTTAAATGAAATTTGTAACTTAACTTTCCTGACGTTTCAAGCTTTAGCCCTTCATCGGAGTGAAAGTTGTTGAAATAATATATGTAAGAACTATCAACAGTTTTTTTTTTGTCATTTTGACACTGGCCTATATTGATCTTCATTGATCAGTAGAATGACAGGCTATACGCAAATGGTTTTAGTTCTACTGACAAAGATTCTAGTAAGCTGTCGAAACCTCTAAAACACAGCTTTAGTTTAAATCAGTGACAACTACAACAATATTTATCATGCATGATTACAAAGTCTTCAATTTTAAAACAATTTACCCTGGAGCTTATTTAATAAATAAAATACAAAATTCAAATGCCAATTAAAAAGCAATAAAAATATATTTAATGAAAATATCTCCTTAGTTGAAAGATGGTTCCACATATCAGTGTACGTCATTGGCCCCTTTAAGGACCTCTATAAGATAAACACAGACTTTATGTTTATTTTTTGCCTACAGCATCTATTTCCTGTTGTATGCAAAACTTCAAAGTAATTTTAAAAACATCTAGTTGATTAAAAAAAAAGCAGATAACTATAGCAACTGAAACTTTAAACAGCTGTAGATTTTACCTTTCACTAGTGGTTCATTAAAAACATTGATGCAGGCCATATATTTTAACTGCTAGGTATTTTACATTTCTATGACTGATGTAGTCAACAATATAGTTTATATATATATCGCACATTTTTATTCCAAAAGTTTCCTTATAGAAACACTGTTTGCTTGTTTTCCAAATTTTCTGTGAATTTGGTGTTATTCCTCAATGTGCAATATCAAATAAGATGAACATAATAAATATTTAATTCATTCATAAAAGACTTTCAAAATATATGATTGCTTTTAGAGATCAAAACTCTAGATTATAGAGTCACTTAAATTGAAACATTTTGTGGAAACGAACATTAAAATAAATACAAGAAATGCAAATTACATATAAAAAGAATTCACAAACACTAAATAATTAACGATAATTGTTAGATATAAGAAATTTACACTTTCACGCATAAAATAGAAGAAAATTTAATATGATTAACACACGAGCATGTTATTCTATTTGGAACAAGACTTTATCTTTCAGCTCGATAGCAAAGCCTGCAAAGCTATCCATCAAGAAAACTTTAATTGCAGTGCCTAAACTGTTACTCATATCAACAGATTATTTATGTCTCGATCTGTCCTTGAGTCGAAGTGGTGAACTTAAAGTCCCAGATAAGATATATGATGGTTTTTGAAAAGAATTCCATCATGACAATATTAAAGTTCGAACTCTATAATAGCACAATTTAGTAGTATATGCAAAAGTATATGTCGTCAATTTTTTACGGAATTTAGTTCATATTAAGAGTAACATCTGTGTTTTTTTACTTACCCTAAAACCTTGGATGCATAATTGTACGCAGTAGTTATTTTTTTCTTTCGTCTGTATGTTCAAATACACACATTCAAGGCTGGAAGGTAGTTGATCAGAGACTTTAATATGGTCCACAGTAAACGAGATATCTTTGATTGCACCTTGTGCTTCTTTTCTAAAGTCTATTTCTTCTTCGTCCATGTCTAAAGCGTTGAAACTACGTACATGCATTTAGTAACTATCAAAGAACACCGAACACCTGCCCACTACGTACGTAACTCATCTTCATCTTCAGCAAGATGGCGTCTGTTGTTACCAGTGCGCGGGTACCCTGTGGTGACTAGCTGCGCCCGGAGACTGGGAAAGGATTATTGGTAAAGGCTACAATGGAATGGAATGAAATGCGGGATGGTACTGTGTTGGGAATAGACAATAACGAACAATGGTATCAAGACGAAAACACTTTATTAACACAGTTAAAACATGCAAAATACATGAGCGACAATATATTAATAATCTATTACCAAGAAAATAAAATTGTTTTTTTCTGTTCTCTCTTTGTTTTTTCTATTTTTATGTTTTTTGTATTTAACTATATTTGACTTAGTTGATAATTAACAGTTTTAAATAGCGTAAGAACTGGTTCCCATGTCTTTTCCCTTCTTTTTGGAAGGAGAGAGGTGGAAGAAAACAGTGATAGAATGACAGATGAGAGGAAGAAAGGAAGAAAGGAAGAAAGAAAGAAAGAAAGAAAGAAAGAAAGAAAGAAAGAAAGAAAGAAAGAAAGAAAGAAAGAAAGCAAAAAGGAAGCAAGCAAGCAAAGGAAGGAAGCAAAGGAAGGAAGTTAGCAAGGAAAGGAAGGAAGGAAGATCTCTGGGAACAACATTATCTTAGAACTACCACCAATAAAAAGGAAGTTTGTTAGTCTACTACCAACTCCTAGATAGCGTCTATTTACAACAAAGACACATAATAAAAACATTACTCATAACCCTTCATATTGGGTCAAGTTAATAAAGATATTTGTTGCAACAACAACCACACCCAAGGACTTAAACTCCACACTATATTGCGCGCATTCATGCGTCTTCATGACCTTACAAATTATTACTGTACATATCTAAACCTATTTGAAAAATTATTGTAGCAATCAAAGCTACAGACCACCCTGAGGCCTGTCGGTATTTCTTCACTTGTTATCGATTTATTCATAGCATATTTTGGTTGTACGTGACACGTGTTTGTGTTATATGACCATAACAAGTTGTTGTAATGGTAGATGATGAAAAATATTTCTTATAAAAAAAACGCGTTATAAATAACAAATTAATGAATTAAAATGTGTTTGGTGTATGAGACAAAACTATGCTATAAATAACACAAATTGTTCTAGAAGAAACGTGCAAGAAATCACAAATGATGTTCATATTACCGACATCCTTTGCGGGCTTCAGAGTGTGGACTGTAGCTTCGGCTGCGACAACGATTTTGGAAATAGGTGTATACAGCAGCAACACACATAGCTATCACTGACATCTTCTTGTATAGATACTACAGAGGAAAATTATAGTGCGACGGCACTTCGCTAAACACCTTATAATAAGACCCAGTAAACATGAATACAAAAATTATAAAGAAAAGACGATCGCAAACGATGCAGACAAACGACCAGAACTCACGATCGACGTCATTATCATCTTGTCTGTCGGATTGCCTCGCAAGGGCTTCATAGCCATCAACGATTCTTGTAAAGACGTATGAATCCACCGGATCAGCGTACATTGGGCGTTTTCGACCTAGCCCATCAAGGTTGTGCATTAGTTTAGGTGATCCTGGGAGCGAGGATTGTAGAGGGCCGTGGTATAGTTTAGTACCTGCAAAAATCAACATGTGAGGAGTGATGTATGACAAATATGTAATGTAGAGGTAGTGTGTGTGAGTGCCCGCAGAAGAATAACCACTATGTGGATCTGCTGTGGAAAATATTATTACAATATTATCATCATCATCAACATCATCATCATCATCATGATCGATCGTCATCATCATCATCATGCATCATCATCATCATCATCATCATCATTATTATCATCATCATCATTATTCGTGTTGTTGTTGTTGTTGTTGTTGCTGTTGTTATTGTTGTTGTTGTCATCATCATCATCATCATCATCATCATCATGCATCATCATCATCATTATTATCATCATCATCATTATTCGTGTTGTTGTTGTTGTTATTGTTGTTTTCATCATCATCATCATCATCATCATCATCATTATTATTATTATTATTACCTGCTAGCTTCTGTTGTCTGGAACGAAGATCGTCTGGTTTGTACTCGTTGTTAGCAGGGAATTCTATTTCTTCTGATGATTGATGAGAACCCATGAACAGACAGCGGCTTAAATAGTGCAGGATTACTACACGAACCCATTCTGGAACCTAAATGATAATAGAATGTTATTAACTGGGAACTAAACATGAAGAAGATGACGATGGTGATAATGATCGATGTAGGTGGTGATGACGATTTATGTCGTTGTTGTTGTCGATGATGTTGATAATAATTACGTTAATGATGATGATGACAATGTTGGAGATATATAGTGTTGTTGTTGATGATGTTGATGATAATTACGTTAATAATGATGATGATGACAATGTTGGAGATATATAGTGTTGTTGTTGTTGATGTTGATGATAATTACGTTAATAATGATGATGATGACAATGTTGGAGATATATAGTGTTGTTGTTGATGATGTTGATAATAATTACGTTAATGATGATGATGATGATGATAATGTTAATGATATATAGTGTTGTTGTAGATGATAATGATGATGTTGATATTTACGTTAATGATGATGATGATGACAACGTTGAAGATATATAGTGTTGTTGTTGATGATGTTGATGATAATTACGTTAATAATGATGATGATGACAATGTTGAAGATATATAGTGTTGTTGTTGTTGTTGTTGATGATGTTGATACTTACGTTAAGGATGATAATTATGATGATAATGTTAATGCTATATAATGGTGTTGTAGTTCAGTTGTTAATGATAACAATGGTGATGTTAATAATGTCGTTGTTGGTGATCATAACGTTGTTGTTGTTGATGATGATTTTGATATATTGATTGATTGATTGATTGATGAACTTTATTTAAAGAAGTATTAAAAAGTATCTACAAAATACACCAGTTTAGCAAAGCTAATCTTACACTTTGCCTTCAATAATATATTTAGATGTTGATGATGGTGTGGACGATGATGGTGCTTTGGTATAAATAGTGATATGCTGATCATCAGGGGCGGATCCAGAAGTTTGTCAGGGGTTGTCCCAAATGCAAATGAAAGGCTCTTAAATTCTTAGGGGATGTCAGTAAATAAAATAAGGGTAATTGCTGCGCTAGGGGGTGTCCGGGTGTCCGGTGCCTGAAGGGACACCCCTAATTCCGCCCCTGATCATGACAAAAATGATGATAACGATGATGATAATAATGGCTTCTCAATATAGCTTTACCTCGCATGTCTTGTAAAGATTCAAAGAGATTGTATTCGCCACCAGGCAACCACCAATCAAGAACATAGCGTTCATCAATAGGCGCATTAGGATGGGAGTAGCGTCAGAACTGACTGGTATGGAGTCAGAGATATTCAGAATAATAATCGTCATCGCAAAGAACGACTCAATCACTAAGGTAATACGTTCACCAAATTCCGGGGGGAGCAAGAAGGTCATGACGCTTAGCATTGTGAGTACCAAACACGGGACGATGATGTTGAAGAGATAGAAGTTAGGATCACGACGTAGATGGATGTAGAACGTTATATCTGGGTATGGCTCAGGACAACAACTAAAAACAGAAACAAATAGTATCAATTAGTTTATATTACTAGCTGATGTTTTGGGGGAATTGTTACGTAAGCTGAAACGTATAAGCAGCATTTGTACTGCGTAAAAGGCGCAACCAACTACATGCAATTATTTAACTTTATCATTGATAGTATCATTGATTGTTACGTAGGGCAAGCTGAAACGTATAAGCAGCGTTTATACTGCGTAAACACAAACAACTATATATGCAATACTCCAGTTTCACGTTATCTAGTACCGCTGTACTATTTGACAAAAGGCGCATTTGCACAGGCTAAGCCTCGATTTGTTGTCAAAATATTCACAAATCCCAAGCAAAGCACGAAAAAATGTTACCGCTTAACAAAAGAAAACACATTTGCATTTACTCTGAATTGAGGCTAAGCCTGTGCAAATGCGCCTTTTGTCAAATAGTACAGCGGTGCTAAATAACACGAAACTGGTCTATTATTACTTTATCATTGATTGTTACGTAGGGCAAGCTGAAACGTATAAGCAGCGTTTGTACTGCGTAAACGGCGCAACCAACTATATGCAAATATTTCTTTATCATTGATAGTATCATTGATTGTTACGTAGGGTAAGCTGAAACGTATAAGCAGCGTTTATACTGCGTAAACACAAACAAATACATGCAATTACTACTTTATCATTGATAGTATCATTGATTGTTACGCTGAAACGTAAGCAGGTTTCTTACTATGCGTACACACAAACCGGCCAAAACGAAAACAAACACAAGCACTTAATATTACTACTATTGATTGATGTTGGTAATTGCTACGTGGGGTAAGCTGAAACGTAAGCAGCCTTACGTACACATAAACTGGTGAAAACGCAAAGAAACAATTTACAACTAACTGATATCATACTATAGCTTGTTGCTGTCAGTTTTAACGTAAGCTGAAACGTAAGCATCGTTTTTATACGTACACACACACTGCTTAATCATTACGTAAGCAGCAGTTTTACGCACATTTAAACCAGTATGTCGCTTAAGGAAAGCCATGCAAACACACACACACCCTTTTAGACTATCCACTTCAAGACGTGGCGTCAGTAAAATCGATAAAACAAAAGGCATAAACGACATAAACGATAAAACAAAGCTTGTTGTAAAAAAAAACAACACATAAACAACATGCATTGTTCTACAGTCATTACCAGCATTACTATGGACAATGTTACTAATAAATAATGTACATAAACACTTAAAATATATACAGGTAACAACACATAAAATATCAACGATAAAACAAAGCTTGTTGTAAAAAAACCCCCACATAAACAACATGCATTGTTCAACAATCATTACCAGCTTTACTATGGCAATGTTACTAATAATGTACATAAACACTTAAAGTAAATACAGGTAACAAACAAAGTATTTATAATTAGCCACCAAGGACAAAGCAAGCACGAAAAAGCTAGGAGTGTATGACAGGAAATCGTGACATGAAGAATAATATGAAATGTAAAGTCATAGTAATGAAAGAAAATGATTAAAGAACACACACAAGGTGTTGTCATTACCTTGGTCACGTGGTAGTCAAGATTATATGATGTTCTGTCTATAGCTGTCAATCATTACGATATTGTCCAATCAAATGTCTTGGTTTGTTGTCTTTAAGGTGACCAGGCATTTCGTTGTTTCATACCAGGACATTGACGCAACGTCAGGCTGACTTACCTTTGTAAATATTGTCGTTGACAAACCGTTGATAAAGGTACAAAGTGATCATGTTAAACTAGTCCATGTCGGTAGATTGTTATCATATTTAATAAGTTAATTAGTAAATCAGTCTACCAGTCAGTCAGTCAGTCAGCTAGCCTGTCGATGAATCAGTCACATAGATTAGCTAGTTTGTTACTTGCATGACTGCGTCAGTCAGTCATTCCGGTCAGTCATTCAGTCAATTCAGTCAGTCATTCAGACTGTTAGTCAGCGGGTTGGTCAGTCACTCAGTCAATCACTAAAGACAAACAGTTAGTAAGCCTGAGTCATTACCAATCAATCAATCAATCAATCAATCAATCAATCAATCAATCAATCAATCAATCAATCAATCATTCATTCAATCAATCAATCAATCATTCAATCAATCAGTTAAGCATTCAATCAATCATTCAATCGGTCAGTCATTCAGTTAGTCAAGTAATCAAACAGCCAGCCAGTCAGTCAATTAATTAGTCAGTCAGTCAATTAATCAGTCAGACAATCAATCAGCCAGTATAAAGTGATCGTCAGTAAATCAGTCATTGAGTCACTCTTGCCAGTACAAGTTACCCAGTAAGTACAAGTAATTGATAACTATTTTATTATCGTGTAGGTTGCACCCAAACCACCTTACATATTTAACACACTTTGTTAATAAAGATATAGAATACAAAAACATATTCTAACTCACACTATTTACTAAATATTACCGGCAAAATTTTTTCAATTGATTAAGTCAAGGTAGTGTGTTATGCAAATATGATATTTTAATTTTTTTTATATTGAACAATAAACTTTCAGAAGGTTGAAAAATTGGAAACCCTTAACTTAACCATGCATACTGTATATGTAATGATAGCTAACTGATGAAATTTAACCAGTTCATAGAATCAAGTGACTCTAGTATTCATTGTTAAGTAGTAGTCGTGCTAAGTATTCGGCCTATATGCTATAGTGCTGTGTCCATATCGTAGATATCGCAGTTTTGAACGACGTTTAAACTGCAAACGATTAGATGCCATTTCGTCATAAAATAGTCGCCATATAGGTAAGCTAGCGTAGTGTTCACAGGTGTTGGCATTGTGATGCTAATTTGTTTACCATTTTCACAATAGATTATTTAATTTTCATTGTTCTAATAACAATGGTTGGTTGACAAAACCATAACAACATACGTCACTGTACGTCCACCTATTGATAAAAAAAGTGTATAACTTTGTAGTGAAAACAAAGTGAGAAATCTGAATATAAACGATGAAAAGAAAAGAGAAAAAATGAATGTATAGAATGGACTGCAGTGTATAGTCGTATTCTAGCTAGCTCTCACGTCATGCATTGCCTTATTTGGTCAAACAGTACCTTATATGGTCACATAAGGATTTGGTCATACTACGTAGTTCCTTATTTGGTCATAGGTATTTCATATTCGGTCATAGTTAGTGTTCAATAATTGGCGGTGATCGTAATGCCATATTCGGTCATAGTTGTTTAAAATAATTGGCGGTGATCGTAATGCCATATTCGTTCATAGTTGTTTAAAATAATTGGCGGTGATCGTAATGTCATATTTGGTCATAGTATTTCCTTATTTGGTGAAAGTGGTTGACACCTTATATGGTAGTTGAAATTCCCTATTTGGTCGCCGTCACGACAGTTCCTTTTTTGGTTAGTAATACCATGTATGGTGATGCTGAGTTCGTAGTCCTTTATTGGTCAGTTGTTTCAGCCTTATTTGGTATCTCTGTTTCGTATTCTAGAAAAGAGTGCCGTATTCCAGTGCCATATATGGTCATCCAATCCATATATGGTGTGTGTCTAGAATATATTATAGTGATCTGGCACCATACTAAAGATGTACCCGGAGCTGCAAATGAACGTCACAATAAATATAAGAAGAAACAAGCGATCAACGACTCGAGAAGTAAAGATCCAGAACTCACGATCTAGCCCGAAGTCTTGCTCATTTAAGTTTTTATTGGCCAGAACATTGACCCCATCAGCCAACTTATTAACCTGCTGGTCACTAAGAGTACCTCGCTGGGTGAGTAACGGTGTGGTGGGTCCACCTCCCTCGCTAGATGCCAGGGATTGTTTACGATACTTGGAGTTAAGAACCTTCTTTTCGAGAGTATCTGAAGCGTTATCTGTGTTTGTCTGCCTGGCGTTAATGTTACCTTTTGGATGTCCAGTATCGATACAAAGACATCGAGCGAGATAATGCAAAAACACAACCCGGACCCATTGGGGCATTTCATCTTTCTTGTAGAGATTCAGTGATATACAGTTAGCAACCAACGCCATACCGATCTGACACATTGATATCAATAGAAACTTGACAATGAGAGGTGTGTTATCTGACGTGACTGGGACACTAGATGATACCATGAGAACAACGAATGATAACGCAAGGAATGATTCTATGACTAGCGTGACACGTTCACCGATTTCCGGCGGAAGTAAAAATGTCAGGACGGCGAGTGACGTAATGACGAGACAAGGTATGATAATGTTGTAGAGAAAGAAGCCTGGTTTACGACGTAGATGAAGGTAGAATGTCACATCCGGGTACGGTTCTGGACAACAGCTAGAAATAGAAACAGTTGGTCATGCTGTTAGCACGTGATCAGTTGTCAGTATCACGTGGTAGTCGTTGTAATCTTCTCGCCTCTCTTTTGATTCTTCATTCATTCATTCATTACTTATCGTTTTAGTTCCTTTTGTACATTCAATCATAAATTCCTTCGTCAAGCTATCCATTCATCAATCGAGCTATTTATTCATCTAACCATCAATCGATCATTTATACATTGTTTTTTTCATCCATCATTCGTTCATTAATAACCTCGTCCATTCATTCATCCACTGATACATTCATTCATCCATTTATTCATACAATTATTCTTCCATCCATCTATCCATTCATTCATCCATCTATCCATTCATTCATCCATTCATTCATCTATTCATCCATCTATCCATTCATTCATCCATCTATCCATTCATTCATCCATCTATCCATTCATTCATCCATCTATCCATTCATTCATCCATCTATCCATTCATTCATCCATCTATCCATTCATTCATCCATCTATCCATTCATTCATCCATCTATCCATTCATTCATCCATCTATTCATCCATCTATCCATTCATTCATCCATCTATTCATCCATCTATCCATTCATTCATCCATCTATTCATCCATCTATTCATCCATCTATTCATCCATCTATTCATCCATCTATCCATTCATTCATCCATCTATTCATCCATCTATTCATCCATCTATTAATTAATTAATTAATTCATCCTTCTATTTATTCATTCATCCATCTATTCATCCATCTATTCATTTATCTATTCATTCATCTATCTATTCATCCACCAATCCATCCATCCATTCATTCATCCATCTATTACTCCATCTATTCATTCCTCTGTCTATCTATCCATTCATTCATCCATCCATCTATTCATTTATTCATCCATATACTCATCCATTCATTCTTCCATCCTTTTATTCATTTCCTTCTTTCACTGTTCTTTTAATTGTATTTTTCTTTTTGCCATCCATTGTTGCGTTCTTTCGTTTATTTTCTCTCTCTTTTGTCTCTAGCTGTGTTGTTATTGTTAGTCAGTGTTCTTGGTAAGTCAATCATCAGTACGTTCTTCAAAGAATAAAGGATGTGTCATTTTGATTTACGGCATGCAACGTACGGAAATTGTGTCATATATGGCAAATAAAGGCAAAGCACTCTATCATAGCTAGATATTTAATTACTGTTTAAATTAATTTTATTCTACGTAAATATGTGGTTCATGAAAATAAAACAGAAACTGAAGGTCACTTTCTTTAATTGCTTCAAATGGGGTAAATTATTACCCAAACCAAACCTAAAATAACCTTTAGACAAAAGTAATCCTGAATACTGCTTGTGTATTAGTGCTTTGTTTGGTTAGTTTACAGTTAAATATATTGTTAGATTTGTGTAGTATTTTAGTGGTCGTGGTAACTATGGCAATATAAAATTGCTAATAAGAAGTTATTGTATTAGTTGGATTTGTAGGTGTTAATTGTGACTCGTCAGTTGCCATAGTAACGGAAGTTTCCATGTTTACGGTTTGTTTCTCAGGTTAAATTGTGTAGTATTTAAGTGGTCGTGGTAACTATGGCAACATAAAAGACGTGCTAATAATAAGTTATTGTATTAGTTGGATTTGTAGGTGTTTAGTGTGACTCGTGAGTTATCATAGTAACGGAAGTTTCCATGGTACCGTCTATGTGTTGCCATAGTGCAACAGTTTCTATTGGTTATATATTCAGTTACGTTGTAGTAGGTTGACATGTTTACTATTACGTTGCTGTGGTTACGACCATAAGAGTGGACAATGGTCTCCGTAAAAGAGGCCAGTGGTTATGTTGAAGTGCACATGCGCATGCAACATGCAAATAGATTTACCAGATGTGAATGAGTTATCAGAAGTGATATGATGATGAGTGGATAAGACAAGTTACACCTATTTCAATAATCGTTGTCGCAATAAAAGCTACAGTCCATACTCTGATGCCTGCAAAGGATGTCGGTATTTTCTTTTCTTCTCGATTTATTCAAAGCCTGATATTTTTGCTTGTGCGTGTTTGTGTTGTATGAGCAGCAACTAACTGTTGCCGAAGTAGATAATGAAACAAATATTTTTTGAAAGAAACGTGTAATAAACCAACAATTTATGATCATGCTACCGACATTCTTTGCAGGCTTCAGAGTGTAGACTGTACCTTCGCCTGCGACAACGATTATTGAAATAGGTGTATAAATTATACATGCATACAAGTATCCCTGGTGGGATAGTGCTGAAACTGGAAAGACACGTTACAGAAAACACAAGAGTATAGATTACAGAAGCTTTGTCTAGTGGCTTCTTGATGGTGACAATCTTATCAAGGATGGATCAAGGGGGTGTACTCCAATCCCCCACCTTACCCCACCGTTGGAGTTGGAAAATAATAGCAATAACGGACAAGATAAAATCTATAAAAGACAGTCAACCCCTTGAAATTGTTCTGGACCCGTCACTAGTAACATCTCTCATTTTATTTGACAATGATATCAACGCTTTATAGTTAGCCTGCTTTGCAGACTCGATTTTTTACGCTAAAAATATTCGTCAAAAAAGTAGTTGGCGAATATTTTGAGCGCAAAAATTGAGTCTGTACAGCAGGGGCCGGTTGTACGAAGGTTGAATAGCGCTATCCACCGGATAAATTCTTGTCCAGCGGATAAAATCTATAAAAACCTATACAGTGGATAACTTTTATCCGCGGATAACTTTATCCACCCTTCGTACAACCGGCCCCAGGCTACTTTATCACTCGAGTTCCACAGCCTTCTATAGTAAAAACGGACACATTGTTAACACGTTGCCGATATAAAACTAGTTTGATTGTCGGCTTTAATATAGATGTGATCCAGGAAAAAAATCCATCGGAGCTCCTATAATATATTATCCCCTGAAATCAATCGACACTTTTCAGTTCAAAGAGCCCTTAATTCACTGGAAATCACATTTAATAGGTAATAAAACGATAGGTAATATAATGAAATTTGTAACACCGTAAAAAATGTTGACTTATGTCAGTTAATTAGTAAAGTTAAGTTACCATTTTCTTACGGTGTTACAAATTTCATTCTATTACCTATCGTTTATATATAACACAGACGCAGCCTATACTAGTTTACTCGCTAGTTTCCAGATAATAGAACTACCAATAAACACTTACCTGTACTTGACCACGTTTCTTTTAGCCTTCGCGGAGATAAGTTGAAACTCAGAGCTCTTCATGTAAGGGGTCAGGTCCGCGTCCTCTCTCATTTGTACCACGTTGACTTGTAGACCATTGAATGTCCAGGAACCGAACTTTAGCTCACAAAGCTGGTCATCGAATGGAAAGTATGTGATATCAATGTTACAACCGCTGCGCAGTATCGTGGGCGCATACCATGTGCAGCCACCGTCGCTCGTCAACATCACCTTTGTCTTAAACTGGTATAGAGTACCGCTGGGTAGGTTCTCTTCAGCACTGCGGGCGTAATAACAGGAACTCGTTTTTTTCATCATCATTATCATTATCACCATGACCATGACCGTCAACACCATCAACACCATCATCACCAACACAACTAGCATCACCATAATTACCATCATAATAATAATAATCATCATCATCAGCATCAACATCACTATTATCTTCATCACTACAACCATCACCATCACCACAACCATCACCATCACCACCACCATCATCATCATCATCATCATCATCATCATCATCATCATCATCATCATCATCATCATCATCATCATCATTAACATCATCATCATCATCATCATCACCATCACAACTACCATCACCATATATACTATCATCATAATCATCATCATCAAAATCACCACCATCACCATCACCACCACTATCATCATCATCATCATCATCATCATCATCATAACCACAATCCCCATCATCAGCATCAACATCACAACTACCATCACCACCACAACCATCATCATCACCAACACCACTACCATCATCATCATCATCATCATCATCATCATCATCCTCACTATCCTCACAATCATCATCACCACCACTACCATCACCACCACTACCATCATCACCACTACCATCATCATCATCACCACTACCAACATCATCATCATCATCACTATCATCACAATCATCATCACCACCACTACCACTACCATCACCACCACCACCACCATCATCACCACCACTATCATCATCATCATCATCACCATCATCATCACCACCACTACCATCATCATCATAACCACTACCATCATCATCATCATCATCGTCATCACTATCATCACAATCATCATCATCATCACTACCATCAACATCACCACCATCATCACCATCATCACCATCATCACCATCATCACCATCATCACCATCATCACCATCATCACCATCATCACCATCATCACCATCATCACCATCATTAATTCTGTACTCACTTGTTGTGTAACACTATGTCTGGCAGCCACATCTTCAAGGGAGTGATGTTGATAGTGGTGATGTCTCCATAGGCTGAAGAATTCCATCGCAGTAGATGGTTCTTCCAATGCTAAACGATAAAGCAGATTAGCAAAGACTGACAGACACACACTCACACATACAGACAGAAAGTAAGACGGACAGAGAGAAATTAAAAAAACAAAAAACCCAGAGAGACAAAAAAGAGAGACAAAAAAGAGAGACAAAAGAGAGAGAGAGAGAGAGAGAGAGAGACTGCAGAGGGGGAAAAACAGAGAGATAGGTAGAAAGACAGGTTACGAAGGTGTAGGCAGACATAAACAGACAAAACAAATATACAGACAAACAAGAAGTTCATTGTGCTTACCATTCTAACCCATATGTTACTCTCAAGAACTTGATCTTTTTCAATCTGAATAGATAGATAATTAAAGTATGAGAAATATACAGTGGTCTCAGATAAATATAAATATATTAATAATTGATAATCACGTACGTGCCCAAAATGGCGGGGAAGAAAAGCTCTTACAGCAGTTCTCAGTCACAGTTGGTGGACGTCAATCAAACTGTGTTTACAAGACGCATGGTGTTTTTACTTTAGTCGGGTTGCGAAACATGTCTGAATCTGGAAGCTGAATTCCCACAATAACGTCTTCGTCGGATTCAAACATGTTTCTCAACCCGACTGAAGTAAAAACACAATGCGCCTCGTAAACACAGTTTGATTGACGTCCACCAACTTCATGTTTTATAGCGATGGTTTTTATGCGAGCGGTGCACGTGTGACTGAGAACTGCTGTAAGCAGTGTAACTGCTTTATACAAACCAACGGCTCTTTTAGGAGCCAACACATAAATCAAAAGATAATGATCAAATGATGATGATGATGATAGTGATGATGATGAAGATGATGATAACTAAAATGACAATAATGCGGACACTGATTAAATTTATGATAGTGACGATGGCCATGATGATGATGGTAGTGAAGATGATGATGATGAAGATGGTGATGATGATAGTAATGATGGTAACCATTCAAAAATACTCAAAGATCCAACTATTGGACAATAATAAAAATACACTTGAACATTCAAAGTTTCCGCCAAACTAAATACATAATCATTACAGACCACGAAATGATTCGGATTTCTTAACTAAACAATGCCGCATACATTAAAACATGGATTAACAAAAAGAAATGGGAAAACAATTTTTACATGTAGTAATGATGATGAAGATGATGGCAATGGTGATGATGATGATCGATAATAATGATGATGATGATAATGCTGCTGCTGATGTTGATGATGATGATGATGATGGTGTTAGTAATAATGATGGTGTTAGTAATGATAATGATGATGGTGATGATGGTAATGATGGTGTTAGTAATGGTGATGATGTCAATGATAATGGTAATGATGATCGATAATAATGATGATGATACTTGTAAATAACTAATAACGGCCATAAAATGCACTTGTCTACATGGATGTACCTACCAGGTCTACAATCTGTGTGTATGCGATACCAAACTTGACCTCCACCGGTAGGTTTTTATCGCTGACAGGTCTCACGTTCTTATCATAACCTTTATCAAAGAGATCCCTAACCAATCGCAGCTCGTCATCGTTTTGTTGTGAATCTAATACCGACGAGGCATACAACTGTTAGTACGACAAGTGACCACATTTGAAGTTTATGTCATGCTTAAAGGCGAGTATACAAATAGCGATGGTACTCAGCTCATAGCCTGCGTAGCAAGCGTTTCTTTTTTGGGAAACAGAAAATTAAAAGCTGTTTTGGGATAGCTGTGTTACCGATATGACCGCGTGAAACCTAAGACGAGTGTAGACTCGCGCGGCCACATCGGTAACACAGCTATCCCAAAACCATTTTTTCCGTCCCCCCCCAAAGAAACGCTTGCTACGCAGGCTACTTAGCTCATGAAATTAAATATAACAGTGAAAGTATAATGCCCAGAAAGGCAGACATTACAAAGTTTACTTAGTGATTTACATACGTTTACTAACTTTTAAACCATTCTTATTACTATAGGCATGCATGTTTAGTTACGTAAGCATATCAACGATAGGTTAATAGCTATTACAGAGGTATAGACACAAGAACAGAGAATCCGCTTCCAAGAAAACAACATGGCGGCGGATGTGAGTGATTTTACCCAGTAGACCATTGCGAGCATCAACATGATGCTTTTTCAAATGGTTTTATGTCTTATAAGATTCTATGTGCAGACCAAAGGTGATAGAGCTTGTTGCTGTCTTGTGATACCAGGCGATCTCGCTTCGAAGCGCGCAAAGGATTGTTTGTCAAAACGAATAGTTCAAAAATGGCGCCTCGAGACATAAACAATATATCGGTTACTTTTATGCTTTTGCGTTTTGTTTTTATTCTTTTTTTATCCCTGATAGAGCAGCAGTGAATTTTTATTTTCCAAGTAACATATAACTTTTTAATGCAAAGTTATTTTAAGGATGTATTTATCGAGGGTTAACACGGGAAACAACTCTCTCGAACGACGCCATCTTGGAACTGTTGGCGAAGCGACAGAAATGCTTCTGATTGGCTTATACTAACCGGAATTGCGCGTGCGCGAAATCAGCTGGTAGGCTTGAGAAAGACTGTTGTCACGGTAACAACAACCGGGATGGAAGTCATCTTATTTTTACTTGAATTATTCCATGCACTATACGTCTATACCATAATATTATTCTACCAGCTACATTGATACTTTATTACTAGGATTATTTTATCATTTTTTACGGTGTTTAATTTTATTGGCTATCGTTTATATTTTTATATGAGTTTACTTGCAAATTTATTCTATATATGTATGCAACTACTTTTCAAGGATTAGTAAGACCCTTAGTTGTTATCCTGATTAATGACTGTCACGTGACGATGTCATGTGATCAGTCCACGTGGTATGTGTGTCCGTTGTCATTAGTAACATCAAGCTGGCGTGTTTATTTGTTAGTATTCAGTTATAATATAGGTGCAATTAGTGTAGCTTAATCGTTAGTCTAATATAAGCTTTAAAGAAAACGTTTGAAATTAAAGACGAACGAATAACTGTTCCACTGTTTTCATCAAAGAATATACACCTTATTCAAAAACGTTGTCACAACTGAAGCTAAAGTCCACACTCCCAAGCCTGCAAAGGATGTCGGTAATATGAACATAATTTGTTGATATATCACTGGTTTCAGTTTAAAGATTTAAAAATATTTGTTTCATCATCTACCACTGAAACAATTTGTTATGGTTATATAACACAAACATGTACAACCAAAATATGCTATGAATAAATCGATATCAAGTGAAGAATTTTCCGACATCCTTTGCAGGCATTAGCTGAGTTTGCACTGTAGACTAAATCGTCATTTTCACAGTTCCGTTTAGTGACCACAAATAATAGTTCCAAGTCGAGGTTCCAGTTGCTGCGCATAGCAAAACTATAATTTATCATGTGCAGCAACTGGAACCTCGACTTGGAACTATCATTCGTGGTCACTGAACGGAACTGTGAAAATGACTGTTGTGATATTTGAAATAGAGGACTATAAGAAGTTATAAAAATATGAACAGATGTAGGTTTGTTTGAAAGAAAAAAAATTGTAAAAAACCCGAAATGAAAAAGACAATGTAAGACAATGATGAATGTAAAAATGTATGCCATTTTTATGGATAAAATATAAATAAGATAATCAGCTGATAATACCAAGCAATAAACAAAGTAAAATATTAATAGTGCAAATCAAATGGAATTAAAGACAAAAATAACGAAATGAATACTGCAAAAATAACAAAACCGTGTATTTATCGTGCTTTCATCGTGGAAAGATCGTGCTATGTTCGTGCGATTATCGTCCAATAGTCGTGCTTTTTCGTGTGACTATCGTGAGATTATCGTGCAATAATCATGGTATATATATTGGTACGTTCATCGTGCTATCATCGTGGGGTTTTCGTGATATCTTCGTGCAGTCATCGTGTGATTATCGTGAAATTATCGTGCAATAATCATGGTATATATATTGATATGTTCATCGTGAAATCATCGTACAATCATCGTGGGGTTTTCGTGATATCTTCGTGCAATCATCGTGGGGTTTTCGTGATATCTTCGTGCAATCATCGTGGGGTTTTCGTGATATCTTCGAGCAATCATCGTGCGGTTTTCGTGCAATTAATGTCATGTATCGTGCGTTACTTGTACTCGACACTCACTAGTTTCTTTGACGTCGACATGATCATCATCTGATGGAAATACAATGCTGTCCGTTGTGGATATATTTAAACAATTGATAGCTGTCAATCAAAAAGAACATGGTCGAACGTTTAGTATCCGGCTATCATGTATAGTACGATAGTAATCCCTTGACAGCTTTATAGTCTAACAATAAAAACAACTAAGAAAATCATAATGAATATTAATTGGTTTAGAAATATGTTCAGGTTAGGTTGTAACTGAAATATTAGCATCGATCTAAAATTCAAAATCATCAATATTATCATCAATATTGTCATTAGTATTATTATTAATATTATAATAATCATTAGCATTAGTATATTCATCATCATCTTCAAGATCATCATCTTTATCATCATCATCATTTTCATCATAAGTATTTTTAATTATTAATATTATCATTAGTAATATTGTAATCATCATCATCATAGTATAGTCATCATCTTCGTCATCATCATCATCATCGTCATTATCATCATTAGTATTATGATGATCTCCATCATCATCATCATCATTACAATCACCACTACCAACATCATTAGTATAATTAATAAGATTATCATCATTAGTATAGTCATCATCTTCATCATCATCATCATTACAATCACAACCACCACCATTATTATTATCATTACTATCATCAACATCACCATCGCCATCACCATCATCCTACCATTATCAACGTTATTAACATTCAATCATAATGACTGTTAGTGTAATATCATTAGTATTTTAGTAGATTAATATACACAATAGTTCAAGTGTAGTAGTCAAAGTGACACAAGGAAATAATGGAATTAGAGACTTATGATAGATGTACTAAGGTGTATTAGTCTGTTTCGCTGGTTTAAATTAGTGCCTTCACTCTACTATAAGGTGAATTAGTCTAATATTTTTTTCACTGGTTTAGTGCCTTCACTCTACTCAGGTGAATTAGTCTAATATCTATACCACTGGTTTAGTGCCTTCACTATACTAAAGTGAATTAGTCTAATATTTATTTTACTGGTTTAGTGCCTTCACTATACTAAAGTGAATTAGTCTAATATTTATTTTACTGGTTTAGTGCCTTCACTATACTAAGGTGAATTAGTCGAATATCTATTTCACTGGTTTAGTGCCTTCGATCATTCTACTACGGTGAATTAGTCTAATATTTATTTTACTGGTTTAGTGCCTTCACTCTACTAAAGTGAATTAGTCTAATATCTATTTCACTGGTTTACAGCCTCCACTCTTCTAAGATGCATGTGTACAAGAATGTGTAAAAAAAAATAGGGAAAATAGGGTGGCATGTTTTTGTGTTAAGTTTAATATTGTTAAGTTTAATACCTGAACCTTGAATGGTTTACCTGTATATTGTATGTTTATATTGAGTACTGTCAACAAAGATAATTAATAACGACAACAATATTAACACGATCCACTTCACGCCTTGTATTTCACCTTTTTATGTTAAAAGAACGAATCTGAACGTCACATTTTCAAATGTAAAAGTATGCGCTATAATTCATCCGTCATTTTTCAATCAATTATTAAAACACCGAAACGAATCGCAGAATGAAAATGTGATTTGTGAATTGTATTTCATCATCAAATCATAGTGATTATAGGATCGATAGAATAATTGTCCCGGATGAGATATATTTTGTATATGTGTTATGTCGACTTGTGAAATAAAAAAGTTGAACAACGTAATACACAAATTACGAGAAGCGAATTGTTCTTGGAGATAATTGGGATACTCGCAAGTACTAAGCAACCGTTAAAATATAATGCAAGTTTTCTTTTTTTTAATTGGTTTGAGAAAGCCGAACAAATCCTCTTTAACTTTGTGAAGAAATGTACAAAATCGAACGTTTTCGAATCAATTGAAATGGAACGTTTGATCAAGCGAATTCGAGACGATCTATTTAAATGATTGAATTCTAGTCTTCTGGTTAATTGTTACTTTTTCAATAATTATAATTCTAAGGATTTGAATTAATTATATTACTGGCTTTAAAGCAAGGCGGATAAGATTATTCAACGAAATTCAACATTTTCTCTGCCAGAGTCAAATAAAAATACATTTTGATATAACATTTAGGATAATATCTTGTTAGATGTCTAGTTTTTAAGATGGTTTTGATTGTCCCATTTAACAACTGACAATATGCAAACAGCCGGCAAATCCTAAACATTCAAAAAACATACAATTTCAATATATATTCCCGTATTTTCTTGGTACTATCTTTAAAATAATTACTGTTATCACGAGTATCGTTTATGCCGAGCAATAAACGTCAAATCTATTGAGGACTGTCGCAATATTAAAGCCAAAGTAATGGAATAAAATTCTCTTTGATGAGAAGTTCCCACAATAAGAATAACGCGGCAACAGCTTTTGATAGAAAAAATGTACGACTAAGTATACAGAAAGTTACAAAATCTATTCGAGATGCCACATTTATCGATACTTGGGAATAAGTCGACATTGTTGTTGTCTGAAATACTGATAGAAAAATACGTTAGAATAGTCATCAAACCTACCTGAAATGAAGATACCCAGCCACAAGAATACCAGTACAGTATATTTCATATTTTTCTGTGTCGTGAACAAGAGATTTGTCGTAGATTTGAAGGCAGTTTTGAGCGGCTTATGCGCAGGTGATCGTCTTATGGCGGGAAGTGTTTTGTGGACTTCTGTAAACAAAATAAGAACTTTTTAAATTATTAATTACATTCAGTTCGCTGTGTTAGCTGTGAGTACGGCGCTTTACATTTTTTCTTAGTCCCATACACGTTCAAACACGAGAACTTTAACTCTCAACTTTCAATATTACATAGCATAATTTCTGCAGTTACTTAAAGTGAATCTTTGATTGTCCGTCTAAGATTCCAATCAATCCCTGGATTTAGATAAGGACTTAAAACTTTAACACGTTTTCATAATGGAAATCTAGTCAAGTGAATAGGAATTGGCATAATTCACCACAATGTGGGCACTTGATGGAAAAGAGGAGCTCTCAGACTGTCTCTCGTCATAAAACTTCAACTATAACCTATCTTCAGAGACTAAAATTAAAGCGCTTTATTGATTTAGACGAAAGCTGCATTGACTTCGGATTTAATACAATTCCTCGCCACAAGTACACACAGCATGACGCCATGGTAATAATAGAAACACTATAAAAGTTTTCTTTTCGGTTTCCATTAAATTACGGAATACATAAGAGCTCTTGAAAAGGCTCTCAGGATATTGACTGCACAATAAACGAGACAGGAAATTAATGGGACAGATACTGGCTGCAATAATACGAACAGGAATAGGAATGTGAAAGAAAAGAAGGGATGGTTTGATACGGCTATTATCTACATCCCATAATTATCGCAGTGTTAGTTTTGGACTGTTTAATGTGAGAAACTAACAAGGTCACTGATTGGCTGAATTCCTAAATGGTTTACAAATATCATTTAACCACGCACGCGCGAGAAGCAGCCCATTAGTAAATGATTTTCTTAAAGACCTATGATCACTTACCAACATGCATTGCGTTGTATATTTTGATTTGAGTGTTAAAATTAATTTGCAGTTGTACATGTTTGTGTTATGACCAAAACGAGATGTTGTTGTGGTAGATCGATATAAATACAAACATTTATTTTAAAAATCGTGCAATAAATCACAAATTATGTCCATGTAACCGACATCATCTGCAGGCTTTAGAGTGTGGACTGTAGCTTTGGCTGCGACAAAGATTTCTGTATATAAAAATGTCCATGAAATCTAGTCGTTCGTGCGGTGCGTGCTAGTAAGTGATTTCAGGGGTCTTAATATTGCTTTACTGGAATTAATAAACAAAATAAAAATGGTAATGTACGATTGTAAGTTCCTTTAAGACTTTTAAGACATTAATATCATTTATGCAAACCCTATCGATGGTGAATGTCTGTTATAATTCAACTATTCATTCATCTATCCCTTTATTAATTAATCTATTCATTCATCCATTTTTTCATTCATCTATACTAGTGCATATCATAGTTAATAGAGGGGACAGTCTCCTCTATTAACTATGTGCATAATCATCCCTTATTAAAATCTCTTAGTAAATTTCAACAAACACAGTTTAACTTATAAACATCTTTTTAGCAAGTCGAGTAGTAAATAAACGAAAATATAAACGATATTTAAGTATAGCCCTCAAAAAAATAATATATCAAGTGGATCTATTAAAAAAAGTTCTTGTATTGTAGTGCAGTGAAATACTTATCAATGTTTTCGTTTAGTTTGTGGTTAACCAAAGCTAAAGTTTAATTAAAAAATGATAACCACAGCCTTCACCTTGCCCCGCGGGTCGTTGGTGACCGCGCACCGTGTACAGCATCACAGCTTGTATCAATGCATCAACAGCATCGTCCCGGTTTTCATCGTTACCAGCATTGTTACCATCGCAACACTATCATTACCACCACCACCACTACCATTATTATTATTTCCATTATCATCATCATCATCAACATCATTACAACCACCACCACCACCACCATCATCATCGTCATCATCATTCCACCATTCATCACCTTCATCATCATTTTCATCACCATCACTAGTATCAACATTATTACAACCACCATCATCATCATCGTCATATCATCATCATCATCACCTTCATCATCATTTTCATCACCATCAACATCAACATTATTACAACCATCATCATCATCATCGTCATATCATCATCATCATCATCACCTTCATCATCATTTTCATCACCATCAACATCAACATTATTACAACCACCATCATCATCATCGTCATATCATCATCATCATCATCACCTTCATCATCATTTTCATCACCATCAACATCAACATTATTACAACCATCATCATCATCATCATCATCGTCAGTACTTCGTAATTTTCATTAAAATAATATTGTTGTTGTTATTGTTATGAGGAACACAACGCAAATTATTGATCACGTATCCTAGTATCTAAGTAATATCTTCCCAAAGACAATCAGGTAAACCAAAACAACATGGCATCCTATTGTGATGATCATTATTTAATGAGAGATTGGACACCTCTATCATAAAGTAATAGTGAAGTACGGTAGAGTATTTCAAAGTTATCGTTAGAGTTTGATCACGTAGCCTAATATCACACGGTAATATCCTCTCCAAGAACAACATGGTATCCTATTGTGATGATCATTATTTAATGAGAGATTGGGTTCTAGATGCCTCTATCATAAAGTAATAGTGAAGTACGGTAGAGTATTTCCAAGAAGTCAGTCTATATGTTAAGAGAATTAAAGCTAGCAAACATCCCTCAGAAAACGTGTAGTTGTTGTTGTTTGATGCTGTTATTGTTATTATTGTTTATAGTAGTATTGTGGAGGTGTAGATGAGATTAATAATAATAATTAGATTAGCCATATGATGTTTCTGTTATAGTTGTTATTGTTTGTATGTTATCATATTAAGTTTTCTTTTATAAATTGACAAATTGTTTTTCTCCCAATTGTTATGGACAATATGAAATTTATCTTGTTTTTTTTTTTTTTATATAGTTTTTCCTAATTTTCATGTTTATATTATAACATAATAACACATATTATAAGTTTTTATATTAATGTTTATTTTGCGTAACTTTTATCTCATTTTGCTATTTGTTTATCTTACATAATATATTCTATATATTCATATTATATTTTTTATTTCCTGTAAAAGCATTGTGTAAACGACTTGTGTAAATATGCGTTTTAAGAAATAAATTATTATTATTATTATTATTATTATTATTTTTATTATTATTATTATTATTATTATTATTATTGTTTGATGTTATTATTGCTATCGTTATCGTTGTTGCTATCTTTGAGATAAGATCAACCATGAACAAAATGTGTTCCATTTGTTTTGTCGTTATCAAATGATCAACCTATTATATTGTAATAATCACTCTCCTGCAGTAGTCGAACTTTAACTACAACTCAGTGATCGATCACTACAAAAGGTGTCAAGTCATCAAGGTAAGAAACAAAATCAACATCTAAAATTCTTCTTCTTTTCTTATTCCTTTCTTACAAAATTGTATAATTATGTTCTTTTTCATATGACAACATTCTTGTAATTAGTTTAGTGTATATAATCTATAATACAATTAATAACATGTACATGCACTGTCCACATAGAAAGACTATATCTCAATGCGAATAGCGTAAAGAAATGGTTTAATTAACAGGCACGGATTCAGACCGTTTTGCAACGGTTTACGAAAACCGGTCAGAACTTTCGATTTTACTAGGCTCCTTGCAAGCTTTCTTAGACGTTTATGTGATTAAAAACTGGTCAGCTTCTGTTGGTAGCTTTGGGTATGGATCCGCTCCTGCATAAAGGGTATTTGGCACTTCTTGAACGTTTGTGAGTCAAAAAACTGTTAAAAGGTCATTGCACTTAGGGCGTTAAATCTAATTCATCAGTAGAAAAATAGAGGGCTTAGCTTAAAAACAGAGTACATTAGTACGGAATAAACTTATTGTATTATCAAAGAGTAGCTTAAAAACAGAGTACATTGGTACGAACAATTCTTATTGTATAAATATACTTAAATTATACTTAATGTATTGTCATAGAGAGTATTTAAAAAAATAACTTGAAGGACTGAATAGGATTTTTTGGCGCGCCATATTTAAGGGCCGTTTACATGAGATAGGGTTAGTCTAGGTGTAGGGCTAACTCTTATTGTTTTCTTTTCTCTGGGGACTCTCAAACAAAAGAGTTAGCCTATCTCCATGTAAACGGCCCCTTAGTGGTACAACTACGCCTTAAACTACACGAAATTTGTACCCAGTAGATGACAGCATAGTTGGAACGCCATCAACAGTGCAAGGGAGCGTTCTCCCTTGTTTATCACCCTGTACAAAGGCGTGTCGAAGACCCCTTTTAACAAATAACTGTACACACATTCTCGAGTTAGTATTACTAGCGCGCATACATCGTTGCAATAACAGTGTTTTTTTTACTGGAATCATCTACTTTATGTTTATATTGATGTTCTCTGCGTACGTAGGCGTTAACGATGTTTTTTTATTTGTCTCTGTTTGTTTTTATGAATATAAATTCATAACTTATATATCAACAATGTTTATACTTAACAAGAATATTGAAATATTGGTTTAAATTAAAATTAAAGAACAACCGGAAATTATGTAAAATTGATCTGAAGCATCCGACAATTTAAAGAAATATAGCAACAACGTGGTTGAATTAAGAATTAGTTTTTCGGAATCATACATTTTTGTGCTTTATGGAAGATCACGTTTATATCAAAAACCGACGCAGCCTATACTATTTTACTCGCTAGTTTCCTTTATTGATCGTAGTCAGTCAAACGAATGTTATTTCAATAAAGATTTTTCGCTCTCAAGATAAAAGAACCATGCGACCTCTTCATCAAAGGGAATGCTTCTCTGGACTGATAACTAGCTCTCATCTCATTTTTAATTATTCTTCGCATAGGTCAGTTTTATCAGTAAAAACCACTGATGAAAAAATATGGTGCATTACTGTGACAATCAATAGGTAATAGAATGAAACTGATTTGTGACTATCGAAGATCACTATACAGTAATCATAATATTTCAAAGGAAATATAAAAGTGGAAATGTTGTGAATTTCCGCCAGGATTTTTGCAAGATCATAGTTCTAAAAAAAACAAATAGCTGTTAAGGTCGAAATATTGTGAATTTCCCGCTAACGTTTTTGCAAGATATTAGTTTTAAAAGGACAAATAGCTGGAATGGTTTTCTGAATCACGGTAGGACTGTTAAGATGGAAATATTGTGAATTTCCCGCCAAATGTTTTGCAAGATTATAGTTCTAAAAGGACAAATGGCTGGCATAGTTTCTCTGAATCACGGTAAGCACTTTTCCTCCAGCTATTAATATTGAATAACTGTCAATACACCACTCCTACGAGTTTCAATTAAAGTCAATTAGTAGATCAGCTTGGCGTCCATCGTTATCAATGAACAACAACGTTGCAATAATACTGATAGAAATACACATGAAATATTCAAGGCTGGATAATTGTCCTTCCAGAAACACCTATCTTTGTATAAACACTCTATTTAAACACACCTTCACCAAGGTGCGATCGATGGTATTGACTAGTTTGACGTAGTTTCGGTTAAATTATCGGCGAGGATTCACAGATTATAGTCAGCGAATCACAATGGTGTGTAATCGAACGATTCTTTGTTCTATTCGGTAAGTTATGGTAACATTGTTCTATTGTCATTGCAACATCGTTCGATTGTAGTTGTAACATCGTTCTAATGTCTTGTCGAGGTTGATTTCAAACGAACAAAAAATATATACAGTGTTCTAAAATAATGCGACTTCTGACTTAACAATGAGAATTCCTTGATTGTATAACAGATAAATGTCCTTCAAACTTCAAAATTGCGATTTATTTTGATTGAAGTAAACTATCTATTTTTAAATATGTTTTCATTTATACAGGTCTGTCATGTTATATATGTGGTTTTACGATTGTACTAAAGCACATTCTCAGTATATAGGAAGGTTGTTTTGTAGTCAGCTTAAACATTTTAGCCACAAAAAGAGAACCTTTTCAGTGAAAAAGGCTATTGTTAGACAATAATTAGAAATACAACATTTGGGAAAATTACTATTATGACTACTCTGAAGCAAACGAACATAAATGCTTATATTTACAACAATAAAATTAACCAAAAATAATTAAACTATAAAAAAGAAAGAAAAATGAAAAGTAAAACAAGATCGATTTCTTTGATTATTTTTACAGTTTTTTCGAAAAAAGTGTAAAAAATAATCCAAAAAATTGACCATAGATCCAGTCGCCATAGCACTGAGTCGTCGTATGGATTTACATTAAGGCAGGAGATTTCGGTCCCCACCATGCTATCGATTGCTGGCCGGGCAGATGGTTTTACGTTCAAATCAAGATGGAGGAAACGCTCGTATCCTAGCACCTTACCACTAGAACATCGTCTCTACCGATAGTTTTGTAAAGTTAGGTAATCTTTCCTGTGGTATTGATATGGTAATTTATTGGGACTATTGACTAATGTGCTCCTCTGGAAAAACGTTTTTTAAGCCAGTGACCTGTGATCGATATATATATTTATTATTATTATTATTATATTAAGATATAATTTCTTTAATTTAATTCATTGATTTATTTTAACTATTAATATATAACTTATTTTGAATTTAATATAACCGAATCATAATAATATACACCAATTATTTTAATCATTTATAACGAAATCATTATATCAAAATACATAAAATAAATCTAGCATGATTCCTCGAGTAATTATTTATTCTTCCTAAAACATGCTATTAAAATACCCATCAGTATAATCCGATCATCTTATGGCTTTTTACCAGTCTATGATAGTCAGACAAGACGACATTAAACATAAGAACCCTTTGGTACATGCATAAAGACGATTATTAATGATACAATAAGTATACAAAAATATGATGATAGAGTGAACGGCGTCGGCAAATCTGAATAATAGTAATTATATACCAATGGAAAAAATGGCGACTGATTTCATTAAGGGATTATATTTGAACAGGGAAAAACGTACATTATACCACACCACACCACACCACACCACACCACACCACACCACACCACACCACACCGCACCGCACCGCACCGCACCACACCACACCACACCACACCACACCACACCACACTACACCGCACCGCACCACACCACACTACACTACACCACACCACACCACACCACACCACACCACACCACACCACACCACACCACACCACACCACACCACACCACACCACACCACACCACACCACACCACACTACACTACACCATGCACACCACACCACACTATACACTACACTACACTACACTACACTACACTACACTACACTACACTACACTACACTACACTACACTACACTACACTACACTACACTACACTACACTACACTACACTACACTACACTACACTACACTACACTACACTACACTACACTACACTACACTACACTACACTACACTACACTACACTACACTACATTATTTGTGTGTTGTGCCGTATTTGTATTTGTTTCTGTTTTTTTATTTGTTTGTTTGTTTGTGTTTGTTTTTTTATGTTCTCTGTTTCTGTTTTGTTTGTGTTGTTTGTTTTTATTTTTGTTTTATTTTGTATACCAAGGTTTCGTACATCTTGCAAGAGCGTTAACTAAAAGACTTCGTGTCAGTTGTTCGTTGTACAGACAAAGAGTTTAATAAAAAAAAACTAATTTAATATGCGTCATGTATTGGCTCTTTTCTTTCATTTTTTATTAAAAGTGGCCCAAGCATGATTGCCTGGGGTACACCTGGCTTTCAATGAGCTTTAGGCACTTGTACAAACATATTAAAAAACAAAATGAAAAAACAAAATCCTTCACAAAATAAGTCGATCTCTTTATCTGTGCGTTTGATATCTTGATAATTCTTAGTTTTAATTATGTTCCTTATTATTATTGGCTATATGCATATTGTATATTAGGACTGGACCTCATTGCGCGCCGGTTCTTAAGATAACGATGAGTTAATCTTTCCAATCTTGACAATCTAATAACTAGACTTGCTGGATGTTTGTTTATTGCTAATCTTCTTAAACAACAACAGCAAATAGATCCGTTAGATTAAAACTACCTGGAAGTCTATCTGAAAGTCTGCTACTTAACTGTAAGTAAGAAAATAATAAGAAAATAATAATATTATTATTATTATATTATTATAGTATCTCTCTTAGTCTAACTCTTTTACTCCGACAAAGGGCTAAAGCTCGAAACGTCAGTAAAGTTAAGTCAACATTTTTTACGGTGTTACAAATTTCATTCTATTATCTATCGTTTATATCAAACACCGACGCAGCCTATACTGGTTTACTCGCTAGTTTCAATTTCTGTTTTTGCGGTGTTACACATTTCATTATATTACTTATCGTTTATATCAAACACCGACGCAGCCTATACTAGTTAACTCACTAGTTTCCATTTAATAATATTATTATTGTTTTAGTATAGTTATTTTTATTCACGGTAGAAACTGTTACTTATTTACATTTTGATTTCAATAATTTTTTTGAATACATTTTAGAATAATCACAGCATATGAAAGAGACGAAGGGCTAAAGCTCGAAACGTCAGTAAAGTTAAGTCAACATTTTTTACGGTGTTACAAATTTCATTATATTACCTATCATATAAAAGAGACTGTTAATTTCAGACGTTTTGGATTCTCATGATTCTTTGTTGGATTTAAAACTACTAAGCGAATGTTACTCATTGATGTTTCGATCTTTTTCGTCGGAATAATAATGGTAATTTAAACACCATTAAAGAGAGGTTATAGAAATCGTAGAAGTAAAATTGTAACTTACATGAGGTAAAAGAGAGCGATAGTGACAGAAGTTTCAAGTCTTCTTCAGTGTGAGAATGGCAACAAAAGGTCTTTTTAAAAACATCTTGTTTGCAGACTGGTCTTTGATTGGTCAGTTATCAAAGTGTCTCACATTAACCAACTATAATTGTATGTTAAAAGGTCGATAAAAAAAATTGTGATGAGAAAACGTGTTTATGCTTCCCCTCTATCCCTATATAAAGCAGACTTTAAAGACCCTGTTGTGATATTTGTTAAAGTGTCGTACATTAACCAACTAATTGTGTGTTAAACATTTGACAGAAACATTTCAAATTGTGATGAGAATACTTGTTTATGGTTCCACTCTATCCCTATATAAAGCAGACTTTAAAGACCCTGTTGTGATATTTGTTAAAGTGTCTCACATTAACCAACTAATTGTATGTTAAAAGGTCGATAAAAAAAATCAAATTGTGATGAGAAAACGTGTTTATGCTTGCACTCTATCCCTATATAAAGCAGACTTAAAAGATCCTGTTGTGATATTTGTCCAAGTGTCTCACATTAACCAATTAATTGTGTGTTAAAAAAGACAGAAAAATTTCAAATTGTGATGAGAATACTTGCTATATAAAGTGGACTTTTAAAAAAAGACCCTGTTGTGATATTTTGTTAAAGTGTTGTATACATTAACCAACTAATTGTGTAAAAACTTGACAAAATAATTTCAAATTGTGATAAGAATACTTGTTTATGCTTTCACTCTAACCCTAAGGTGGATGTAAAATATCCTGTTGTGATATTCGTTAAGAGTAGGGGATTGTCTCCCTGCACAACAGTCTGGTCTCGATAGAATTTCATAACTTTTAATATACTGTACAAAATTACTCAATTCTGATTGGACGAGAGGAATACAATTAATTCATAAATTGTGCTCTGCAGAGTACCAATTAGTTTTTCAGTATAATATAAATAAGAAATCGCACGATAATTTCGTACAATTTGTAATTAATAGATACTCGTGATGTTTTGAAAGTTATCAAATTGGACTCACCTAAAAGGCTCGTCCAATTTCGAAAACTTTCAAAACATCAATCAATCAATCAATCAATCAATTTATTCATTCTCAGTCATTGTTACAAATGATATAAATAATATTTCTAAAATTACAATTATTAGGTAAGTGTAAAAAATGATCCAGAATAGGAGTCTAGAAAAAGCACGATATGCTTATAGAGTATAGACCCCTGATATAAAACTACATTGATTTAAAATACAAATTGTAGATAATATATTTAAATAATCGATTGATATAATCATAAGTAAATTGATAATTGCACTCTAAAACATCACTCGTACTTATTAATTACGAATTGTACTAAAGAACGTGCGATTTCCTATACTAACCAAACCACAAATGCAAACAAAGTGACAACGATTTGTGCCACAATATAGCAATTTGATGAATCCTCAGCATTCTAAGTAAACCGACTGTCATGATTGTAAATTGCTTGGCAGCAAAATGTACCGTAAAAAAAAAGTCGGATAGAGCAGATTTCGTATGGCAGTGAAAAGCTCAGTGCCGTGTGCGTGCCTTGCCTTTCTATAAATTTGTTGTGCCTTGCCGTGCCTTGACCGCGTTTGTATCATGAGTTTTCCATAATCATACGAAATCTTCTCTAAGGCCTCATTACATTTCTAATGTAAAACTCAGAAGTACTTTTTTTTGGTAGAGACACCATTTCTTCCAGTGTCCTCTCATACTATATTTATATCTTTGATCTTTACTATAATATTTAAATAACATATAGTCTACATTTGCAATGTTAGAAACCACATCATCACAAAAACAATGCACTTTCAACAGCGAACTATAACACCTTCTTCCAATGTACATATTGTACAAATACATTATTGTCATATATTGTGTTAGTTTTAAATGTTTTACGAACTTATTGATCTGCTAAAGTCTTCAACGTTATTGACTCTTTTATATCGTTGAAGTATTGATATTAACACATTGAGGTTGTTGTAAACGATAGTAAAGTCACTCAGCTAGACCATGGATTATTCTACTGCCCTCCAATTGTGCACCTTAAAAGTCCATATTCCGATTACTCAGTTTTGCTCGTTTTAGGTACAACTCAATCAATCAAATAATCAATAATCTTACCTTTGAACGATCGTTTTTCAGTATTGAAAAGAACTTTAGAGGGTAACTAGTTAAGTAAGTAGTTTTGCATGTTAATGAGGTCTCATTGTTTCTCGATTACTAAAGTTAACAATAATCTCAAGGGATTTAGCAATGCAAGGGATTAGGTTTGTTTGTTGGCGTTTGTTTACGTATAACGGTTAGATTAAAGTACATATTATATAGACGAGACTGAAGGATTGATAACTAAAATAAGCTATGAACCTTGATAACTAAAAAAGGTATGTATCTTGATAACTTTATAAAACAAGTTGTGTATAACAAAAATAACAAGATATTGTCTGAGATATTTTCTCTCTCGTTCAAGCATGCATTCGATCACAAATTTAATTAGTTGTTAACTGTTTTAATCAACTGTTAGACGCAAAGTTGGTTAGTAGCTCAACGTGACTCAAAGACTGACTGACTGACAGACAGACTGACAGATCGACCGACTTATTTACTGACTGTCATATTGGCTGTATGACTGGTTGACTGACTGACTGGCTAGCTGGTAAACTGACTGAAAGGAGGACTGACTGACAGATCGACCGAGTTATTTACTGACTGCCATATTGGCTGTATGACTGGTTGACTGACTGACTGGCTAGCTGGTAAACTGACTGAAAGGAGGACAGACTGACAGCTTGGCCGACTTATTTACTGACTGCCATATTGGCTGTATGACTGGTTGACTGACTGGTAAAATGACTGACTTGGTAGCTGACTTGACTGACTGATCATGACTCACTGGCTGACTGATAAAGGGTCCTCGAGTACATAATCGTTTGTATGATGATGATGATGATGATGATGATGATGATTGCGATGATAGCGATGATAATGATAATGGTGGTGCTTGTTACGAAGATGATGATAACGATGGTGAAGATGCTGCTGCTGCTAATACTGCCATTGCAAAGGCAATAGAGATCATGATGTTAATAGTAATGGTAGTGATGATATAGTGAAGGTAATACAAATAGAGACATAAAAATACATGAGAAAAATATCAATTGAGTATTGTCGGGACTCGAACGCACTGCACGGTTTCGGCTTTCTGGTCCGATGTGTGAACCACTACACCACAAGGACCAGCCATGCTGGATACGCAGCCAGTCAAAGAAATATAGGGCAACTGTGGGGGTCCCAGGGCGATATTTTTCTAATGTACCTTTATTTCACTTATACACCAAACGTATTTCAATTCAATATAATAGAAATATTGTTACATTGCGTGCTAATTATAAATCTTCAAATCTCTTTACATCTTGTCCTTAAAATGACACCAGTATCACTAATTGTCCTAATTAGCTTCCCGATTACACTAGTAATAATTCATTAAGCGGTTTCTTTAGTCATAAAATATAAGGTTTCAATCGTTAATTACGGTGTCTAATATTAACACGTCGAACTTTGCTTGTGTACATGTTAAATCTTTTGATCAACCGCATTATTTGTCACCGTACTCATTTCTAGCTTTTGTCCGTTCAGATTTGCGAGAATTTCAAATTGGTAAACTAGTATTTTTATTATCTATAAATTTAGAAACCAGTTAGCGTTCAGAACGTCCATAAGCATAACAGTTACTATTTGAAGGTGCAGAAGATATACGAGTTGTATTCCAATTGTTTTTTTCACAAAAATCGACGTATAATCCACACTACTTTATCCGCTAATCAGAATCATGCATTTCGTGCATTAGTAGTTTCTTCAAAACACCGATGCAGCATTTACTAGTTTAACCGCTAGTTATTGTGCATTTTTATTTTAATTGTCTCTTCAAAAACACCGATGTATAGTATACACTTTTTTGCTATTATAGTTATTATTGCTATTAGTTGTTGTGCCTTTTTATTTTAACTGTTTCTTCATAATCAAAAACACCGATGTAAACCGCACTAGTTTAGCTGCTAGTTATTGTACATTTCAACTCCAGTTCGTTTCTTAAAAATATACCGACGCATTTTACATTTTGCATTTTTGTTGCATTTTACACCAATCCAATACATTTTCTATATCAATAAACATATAACAATAACTTTTATCGGGAAATATTGTACATATTCAAGGCGAAAATGGGATAGCTTTCAGGATGATATCTCTGTTTAGATCTGCAATACACATCCAGTCAAGTATTGAGATTGGTATGAAATGCTTAGCTATATGTATAGTCTAACTCTATAGTCTAACTCTTTTACTTCGATGAAGGGCTAAAGCTCCAAACGTCAGTAAAGTTAAGTCAACATTACGGTGTTACAAATTTCATTCTATTACCTATCGTTTATATCAAACACCGACGCAGCCTATACTAGTTTACTCGCTAGTTTCTATTTTTTACGGTGTTACAAATTTCATTCTATTACCTATCGTTTATATTAAACACCGACGCAGCCCATACCATTTTACTTGCTAGTTCCATTTATATGTATAGTACATAAAACGTTTCAAACTTACGGTTACATACAGGTTTATACAGGTTACATACACTTCTAACAGGTTGTCGTTTAAAGTCCAAAATGAGCATTAATAAGTCGGTATTATTTGATGTTATAGATCCAGGCAAATTCTAATAAAGAATAATATAAATATTAATTAAATGAATCGGCCTACATATAGTTATATGATGTAATCCTTCGTTGTGACCGCACTGGTAACCACATTAAAACAAACGACAACTTATGGTTTAATACAATTTAAAAACTGTTAAAGAGCGGAAAGTGCTTAACATTAACTGGAATTAGATATGGCAAAGACTCCGTTATTGTATTTGTATTTTTCTCAAAACGACAACTTATGGTTTAATACAATTTAAGAACTGTTAAAGCCGGAGAATTGAATGTGACAAAGACTCAGGAAAATTGCGTACTGCAAAAACCAGGCCTGGTCCTGTTTTTTTTTTTTTTGCGCTTAGCACCTTCAGATTTATAATTACCGTCGCCATATCCGAAGCCAGAAAGTGCACGCAATGAGAAAAAACTGCCGTACCCCAGAATTCATTTCGGTCTCATATTGCAGATTCAGATCTCCTTATGACGTTTTTTGAAATAGGTGTATACAGTTATTTAGGTTATTTAAATATAACTTTTTCCCTAAAAATACCACGAGTTATCGTTTTTCATTGGTGTGTTATATGGTCAAAAATATCGAGGTTGACCACTTTAATCATAATTTTACTATTAATATTTCTCTAAAAATATACCAACGCGGCCTGCACTGTTTCACCACTAGTTATTGTTTATAAATTAGTGTGTAATATGGTCGTTAGTTTGTTGGAGTCCAATATATAGATATCATACGTGAGCTATAATAGCATTCAAAATTACTAATACACAGTATTGGAACAAATACGACTATTTCAAGCCAACCCTTGAGGGCATTGGAAAGATGTGCTACCTCCTATCGGCACGGTTGCTCACGGTAGATTTATAATCTTAAATAACTGATGAAGAAAAAACATTGTCAAAAAATTACATACCAAACCTTATTCATTGTATACGGCCAAACTGCAACGTAAAAGTTACGTAGTCAAAAAACATCTAGATACGTGTGCCGGACGGTACGTAGGCCAAACTGAAACGTAAAGTTATGTAGTCAAAAAATACGTCACACGTAACGAAAATATCTTTTTACGTATTATTATTACGTATTTACGTAATTTATTATAATTATTGGTACGTATTTTGTTACGTATTAATTTGAGGTATGTTTTGATGCGTGCCACAATCTAGATGCCTATATATATCAGTGATTTTACAAAATAGACCATAGCATAAGAAAGACTAACAACAAATTAACCATAATAAAATCACAATTATATTATTGGCATTCAAAATTGGAGGATATATGACGTCATTGATGATAAAATCCCCCTGATTGGTTAGATTGAACAATGAATAGATGTATCATGACTTTAGCTATTGTAGGATTGAAGTTTCGTCTTTATAGCTGTTAAAAATTTAAGGAGCCAAATACCAAATTTTGTTTTGGATCAACCAATTTGAAAAAGATTTAAAAAAGTCTTCTCTGTAACTCTGACCAATTTTATTTTAAAAGAATGATTGAATTTAACCTAGTTTGGGCGCCAACACATTCTCATGTATTTCGAGATGACGGCTATAAACATTTCGATATATAAAATTCATATTCTTAATTAAAAACGAGGAAAGAAAATATATAAATAAACATATAAAACCTTCCGCCATTTCACTGTTCCATAACATTCAACAAATATCCGAAAAAATAATACATTTTGTTAAATAAAAATAATATATTTTGTTTTCGTAAATACGCACATCTTTCAAAATGGCGCCTATTTTTGTTGCTTAGAAGCAGATTTAAACCAAAACCAAAACCAAAAACAAGACAAATTGGTTGTTTTTTATTCGTTGCACATTCCCATATATTTCAAAATGGAGCTTATTTTTATTGCTTAGAAGCAGTTTTAAAATAAAAACAAGCCTAAACGAAGACAAAGTGGTTGTTTTTTATTCGTTGCACATTCCCATATATTCCAAAATGGCTACCATAATGACTTAATGACATTGGTCAACACAAGCTATTGCGAATAAAGAGGCTTTTAGTCGCACATCCACACAGCAAGCAGAAATACCATTCACTTTTGAATGCATTTTTAACTACCCCATATCTTAATAACCCTCGAAAACTCTCAACGAAAACATGCTAGCCTACTTCGCGCTGTCGATCTTGAATGGTCGGTACTCGTATCATTATCATATTGTTGTGGGTTAATTTAGCCGCGACGGTTACCATTGGTCCAGCATAATGATGTCGGTTTTCTGTGTGAATCTTTCATTACGCTACCACGCTAGTTTGATGATAATTATTCACATTGTGATGTGGTTTGTGATTGTCAAAGCGTTCGTTCACTTCTAGTAACTTTTAGTATTATTATATTTCATATAACTCAAGATTGGGATAAACTGAGACAATATATTGGATGTCCAATTTCTTGGGACGAGGTAAATGCTTTAGATGTTCAATGGTTTAATTCACATTAACTATTACTAAGGTTTCTCGTGAGAAGTAGTGGTTTGTTGAAAGAATTCTTCTCTTTCATCATATTGTTAAAGGCAAAGCTGTGATAACCTGAATATTTACGAGATTTGGAATAACTTGAAGGTACGCTGCTATATCATCTATCAATATATATTATATACAAGAACGTTCACTATAACTCATATTAAATGTTAGTTATACTGGAGAGGAGTTACATGCAAATATCACAGAAAACCTCGGTTTTCATTCTATCTAGTATATAAACAAACTGAAAAAAAGAATCGAAAAATTCTGAATCGAATATACTGTTTTTGGCACTGCGTACCCTCAACATAAAAAAACGTTTCTCCCGAAAAACGACTCCATAACGTGACATATTATTGAATGATTCGCAATTTGTTCGCTTGTCAAAATATGTCAAAGCTAGGCCAGATAAGTCTTATTTTTGTCGGATAAATAAATTAATTACTAGCACGTGATATAGATATCAGTATTGTCAAATTAAGGAATTAACGTCATCCGTGCGATATCCCTGGATATACACCTCCATATTATAATCGACCTGGTGGATAAGTATATCATATTGTTATTCTCGTGGTATTGCATAGTGTCATGTCAATACTTTTAATTAGAATACAAGATAATTATTTCGTATTGCTATTATGTATTTTTGACAATATTAATTTGAAGAAATGTCATTATAATGTCCATATAAGTGTGTAATTGTTTGTTTGTATTGTAGTCCGTCCAGTTAGCCTTTGGCTGTGCCATTATTATTATCATAGAAGTTTATTCATTCAAGTCTCCCCACTTAAAACTTAGACTTAAGACTTCAGTTTACAATTTGTTTAGATTGGCCGTTAAGTTTATTTAAATAACTCTCTCCAGAATCGCTAACACAAGTCAAAACTGAAACTGACAGTAGACGGTTTCATACTATAGAAGAAGGATAATTCGTCTGGACGGTCAAATCGTCTTATGACGGACAAATCGTTATAACGGACAAGTCGTCTTATGACGGACAAGTCGTCTTATGACGGACAAGTCGTCTTATGACGGACACATCGTCTTATGACGGACAAATCGTCTTATGACGGACACATCGTCTTATGACGGACACATCGTCTTATGACGGACAAATCGTTTGGTGTGAATACGAACGAACACAATTTGTGACAAAATTAATCGACTGATTTTGTACTATACGTTGAATTCACAATAGAGGAACGGACCATTCGTCCGTCGACACGATTTATCCGTCCTCTAGCGCAAAAAGGGCCACTGTAAATGAGTTTATCTTCAAGATGATAACAATTTACACATCTTAGTCCCAGTTCTAAATGACTTTAGCCTACAGTCAAGTTAATTCACGCGCTATTTTCACGGTTGTATTTAACATATTTGTACGTGGACTCACTGTATAGAGACCCAGTGACATTGTAAATGTACCACATGCATGCATGTAAATGAGTTTACTGAAGCTAGAATCTAGTTAATACAAGCGCTATTTACTCGGTCATTTGTATTTAACCATAGTTAACCTATTTATACGTGCATTCACAGTGAAGAGGCGAAACCGACATTGTACCACATGCATGTAAATGAGTTTATCTTCAAAATAGTAACATGTACAATTTACACAACTTATTCCCAGTTCTAAATGACTTTAGGCCTACATTCTAGCTAATTCACGCGCTATTTTCTCGGTTGTATTTAACATATTTATACGTGCGTTCACAGGAAAGAGGCGAAACTGACATTGTACCACATGCATGTCTATGAGTTTATCTTCAAGATAGTAACATGTACAATTTACACAACTTATTCCCAGTTCTATAAATGACTTTAGGCCTACATTCTAGTTAATTCACGCGCTATTTTCTCGGTGTGTACGTGCATTCACAGTAAACTGACATTGTAAATGTACCTCGTTCATTATTAATGAGTAGACCTGTTTTGTTATTATCACGTTGTTTTCATGCATATTATATTCACCTGTATTTGTTATTATCAACAATTCTTTACAGTCATTAAAACAATCTCATGTCTCGAGAAGCCATTACTCAGAGTAAAATGGCCCGGATTTATGAAAAATACATATCATATAAAACGAAAACAACTTTAATGTCACTAGTTTAGCATAAAGACTGTAGTATACATGGAAACTAGCGAGTAAACTAGAATAGTAGTACGTTAACGATAATAAAGCGTTACTAAAACAATCTCATGTCTCGAGAAGCCATTACCCTAGAGTAAAATGGACAGAATTGTTGAAAAATAATACAGATATATCGAAAATTAAAATATATAAAGAATACGAAAGCAACTTGCACTATAGCGTCACTAATATAACATATAGATTGCTGTATAAGAGAATAAAATGTTATTACAACAATCTTATGTCTCGAGATGCCATTATCCTAAAGTAAAATGGACGGCCGAATTTAAGAAAAATACATATATCGAAAATTAATACAAATGTGGTACTAAAAATCAATAAAAACAATATTATATCTGGGGTGGCATTGGATTGTAGAGAACTCAAATCCAAATTATATCGAAACCGTTTAGAGTGTATAAAAAAGGATAGGAAAATATGAACATATTTATTATGTTTCAAGAACATGCATCACTTTAATACCGATTAAACAGTGTCCTTCAAGTTAATATATCGTAGAAAATTGGATTATTTTTGCACTTTTTCCTAAGACGATTACACATATTTTCTCGATGTTTTTTCAAAAACGAGGATTGGCGTCGCTATAAGTTCTGTCTGTACGCCAACGTAGACGCCGTCAGACTGGCGCCGTAGATAGTTTATACACAAAGAGCAGCCAATTTTACAAGGGTTTTGGAAACAATCATTAGTTTGAAATGAGACTTTTTTGGAAGGGATTAAATGTTGATAGTTAATAATGAACGGTAATACTTAGGAATTTGGTTTTTCAGAGAATATTTTGTTTCAAGTTAAAAAGAAGAAAAAATGTTACATGTCTTTTCTTAACGTAAACGATCTCTTATTAAAACATCCGATGTTTTATAAACAAATACTTTGTCACACCAATCCAAGAATATTTTTCTTCCAAAACACTACTAAATATAGGATTTGCTTACACTTGAAATATAAAATACTCTTACTTAATACTCCGAGATATTTTTTTTATTAAATGAAAATCAGTACTCTCAGAATATAAACATTTTCCTTGCACTTAAAATGAAAACACTCTAGCTTAAAAAGGCAAGGCACAATAAAACAATTTTAAATTTCGATTCAGTATAGAAAAGATAAGACATTTTTATATCGATATATATATTTATAATTATAACAATCTAAACTTTGAATAATGTTTTTATAGATGATATCTTTAGGATATACATATGTGACATTGGGCAGAAAAACTTATGTGTAACGATAAATATCTATATTGCTAAAGTTGATCATATATTTTTATACTTTTAGGCAATAAAATGAAATTTGTAACACCGTAAAAAAAATGGTAACTTGACTTTACTGACGTTTCGAGCTTCGTCCGTCGAAGTAAATTCCCTCCCTATTTTTTACTCCGACGAAGGGATAAAGCTCGAAACGCTAGTAAAGTTAAGTTAACATTTTTTACGGTGTTACAAATTTCATTCTATTACCTATCGTTTATATAAAACACCGACGCAGCCTATACTAGTTTACTCGCTAGTTTCTATTGATATTTTCTACTTATAGTTTACCTTAGGTAGTATTATCTATGTAACCATCCACATCCCATGGGTTGTAACAGCAACTGAAAGATAAAACGCACGCTATCAGTTGATTGACTTTAAAGTACACACCAAAATGGCGACTTTAAATGCCATGTTATTGGGCTCCAACATGGCGGCTATGACGTCACGAGTAGCCCAGCATAAATCCATTTAAGTATTTCAGTACATGAACTAAGGGGCCGAGTTGTGTGCAAAATATTTAACGTAAAGGTAGTAAGTGTGAGACGAGTCCTCACGATTAGTAGGGTACACGTGTCCAGCTAGAAGATTGAGACGTTAAAAAAGTGATTTACTTTAATATACAAATACTCTGCCTCCATTTAAACCCATGCGGCATTAGTAATATGTTCTCATGGCTATAATCTTAAATGTTAGCATGTTTTTGATCTATTAAATGAGTAGTTCGTGTGTAAGATCGTTTTCAACTGCACAGTGTTTATATGCAGTATTCTATATCTTGTTGTGGTACTATACTGATGGATTGTTGATAAAAAACACAGGGTGGCGTGCTGTTACAGGATCTTAAAGGTTGGCGTGTTTTTGATCTATTAAAGGAGTAGTTTTTCAAAATAGATTTTCACCGCACGGTGTTACCGTTTACAATATTCTATATCTTGGTGTGCGGATGGATTGTTGATAAAAAACACAGGGTGACGCACTGTTGCATGATCTAAAAGGTTGGCATGTTTTTGATCTATTAAAAGAGTAGTTTGTGTACAAGATCGTTTTTCTCCACACAGTGATACCGTTTACCGTATTCTATATCTTGGTGTGCTGATGGATTGTTGATAAAAAACACAGTGTGACGTATTGTTGGAGGCAAATGGACACTAAATGGCTTTTTAATATCTATTTTATTGAATATATATATACATCCTTTTCTAGAAAGTTTGTCACCTGTGAAAAAGCTAGAATCTACTGACACAAGGGATTATAAATCAGATCAGAAAGCAAATTGTACGTTCGTCACGCCTTTCTTGTTGTCTAATAAGTTAGAATAGTCATTTCTCAATAACTCATTGTGGCGATGTAGCCATAAAATCTCTGTAATCTGGTATTAGGTTCCGGTAACCACAATTCCTGCCATCAACAATTTCACATATATACCACGCTACAATGAGATATATACAGCGAATTACAATAACAGGATAACAATGAGGGGCTGAACACACTTTGTTGTTCCGTTGTCTCTAAGTGTGCAACAAAGCTGATATATATAGTGAATTACAAAAACAGGATAACAATGAGAGGCTGAACACACTTTGTTGTTCCGTCGTATCTAAGTGTGCAACAGAGCTGAGATATATTTAACGAATAACAATAACAGAATAACAGTGAGATGCTAAGCCCCCTTTTGGTTCCGTGGTTTCTGAGTGTGCAATAGAGCTGATATATCATTTAGAGAATTACAACAACAGTGAAAGGCTGAACACACTTTGTGGTTCCGTTCTCTCTAAGTGTGCAACAGTGCTGTAGGCGAATATCACGCAGTGTATAATAGTATCCATAGAGGAAATGTAGCAAACCTCGATAAATACACCTTTCCCGAAATGGGAAGACTGATCACGTAAACATAGGTAATAAAATTGAATCATTTTTGTTGATCACACAACATATAATATATTGAAAATATAAAAGTTATTGTTGTTGTTATTGTTGCTGTTGTTATTGTTGCTGTTGTTGTTGTTATTGTTGCTGTTATTGTTGTTGTTATTGTTGTTGTTGTTGTTACTATCGTTGTTGCTGTTGTTATTGTTGCTGTTGCTGCTGTTATTGTTGCTGTTGTTATTGTTGCTGTTATTGTTGTTGTTATTGTTGTTGTTGTTGTTATCGTTGTTGCTGTTGTTATTGTTGTTGCTGTTGTTATCGTTGTTGCTGTTGTTATTGTTGTTATTATTGTTGTTGTTATCGCTGTTGCTGTTGTTATTGTTGCTGTTGTTATTGTTGCTGTTATTATTGTTGTTGTTATTGTTATTATTGTTGTTGTTATTGTTATTATTATTGTTGTTGTTATCGTTGTTGCTGTTGTTATTGTTGCTGTTATTATTGTTGTTGTTATTGTTATTATTGTTGTTGTTATTGTTATTATTATTGTTGTTGTTATCGTTGTTGCTGTTGTTATTGTTGCTGTTGCTGTTGTTATTGTTGTTGTTGTTGTTGTTGTTATTGTTGCTGTTATTGTTGTTATTGTTGTTGCTGTTGTTATCGTTGTTGCTGTTGTTATTGTTGTTATTATTTTTGTTGTTATCGTTATCATTGTTGTTGTTATTGTTGTTGTTATCGCTATATCGATTCTTCGTCATGGCATGTCATTCATTAAAAATAATATGTCAAACGTCAACGTGAAGAAGTTAATGAATTAGATCTAAATTCGAATAAAATTATACAAAAAATGTCGGTTGTAAGTTACTGCAACAATAAATCATTATTATTGGAGATGAAGTTTTTTTCAAAAAAATGTATGATTATCTCTAAAAGCTTGGTTAACGTCATCCTGTTCAAATCTAAAACAATAGTATTATCGGTTCGTGAGAATCGTAAATGATTATCCTCCGTAGAGAATAAAAATATAAAAAGCGTTTTTGTCCTGGCGAATACAGTATTTGATTAACTTAACATAGTGGTCCTAAACAAACGAAAAAAGTCAAGCTAAAAAGATTAGATCAAAAATAATAGTATTATTGGTTCGCGAAAACAAAATCTTTTCTGTAGAGAAAAAAGTACAAAAAAAAGTTTTTATCATAGCGAATACTATCGATAATCACTTTAAACTTTATTTAAAAACAGTATTTGAATAACTTAACATACTAACTTAATCAGCCCCAAAAAAGTCATGCCAATTGCAAGTAGGAAAGATCGCAAAATAATACATCCATTATTGGTTCGCGAAAACACAATCTTTTCTGAATGGAATAAAAAAAAACATTATCATAGCGAATACTTTTCACTTCAACAACAGTATTTGAGTAGCTTAACATGCTAAAGTCAAGATCTTCAACCTTAAACGGAAATGTTAACTGTAAGGCAGGTGAAGAAGAAATTTACATGTAATGGACCAATCAGATTATGCCATTCCATCTTGGATGAGAGGAAGTGTTTCAAAAAGCAAAGTTCACGCAGAGATATCCCGAACACAATCTTGTGAATATACCATAAAAAATCTCAAGAACTTTGTCACTTGTAATAGATTAGATAAAGTGGATACAGGGAATTATCGCACATATAGGTGAGTTAATAATAGAGTAGATTATTAATCGAAGAACTAAGAACTATTACTACTTTTATGGACAATCCTAAACGATGATGCTAACGCTTAATTAATGCAAATTAGTGTTCGCATAAAGTGAGATTTACTTATGAAAAAAGCAACAAATTTTCTCGTTTTTATCTAATTTTTAAATTTGTTTATTTTGTCATTTAGTGTGTATTGCTTTAAATACTTTGTATCAAATAATAACTAGAAGATTTAGAGGATTAACATATCTGCAAATAAACTGATAACTAATTAATAAGTAAACTAGACTTTGCAGTCTCAATATAATATAAATCTTATATACTCCTAATATATAATCATCGATTTTAAGTCAAGTCAAAGTCAAAGTAAAGTCAATAACCTTGTAACTAAGAGAATGTTTACACGGGACAAGGATAATCCTAGCACTACCTAGCAGGCGAACCAACTTTACGTCTCTTTTACGTGTGAACTTGACGAAGAATAGTTTATTGATTTATCACCAGCTTTAATTAAGTGAGTACCATATGTATAACACATTAGTAAAGTTAAGTCAACATTTTTTACGGTGTTACAAATTTCATTCTATTACCTATCGTTTATATCAAACACCGAGGCAACCTATACTAGTTTACTCACTAGTTTCCATTTCTATTTTTTACGATGTTACACATTTCATTCTATTACCTATCGTTTATATCAAACACTGACGCAGCCTATACTAGTTTACTCGCTAGTTTCTATTTCTATTTTTACGGTGTTACAAATTTCATTATATTACCTATCGTTTATATCAAACACCCACGCAGCCTATACTAGTTTACTCGCTAGTTTCCATTCAGTAAAGTTAAGTCAACATTTTTTACGGTGTTACAAATTTCATAATATTGCCTATCATTTTTATCAAACACCCACGCAGCCTATACTAGTTTACTCGCTAGTTTCCATTCAGTAAAGTTAAGTCAACATTTTTTTACGGTGTTACAAATTTCATACTATTACCTATCGTTTATATCAAACACCGATGCAGCCTATACTAGTTTACTCGCTAGTTTCTATTTCTAGTTTTTACCGTTTACATGTGCCAAGTATAACCCTAGTGCAAGCTAGTATCTTCCTATTCGCGAGACAGGATGCCTAGCATCCGAAAGAAAACCCTAGTGTTAGGATCTTCCCATCTGCGAGAGAGCAATGTGCTAAGAAGCTAGCACCCCAGAAACGCTAATGTTGCTAGGAATCGACCGCAGGTGTGCAAAATAATTACTAGGCGGGGCACCCTGGGGAGGAAGAAATTGAAACGAGTAATATTAATAATGACATCTTGGCATTAATTTAATATCGTTGTCTATGCATTGAGTGGAATTATATTTAAGAGTATTCATACTTGAATTCCACTTATAAGGAAAATGTAATTCTATCAAAGCAGCTTCTGACTTGCTATTGTAATGGTTTTCTATTAGGAATGTATTTATAAAGAAAGACACTTCTATTTTCTATTATTCAAAATAGTGAAGCGCCATGTTAATTATACTTTAGGTGCTATATCATTTATTATGTCTTTTCCCTTTTTCCATCTAGATATTTCTATAGGCAATCTATAATAAGTTTATAATAATAGGTTCATCATACCTCTCACAAATCAATGTATCCGTTCAAACAATCGTCGTCCGTGCCTCCATTCTAACGGTGTCGGTTCTCTTTGTGTTTTAATTCAAAGTCAAAAAGGCTTTTGAGTCGAGTATTTTATACGCCAATTAGTGTAACCGCCTCAGCGCCAAGCCGCAAAGCGGTGACAATACTTTGCATTAATCTAGATACTGTATTTGATAATGTCTTCTATTAGCGGTAGGAATGCCCTCTTAGCTTGTTCTTTTGTATACATATATTTATAGTCTTAATACAAAGGATGATGGTGGTGATGGTGGGGTGATGGTGATGATGATGATGATCGTGGTGTTGATGGTGATGGTGATATTAATAATGCCGGATGGTGATTATAGTGGAGGTGATGGTGATAATGATGGTTGTGATGATGTTGATGATGATGGTGGTGTAATGATGTTGATAATGATGGTGGTGATGATGATGATGATGATAATGCTGGTGCTAATAATGATGATGATGGTGATAATGATGATGATGGTGATAATGATGATGATGGTGATAATGATGATGATGATGATGATGATGATAATGATCGTGGTGGTGATGGTGATAATGATGATAATGATGATGATGGTGATAATGATGATAATGATGCTGGTGATGATGATGTTTGTGGTGGTGATAATGATGGTGGTGATGATGATTGTGTGATGATGGTGATGTTGATCGTGGTGGTGATACTGGTATTAATGTTGATGGTGATAATCTGGTGGTGATGATGATGATGGTGATGACGATTGATTTTAAAGATCTTATGCTTCTACTATATCCGATTTATGTCCTTAAATATATATTTTAAATAATATTTAATCCTGCAACTTATCATTGCTTAAAATCTATCAATTTATAAAGTCAGTTTTCCGTTTGGATTTTGATAAACTGATAAGGATTTTATAAACATTTAAGTCGGCTCCGTCGAAACTGCGTCGAAGTTTGTTAGGAAACAATTAGGCTATAAAAACGTGCCTCCTAGATGGAGCACAATCTTGGCACTTCCTAATAATATATCGATTATAATGCAGCCTATTTGCAAAAATAGATGATAGCGATAGTATTAATATTCATGGAAACTAGCGAGTAGACTAGTATAGACTGCGTCGGTGTTTGATATAAACGATAGGTAATAGAATGAAATTTGTAACACCGTTAAAATAGAAATGTAAACAAGCGAGTATACTAGTATAGGCTGCGTCGGTGTTTGATATAAACGATAGGTAATACAATGAAATTAGTAACACCGTTAAAATAGAAATGTAAACAAGCGAGTAAACTAGTATAGGCTGCGTCGGTGTTTGATATAAACGATAGGTAATAGAATGAAATTTGTAACACCGTAAAAAAAATAGAAATGTAAACAAGCGAGTAAACTAGTATAGACTGCGTCGGTGTTTGATATAAACGATAGGTTATAGAATGAAATTTGTAACACCGTTAAAAAATAGAAATAGAAACTAGCGAGTAAACTAGTATAGGCTGCGTCGGTGTTTGATATAAACGATAGGTAATACAATGAAATTAGTAATACCGTAAAAAATAGAAACTAGCGAGTATACCAGTATAGGCTGCGTGTTTGATATAAACGATAGGTAATATAATGAAATTTGTAACACCTTGTTGACAATGTTGACTTAACTTAAATTTACTGACGTACGTTGCGAGCTTTAGCCCTTCGTCGGAGTAAAAGGAAATAGTATTAATATTCTATTAGGTAGTATCAATGTAGCTATAATAGAAACAAATATGAATGATAAATTATACTAAAAAGTAATCCTAACATATCGATGGAGCTTATTTTCAAAAGATGTTGATATTCTATTAGGTAGTATTGATATTCTATTAGGTAGTATCGAAAGAATGCTATGAATTACTTGTATTAAATCGGTAGACATACCCTCAATATTGTAATCCATCAACTGTCCGAAAAATATAAACCTTGTTACAGACATTTCAACTTATTTCATATGAAACGTGCGCTATATAAATTCCATATCATTGAAAATGGCATTTCAACCTATTTCACATCGAAAGCGTCTGTTTTCTCAGGCTAAAGTGCACTATATAAATTCCATATCATTAGAAAATATATTTCAACCTATGTCACATGGAAAGTGCGCTATATAAATTCCATATCATTGGAAATGACACTTCAACCTATGTCACATGGAAAGTGCGCTATATAAATTTCATATCATTAGAAATTACACTTCAACCTATGTCACATGGAAAGTGCGCTATATAAATTCCATATCACTGGAAATGGCATTTCAACCTATTTCACATGGAAAATGCGCTATATAAATTTCATACCATAAACACTTTATTATGTAAAATTATTCCCAAAGTTTTAGGGTCCATAGATCCATTATCAAGGAATGAAGTAGAGAAATAATATTAACACCGATATTGTCAGCCAATCATAAGACAATTACAGTGAACAATGCTATACCATGCTGATTTTTACAGTGGCAGAATTGATATAACTGAATATATTAATAAATTATCAATCAATAATAACTGGGGCGGGAATAATACTATGACTAATTCATAGACTTTTTTAAGAAAAGACAAAAATATTGAGCAAAAGCTAACAAAATAAATTCTGTTACGATGGAGTACATGCAGTGCGCACTTCTTTACAGAATATACAATACCGTTACATTTGAACACTATATTAATCTGTTATCGTATCGGAAACAAATAATAATAGTTCCTTTCAATAACAAGTAAAAAAGTCACTTAATACATAAGGTTCATGAAGTGTTACTTACAGACGTTTTTGACGCATATCCTTCCATCAGAGCAAAAAGGAAAAATTATATTAAGAGAGTTGGGTTGGTTGATATTCATTTTTCCCCCATAGCTATAACGCTGTCAGTCATCTAGCTAATTAGCCAATTACAACAGGCTTTGGATAGATATCATAGGCGGGAAGCCATTTAATCAGTTTTGACAATGGGAAACCGTTCCACCGCTATTTACGCTGTTTAGTGAAATGTTTTCTTTGGATTTTTTCAGTCGTTAGATTGACAAAGACTGGCTGACAAACTGATAAATGGTTGATTGACTGAAGCGAAAGGAAAGCAGACAAAAAGGTAAAATATATTCTTGATAGATAGCATCTTAATATATAAATATATATATACATAACCACCTACGGGAACACCTTTGCTATGTATATTTTTAACTCAAAAACTGGAAAATTTAAATAAAGTCAACCGCTCAAAATATATATTGACAAAATAAATTAAAAATGCTTTTTTCCCTTTTATATTACAACAGAAGGCTTGTTTTTCGTACAAAAACATTGTAACATCTTGAAATGTTTAATATCCGTTAAAATTGTAACCGTGACGCCATACTGTGACGTGCACCTGTGTCTTACAAATTGAAACAACGTTCTGGAACGTTCCATCGGTCCTAACACAAATCAGTTTTTCACGAAATATTCTAAAACAAAGTGACTGTTGCTATTAAAATGGCAACATGTATGGTCGACATAAACTGTTATATTTGATATAATTGGATTATTAATAGGAGGTCGCAATTGAGAGGGTCGGAATTCAGAGGTCAGTTTAATAAATTGAAGTCAATAATAAAACTGGGATGGTCGGTTTCTGAGAGGGTAAATTCAAAATAAATTATATTTGATACAATTGGATTATCAATAGGAGGTCGCTATTGAGAGGGTTTGTGATAACTGAAAAGAATTTAGAGAAGGTCGGTTTAATAAACTGAAGTCAATAAAAAAGGATGGTCGGTTTCTGAGAGGGTAAATTCAAAATAAATACATTGAGTTTATTTCGAAATATAGCGGTCATCGACGGTGAGGTTTCAACTAAATAATAAAGGTGGTCGTTTTAATGAGGGGTTTAATGTCTTCAAATAATTAAACAGGTTTCCGGGTGGTCGCTTTATCTTTATCAAATAATTATTACTAAATAACGAACAGTTTTACAGGGGGTCGCTTTATCTTCAAATAATTATTATTAAATAACGAACAGGTTTACAGGGGGTCGCTTAAGAGGAGGTTTGATATCTTCAAATAATTATTGTTAAATAACGGACAGGTTTACAGGTGGTCGCTTAAGAAGGGTTTGATATCTTTATATAGTTTTTTATTGAAATAGTCAAGAAAGAACATGCATGTTTGCAGTAAAACTGAATATTTGCATAAACCCAGAAGTAAAACCTAAAGCATAATTCAGAATTCATGCTGTATTACATGTGTATTATATGCTTAAAGTGTTGAACTGTAAGGTACTTTCCATTTGCTTCAAAAACCGGTAATTTCCGTTGGAAATAGAATGGTATGGATATTTTACCGGAAATTCCAACCGGAATGATAAATGAATCAAGAAAGGTGCAGTTTAACAAAATGACTCAATACAGTAAACAAAATGACTCAATATAGTAAACAAAATGACTCAATACAGTAAACAAAATGACTCAATACAGTAAACAAAATGACTCAATACAGTAAACAAAATGACTCAATACAGTAAACAAAATGACTCAATACAGTAAACAAAATGACTCAATACAGTAAACAAAATGACTCAATACAGTAAACAAAATGACTCAATACAGTAAACAAAATGACTCAATACAGTAAACAAAATGACTCAATACAGTAAACAAAATGACTCAATACAGTAAACAAAATGACTCAATACAGTAAACAAAATGACTCAATACAGTAAACAAAATGACTCAATACAGTAAACAAAATGACTCAATACAGTAAACAAAATGACTCAATACAGTAAACAAAATGACTCAATACAGTAAACAAAATGACTCAATACAGTAAACAAAATGACTCAATACAGTAAACAAAATGACTCAATACAGTAAACAAAATGACTCAATACAGTAAACAAAATGACTCAATACAGTAAACAAAATGACTCAATACAGTAAACAAAATGACTCAATACAGTAAACAAAATGACTCAATACAGTAAACAAAATGACTCAATACAGTAAACAAAATGACTCAATACAGTAAACAAAATGACTCAATACAGTAAACAAAATGACTCAATACAGTAAACAAAATGACTCAATACAGTAAACAAAATGACTCAATACAGTAAACAAAATGACTCAATACAGTAAACAAAATGACTCAATACAGTAAACAAAATGACTCAATACAGTAAACAAAATGACTCAATACAGTAAACAAAATGACTCAATACAGTAAACAAAATGACTCAATACAGTAAACAAAATGACTCAATACAGTAAACAAAATGACTCAATACAGTAAACATGACACCTGCATCAAAGAACAAGTGGATTAAGAACCTTCAGGCTGAAATTTGGTCAATAAAGCACCTTGTTATATAGCAAAGATATAACGCACGATCTCATTGGTCAATAAGCGGGCCGTACTTTTTCCGTACGGACAGGAAAAGCGAGAGCAGCTTTGCTTTTTCCTCTTTGAATATCTTTTTTTTTATTATTTTACTAGTTCTTTCGCAATATTTTTACCTTTCTATTTTCTTATTTGACGGATTTTTTTTATGACAATGAGAAAACTACGTTCGCATGAAAATACGGAGAAGAACAGGTCGTAATATTATGTTTATAATTTATTCTTTATTATAAATTGTTCCCCTAAAATTGCTATATAATAAATATCTTATTAACCTCGCTTGCTCGGTTAATAAGATATTAATATATATAAGAACCAATTTAGCCTGATAAATGAAAAATGTACTAGGGAATCATGCATGGGGCTGATCTAAGTATGTGTACTGGACCATTACAAACACAGTATTTTGCAGAAGGGATCGGAGTTGCTAGAATAAATCTGACTTCATTTTGTTGAGAGTAGCCTAATTTTCTTTATAGTTTTTGGCTCAATTATGCTACACTATACTGTAGTGCTGTACTGTATGGCATCAAGTACAGACATCTGTATCCCTCGACAAGGGTGATGGGTATAAAGATTTCTTGGAGCTACAGAACACAATGCAGTAGAAAAAATATTAAGAACCTCTCAAGAACATCTTCATGCTGATTTCTTACTAAGGACCTGATATATAAGAAACGCATCACCTGAACCCAAAAATGTTCTTTTATGCGGGTGTTTACTGTAGTACATCTGAATATTATTAACAAACTATTTGACAGCAAGCTACACGATGCTAATATTTTCAGTATAAATATTACTGAAGTAAATACTTCATTTCTTTTGAGTATAAAAATACCCGCACCCCTCCCCTAATCCTAAACCCTACCCCCCCCCCCCCCTTTCCACTTGCATCAATGTTTCTGTGATTATGCAATGATTAGTAGATCAGCCACGTAAGCCCACACAATGACTCTCCCCTCAAAATCGTTGATAGAGGGAAAGGAGGGGGTAGTATTTGAGAAACGAAAAAACGTTTTTTTTCTTCAAAATCGTGTCGACTTTTATACATACTACCTAAAACAACTGTTTATCGCATAAAACTACAATAAGGCTTGCTATCTAAAAACTTGATTTTTACCAAAATGAGTCACAAAACGAACGCATTTATATTGAGAAAGTACAAATAACTTGTTTATCTGGATGATACATTGTGAATAATTCACAGACACTGGCAAGTTGACACCTTATTCAACACAGATAATCTCAACAAATTAGTAAATGATGTTAATTTGAAGCCTCGATAATAGGAAAGCCATTAAATCATGAATGTTAGCGTCTAATACATAGTATCATGGGTAAATGATGTTAATTTGAAGCATTTGTAAACCTCGATAATAGGAAAGCCATTAAATCATGAATGATTGCATCTGATATATACATAGCACTCAGGGCCGTAGCACGGGGAGGGGCTTTTCAAAATAAAGTGCAAATATAGTACATAAGAAAGGAATGCTGATTTATGGAAACTAACTCAAATTTGCAAATTTGTTTATAATCCTCTGCTTATCACGATTTTCAGCCACAATCTAAATTGGTGTGAGCTTAAAATCAAGTTTAGAACTTTATAACATGAGCTAACAAAGGTCTAAGCAATCTGAATTAGTGTGAGCTTAAAATCAAGTTTAGAACTTTATAACATGAGCTAACAAAGGTCTAAGCAATCTGAATTGGTGTGAGCTTAAAATCAAGTTTAGAACTTTATAACATGAGCTAACAAAGGTCTTAGCAATCTGAATTGGTGTGAGCTTACAATCAAGTTTAGAACTTTATAACATGAGCTAACAAAGGTCTAAGCAATCTGAATTGGTGTGAGCTTATAATCAAGTTTAGAACTTTATAACATGAGCTAACAAAGGTCTAAGCAATCTGAATTAGTGTGAGCTTAAAATCAAGTTTAGAACTTTATAACATGAGCTAACAAAGGTCTAAGCAATCTGAATTGGTGTGAGCTTAAAATCAAGTTTAGAACTTTATAACATGAGCTAACAAAGGTCTAAGCAATCTGAATTGGTGTGAGCTTATAATCAAGTTTCGAACTATATAACATGAGCTAACAAAGGTATATTTTACTTAGCAATTATAGATAGGAGTCTATATATTGAAGGTTAAACAGCTTATTTCTTTGGCGTGGTGTAAACAAACAAAGCTTTTTCCAATTAATCTAAAAGGGCTTATCTTAAGAGGGTTGTATTCTCAAGGGAGTGGTCGTTTGTCAACTAAATAAAGTACATAATCTCTGCTTGTTTATCCCTTAACACATTAGCACTAATAAGATATTTATACAGTATGTTTTTTGTATTAAACATTGATATATTTGATTGCTTTTGACAGGAAAGACGCCATGTTGGTTCTGGCTGGTGTTTTAATGGTACTACGGACATCAGGTAAATAATTGCTTCACTTACTTCTAAAGACCATTATTTAGATTGATTTAAAGGCGTCCTTGTGGGAATAGATCACTGATTGGTTTATTAGGCCCCCTTCAAAAGCAATTACATATATTAATATTACATAAGCACACATTACGAACAATGTATGCATACTTACTTATACATAGTAATGATAGTATACCAAAAAAAAAAAAAACATTTATAAAGTAAAACAAGATTTCTGATTCAGAACAACGTAGCAACAATACCGCAGATATATGATAGCTGCAAAGAATAAATAGTTAAAAAAATAGTACACCAAAAGTACAGATTTATTAAGTAAAACTACAACATTTCTGATTCAGAACGATTTAGTAAAATACAGATATATAATAGCTGCAAAGAATATATAGTTTTAAAAAATAAAAAATATATACAGAGTATAATGTACGAAGACTGCTCTGAATAACATACCTAAAAACTTGATATTTAAATTCCTCAAGTATTATTGAAAGTTTTTTTTAGTAGAAATGCAGATATATAAGAACGAGAAAAATACTAAATTAAAAATACAGAAAACCCACACGAACAGTTATGTACGAAGATTACTACGGGAAAACTTATTATTTAAATTCCACAAGAAATGTTGAAATATTTTTTCTTTTCCAATAACCAAAACAAGGAGTGACTTTTACAAGCTAGCTGGATGGACTGATAAATAAAAGTACACATCAATAGTAAATATAGAGCTGTAAATATAGTAAAAAGGGGAAAAGGAGATGCTTGCAAAAAGAATATTTAGTATTGATTGTTACTTAATTGCATCAATATCGGATATAATGTAAATGTAGATAAATTCAAAAAAGAAATACATGAAGCAATAATTGATTAAAAACCAAATAAACATTTAAAGTAAAACATGATACACATTGCAAAAAGACTAGAAAAAGAACAAAATATTAAAGTTGAAATTCTTTGGAGCTTACTGAATCGAGCCTTTATAGAAAATGGCTACCACAAGAATAGGTAAACTATATTTACGTAAAGTGAATGTTTCATGTTAAATTGTTGTATTCAAAAGTTTAGCAGAGAACCCTTTTAGACAAACTTTGAAGGTGTATGTACGAATGATTGTATACAAAAACCTAAACAAGAATTTATATTATTGAAAAGTTTACTATAAAAAATACAAAGGCTATTTATAGATCAACCATTTTATTTTAAGTAAATATTACATTACACGCGCACTTAAATCAAATCACTTGAAGAGTTAATAATTTACTTTGTCCTAAACAAGAACGATATTCAAGATTATAGAAAATTAGAAATCGTACTAGACGCTGTGAAACTTCATATCCCAAAGCAGAAAATAGATTGTTTCCAATGTTAAAATTGCCTTTTCTCTTTTCACGACAAACGTCTTTTAAATCAATTATAGATCCTGTGATTAAGACAACGATGAGTTAATTTGTTTTGAAAACACAAAAACCACATCCTTCAAGTCTTGTCTTATCGAAATAACTACTATTAAAAAATTCATGAATAATTAATGAGACATTTTCAAAAGAAATCATGACCATGACGAGTGTTGTAAATCTGATACAACACTAGTGTTGTATATCCTGATTTGCATAAGTTTTAACTGGTAATTTTACGGCAAAATTTATTTTAATCTTGAAAATTTTGGTAAAATATGAAAGAGCTAACCTAGACATTTTTTAAGTAGTTTACAACATTCGCGTCCGTGTTGTATCGGCGATACAATCGCGCGCCTTCGGCTTGCGATTGTATCTTCCGATACAACACGGCCGCTCATGTTGTAAACACTACTTAAACATATAATCTCTTTAAATACTGACTGAATCGTTTACTACTTCTAGACTGTGCGATTATTTGAGTAACATGAGCTGCAGGTAGTTGTAAAGGGAGTGGTAATGAGGCATATATACTAAGTTCACGTAGAGCAATGAGGTAACAGTGGTCCCAAGGCATCAAAAATCCCTTAATCAATTTTATACAGTCTGTGAAGCCAGTAGGTTTTGAGTCTGCACCATGGTGGTTAGAATAGGGTTATTAATATTTGATGCATACAAAATATCGCTTTTTTTGGTCGTAAAGTTATTGTAGACAGACCGTCGTAGTCAGTGTTATACAAATATAACCCAAATGTTATTTTAATTCTGTTATTGGTAGAATAGTCTTGTAAAGGATTGCTTTGGGATAACAAAGAACGTACTGTGATACACGGCTTGGTTTTGCTAATCGTGTGCATGACTGAGAACCAATCAACGAGCGAGAAAGCCCAGGTGCTAAGACATATGAAATGAAGGTTCGCAGTACTGAGATTGTCACAGCCTATTTATCTACCTTGAAGGACTAAAGCACCAAAACATGATCTCATAATGACTACGTACAAAACAGCGCAAGGTTTACTGAAATGCATGGTTGTAATTGTCCTGGCAACGGCTGTAGTGTCGAATGTAGAAGTACAAAATAAGACTACGAGTACTAGTCCAACAATCAATACAGAATCAACAGCCGTGGAAGCTATACCAGAACAAACCAACGACACAACTAAACCTGGTAGGGAAAATAGCGGGGTTTTTTTCTTCTTACTAAGATCTTTTATAATTATCTAGGTAAATAAATAGTTATTTTAGGATATGTCGGTTAATTTCATTAAGCCTGTCTTGTCTGTATATATATATATGTGTGTGTGTTTATACCTCGATAGCTTTGGTGTTCTGGAATTTTGTCTAAATAGTTTGACAAGCTGGAGTGCTTTCGATTATACCTAGAGATTATCCAGCCGATAAATAATGAAGTAACATGTCTGTTTTCCGGTGAATACAATATACAACAATATAATAGAAACGACCAAGCTCTGAAAAGAAGTAAGCATACTCCGTTAGAAGTAATGATCAAATATTCCAAATCATCTATTCTTCTTTATTACCACTTTTGAAATAATGACAGAAGAAAGAGAAATGATGTGGTTTTGAGCGATTATCAGATTTATAGCTGGGTTTCTTGCTTAGAGTGTTTCAAATGGAATAATGTGACTTTGGAGGCTAGCAAATATACATCATTTAAAACGAATCTGACAGTGGAAAAGTTTCTTTTTCGACTGAGGAAATCAGTGGATAAATATTGTTCAAAAGTCTTTATTTTTTGCCGGTCTCTTTTTAGATTGTTGACAGTATGAAAGAATAACAAACAAAGACTGAGACAAAACCAGATAAATGTTTCAGGGGCAGATGTTTTGGCGATTTTGTGCTGGCTTATTAACCTTTCAGCAGGCAGCAAACAAACTTCTATGCATGGCAACGAGCAAAACCTCTTTTACTTTGAGCTCGATAATTCTCGAATAGGTTTGACATATATTATCATTAAATATTACATATATTAACAGGTAAAAATCATGTTTCTTTCAATAAAAACTGACTCTGATCCAATTATATCGAATTTATATATTCACAGCTTCGGTTTGAATTTTCTTTTTTTTTTGTCAAAGTAATTGTTTTTCGTACTTTTAAGAATTTTAGTTTATTTTTAAGTTTTCTCAGTTGATACCTAATGTGTTCTCCCATTTTTGTTTATATATAAAATATATCGGCTTAATTATAATAATAACAATAAACTAAGGTATACATATAAATCATGTTTTTTATCACCATCTGGCCGACATTCAAGTTTAATTTTTCATGGTATTTAAATATTACTGATTTTGCATAAAAATAATTTCATTTTTCCAAAATAAGTTTGGTGACGGAAGTTCACCTTTTTCTACGATACTACTGTCCAAAAAGTATTCTCTTAAACTCAAAAACCGCCAACATTATGCTTATATATTGTATCATATCAATCAAGTAGTGTGTAGTATACATATTGATGTATTTAGCAGGATAGAAAAATGGGAAGGTGTTTATTAGCACCTTGACAGATGATAAAATGGAAACAGTTCACTCCCTACACGATTGATGTTTACACAGATAGATAGAAGAATTCGCAGCTTCTAAAACCATAGTTGATATTAACTATGCTAAAACAGTATGAATAATTATGGACAGTTTTTTTAACAGTTATAAGACGAACAGCGAACAGATGAAACAATGCACATAACTTACTCCCTTTATGATTGTTGTTTGCATTGATTATGGGCATAATTTACTCCCTTTATAATTGAAGTTTTCATTGATTAATAGAAAAGTTCGCAGCTTCTAAATCAGTATGAATAATTATGGACAGTTTTTTTCAAAATTTATGAGACAAACAGCGAACAGATGAAAAAAAGGCACACAACTTACTCCCTTTATGATTGTTGTTTGCATTGATTAATGGAAGAATTCGCAGCTTCTCAAACAGTATAGTATGAATAATTATGGACAGTTTTTTCAAAATTTATGAGACATTATAAACCGTAATAAGACGAACAGCGAACAGATGAAAAAATGGGCATAATTCACTCCCTTTATGATTGATGTTTGCACTGATTAATGGAAGAATTCGCAGCTTCTTAAACAGTATGAATAATTATGGACAGTTTTTTCCAATATTTATAAGAAAAACAACGATATATTATGACATTGAACTTGACTTAAACAAAACAATACTGTTTCAAGAGTTGCAGAATTCAGAAAAATGATGTACATGTATTATAATTGGTTAAAATCGTAACAGTCATGAAGTGATGAAAAATCGAATAAAAAATATATATAATTCCTGTCGTTCAAAGTTCAGAAATAATAACGATACATTTTCGTGGTTTATTTATTCATTACGAAACAAGACATCTTGTCAACTAACATTAAATTCGTTAAAAAGGGACAAACTCAGAAAGTAAGGCCTCTCGACATATAATTGATGCTTCACATTAAGTCCTTGAAAAATAGTCAACTGAAAAAACGGAAAAAATCGCATTTTCTCAATATAATGAAAAAACTAATTCGATAAACTGTAAACATTTTATATTAAAACCTATAGTCAAACTGAAAATAACCTTCAACATTCTATATTTTTTGATTCACTTTAAAAACAGAAAGATACGTAAAGTAAGTTTTCCTTTCTTATTAAGAAATTTTCAATTCTATGGTGTGCACTTGAATATATATAAAACATAAACTGACGCTTAGATGAGTTTCATTTAAAATGGTAAATTATAACATTAAGAACCTTGACAAACATTGACCACAAAAATATAAACACCATCCGTTATTCCTTTCAGAAATATTAAAATTCCTGGCAAAAATAAAACGTTTATTAATAAATAAAACTATTTGGCATACTAGGAAAGAGTTTAGCTTCACAACATTGCGTAAATTTGGCAACAATTGACCGATGTAATATTCAACAGCAGGCGTTTTTCTTGTGTTTCTATTACAAGGGTTTCAAGGACCTGCTAGATATGATAGTTTATGACAAAATGTGACAAGTACTAGAAGATGTTTTCTCTTCCACAAACATAAACAAAGGATTTAGAAATAATCAACTTTATCGTAATTATTGTTGTAGTTTTCCACTTATTGTAAGTACTTTCGCTGTTTTAGATAATTCAATGCGAATAAAGAAAGAGGAAACATTAGCCAATAAGCAAGCCTAAAACTGGAATGTTTAGACTATTAGTTTTTGTTTACATATCTTAAAATAAAGTTGTTGTGGTATTAACAAAAACATGTGTTGGATGTCATGTTTAAACATCTTGTTATGTTAAACAGCACGTTTTAGCTTGGATGATTGCAACGATATTGTTGTTGATGATGATGATGATGATGATGATGATGATGATGATGACGATGATGATGATGATGATGATGATGATGATGATTGATGATGATGATGATAATGATGATGATGATGATGATGATGATGCATGATGATGATTGATGATGATTATGATGATGATGATTGATGATGATGATTGATGATGATGATTGATGATGATGATTGATGATGATTATGATTATGATGATGATGATGATGATGCATGATGATGATGATTGATGATGATGATGATGATGATGATGCATGATGATGATGATTGATGATGATTATGATGATGATGATTGATGATGATTATGATGATGATGATGATGATGATGCATGATGATTGATGATGATGATGATGATGATGATGCATGATGATGATTGATGATGATGATGCATGATGATGATTGATGATGATGATGATGATGATGATGATGCATGATGATGATGATTGATGATGATGATGATGATGATGATGATGATGCATGATGATTGATGATGATGATGATGATGATGATGATGATGATGATGATGATGCATGATGATGATGATTGATGATGATGATGATGATGATGATGCATGATGATGATGATTGATGATGATGATTGATGATGATGATGCATGATGATGATGCATGATGATGATGATTGATGATGATGATGATGCATGATGATGATGATTGATGATGATGATGATGATGTTACCGTGAACCGTGAACACTTGACTTTTTTCATGTTATTAGTATTTTCCGAGCCTTCTACTGCTTAAAAAACCTCTAAAAATGAAGCAGTGAGTTAAAAAAAGTAACAAAAAAACGAAGTGTTCACGGTTCGAGTATCTTCAATGGAATGATGACGACTATGATGTCGATGGTGACGATGACGATGACGATAGTGATGATGATAATGATAGTGATGATTGATGGTAGCTAGTGATTATCAAGTCAAGTAAAAACTGAAAAAACAAACGAAGCTTTTTAACAGTGTATATATCTTACTATTTCAAATAGAAAACATTTTTTTTTACGATATAGCCACTAAATAATCAATTTTCTATAATTGTTTTTTTGTTTTTGTTTCTGTGAGGATTCCCCGTGTGCGGTAACGCATGTCAGTAGTAGAGATGATGTAGTTCAGTGGTATTAGGTTCGAGTCCCGGCTCGGGCATGGATTATATGTGAGTTGAGTTTGTTTGATGTGTTCTTCTCTCCTATGCCACGAGGGTTTTTCTCCGGGTTATCCGGTTTTCCTCCCTCCACAAAAATGAACATGTGAGCTGCGTTGTGTGCAAAATAATTAACGTAGAGGTAGTGAGTGTGTGTCTGAGTCTCCCCAATTAGCCACTGGCTAAATACATTGAGACGTTAAAAAAGTGATTTATTTTTTTATTTATTAGTGGATTGGTGACGAAATACGGTTAATTGCTTGAAGCAAATGCACGTGAATCTCGATAATTACAACAAGAACATTTCACGATTCTCGGTGATTAAAATAATAATGTATTAACTTATAAAGCGCAAATACCAATTGGTGAATTTTAAATGCGCTTAAATTGTGCTGTTTAATAAAACACGATTTGTTTGAACATATGTTCTCGTGAATACTAGTATCACATAAAACGTTTAAGATATGTAAACAAAAATGTGATCAACCTTAGCCTCGATAGAGAGCAATATATTCTTTAGAATTTGACTACAGCTCGCGGGAATTTAAGACATGTCACATCATCAAACAATTGAAACACTTCAAAAATTCCACAGGCTGTGGTCAAATTCTAAAGAATATATTATTATATTATATTATAATATATATAGGGCTGTAGTCAAATTCTAAAGAATATTATTATATTACATCATTATATTGTAATATTATTATATATATTGTAGTCAAATTCTAAAGAATATATTAGCTGGTGTAGATGCCATAAATACAGTAGAAATTTCCACGGCAGTAGTCAAATTCTAAAGAATATATTAGCTGATGTAGATGCCATAAATACAGCCGGTATAAATGATCATGGTTGTCATATATATGTAGATGATGCCGGTAACCGCACTCTCATGATCCCAGCATGGTACATCTATCATAGCTGTATTATCTATATCTAAACGCTGATATACACGCAAACATTATGTTGATACATATATGCCAAGTGTTTCGTTCTCACGTAAAGCTTTAAAGTATGCTATCGTGTAAAAAATAATAATAATCGTGTGATTAAGATGTGTTTTTTTTTTTGTAGTTTTCATAATATAATTTAAAACGACAAGGTTAAAATTGACCTCCTATAGGATTCCTACAATCGTGTGATTGTATACAAATTTAGTTTCACTAGATAATATATTTGATAGGGTTTTTTTTCGCATTGTACGTGTAATTCTATCATGAGTTATATTTAAAAAGGAGTAGGATATTCATAAACTAAATTGACAATACACCGCAAAAACGGCGAAAAATATCGAGTAAATCATAGCATTCAGGATGACACTTTTTAGTGAATAAGCCCAATAAATTAGAAATTGCTAATGCATATTTGATGCATATATGATGATTGATGATGATGATGCATGATGATGATGCATGATGATGATGATTGATGATGATGATGATGCATGATGATGATGATTGATGATGATGATGATGATGTTACCGTGAACCGTGAACACTTGACTTTTTTCATGTTATTAGTATTTTCCGAGCCTTCTACTGCTTAAAAAACCTCTAAAAATGAAGCAGTGAGTTAAAAAAAGTAACAAAAAAACGAAGTGTTCACGGTTCGAGTATCTTCAATGGAATGATGACGACTATGATGTCGATGGTGACGATGACGATGACGATAGTGATGATGATAATGATAGTGATGATTGATGGTAGCTAGTGATTATCAAGTCAAGTAAAAACTGAAAAAACAAACGAAGCTTTTTAACAGTGTATATATCTTACTATTTCAAATAGAAAACATTTTTTTTTACGATATAGCCACTAAATAATCAATTTTCTATAATTGTTTTTTTGTTTTTGTTTCTGTGAGGATTCCCCGTGTGCGGTAACGCATGTCAGTAGTAGAGATGATGTAGTTCAGTGGTATTAGGTTCGAGTCCCGGCTCGGGCATGGATTATATGTGAGTTGAGTTTGTTTGATGTGTTCTTCTCTCCTATGCCACGAGGGTTTTTCTCCGGGTTATCCGGTTTTCCTCCCTCCACAAAAATGAACATGTGAGCTGCGTTGTGTGCAAAATAATTAACGTAGAGGTAGTGAGTGTGTGTCTGAGTCTCCCCAATTAGCCACTGGCTAAATACATTGAGACGTTAAAAAAGTGATTTATTTTTTTATTTATTAGTGGATTGGTGACGAAATACGGTTAATTGCTTGAAGCAAATGCACGTGAATCTCGATAATTACAACAAGAACATTTCACGATTCTCGGTGATTAAAATAATAATGTATTAACTTATAAAGCGCAAATACCAATTGGTGAATTTTAAATGCGCTTAAATTGTGCTGTTTAATAAAACACGATTTGTTTGAACATATGTTCTCGTGAATACTAGTATCACATAAAACGTTTAAGATATGTAAACAAAAATGTGATCAACCTTAGCCTCGATAGAGAGCAATATATTCTTTAGAATTTGACTACAGCTCGCGGGAATTTAAGACATGTCACATCATCAAACAATTGAAACACTTCAAAAATTCCACAGGCTGTGGTCAAATTCTAAAGAATATATTATTATATTATATTATAATATATATAGGGCTGTAGTCAAATTCTAAAGAATATTATTATATTACATCATTATATTGTAATATTATTATATATATTGTAGTCAAATTCTAAAGAATATATTAGCTGGTGTAGATGCCATAAATACAGTAGAAATTTCCACGGCAGTAGTCAAATTCTAAAGAATATATTAGCTGATGTAGATGCCATAAATACAGCCGGTATAAATGATCATGGTTGTCATATATATGTAGATGATGCCGGTAACCGCACTCTCATGATCCCAGCATGGTACATCTATCATAGCTGTATTATCTATATCTAAACGCTGATATACACGCAAACATTATGTTGATACATATATGCCAAGTGTTTCGTTCTCACGTAAAGCTTTAAAGTATGCTATCGTGTAAAAAATAATAATAATCGTGTGATTAAGATGTGTTTTTTTTTTTGTAGTTTTCATAATATAATTTAAAACGACAAGGTTAAAATTGACCTCCTATAGGATTCCTACAATCGTGTGATTGTATACAAATTTAGTTTCACTAGATAATATATTTGATAGGGTTTTTTTTCGCATTGTACGTGTAATTCTATCATGAGTTATATTTAAAAAGGAGTAGGATATTCATAAACTAAATTGACAATACACCGCAAAAACGGCGAAAAATATCGAGTAAATCATAGCATTCAGGATGACACTTTTTAGTGAATAAGCCCAATAAATTAGAAATTGCTAATGCATATTTTATTGACTTTAAAAGTCGTTAAAATTCGCTACATTAGTGTTTATTAAAATAACTCCAACGTTGGTCTGTTTATGCACTGAGACACAGCAAAGATACATATTCGCTTGTTGTATGCTTTTTCACCAATCAAAATCCACATTAACACCAAGGTTTTTTTATTAGTATATTGACCAACGAAATGCTAGAATTAACACCAATTTTTCTATTTGCAAATTAACCAATGGAATGCTAGAATTAACACAGAGTTTTTCTGTTTTTCCACCAATCAAAGGCAAGGATTAACGTCCCTAGTTTTGACATGCACTAATCAACTAATAAAATCCCAGGACATAAGTTTCTTTTGAGCCTCGATCAACCAATTAGAATGCCTTGTAATTAACATATTCAGGACATTAGTTCCCATCATGCATCAATCAACCAATCACAATGCATATGCCTCGTAATTGACATATTCAGGACATTAGTTCCCATCATGCCTTAATCAACCAATCACAATGCATATGCCTCGTAATTGACATATTCAGGACATTAGTTCCCATCATGCATCAATCAACCAATCACAATGCATATGCCTCGTAATTGACATATTCAGGACATTAGTTCCCATCATGCATCAATCAACCAATCACAATGCATATGCCTCGTAATTGACATATTCAGGACATTAGTTCCCATCATGCCTCAATCAACCAATCACAATGCATATGCCTCGTAATTGACATTATCTGTATTTTTATTGCAGTAGTACAAGCAGTAGTTAAGAGCGACGATGACGAGTTACGACTAGTCAAAGACTTGTTCCAAAATTACAGTAAAGAAGTCCGCCCAGTCAAATTGAAAGAGTCGGCCATATTGGTACACTTTGGTGTGGCATACACACAGCTTGTTGAACTGGTGAGTTATCCTAGAGCCCGCGTTACTTTCATCCAGCTGCGCCAGAAAACGAGGACTCTGGACTAATACTCTCTTGTAGTGTTATTCATCTCGTAACTAGAGCCCGCGTTACTTTCATGCAGCTGCGGTGAAAAACGAGGATCAAGGATAGCACAGTTGGTTAGTGCGCGGCTATCGGGGCGAGAAGTCCCGAGTTCGATTCCCAGTAACCTCGCATCCTTGTTTCGACTTCTCTCGTTCCGTGTTGCTTTAAGTAGCTTTAAATACCCGTAAAACGGAGCACTGACGGACAGAGGGAAGTAAAATGAGCGCACCGTCGGCTCTCTGGAAGATTAGCTTCGAATAATGGGACTTCCCACGTAAAACATGGTTCTTTACTTTACTTTAATTTGCTCTAACCTTATCCCCTCTTATGGTATAATTCCAGACATATATTACTCTTTTTAGTAGATTTCCTTAGGATTATCACATAACGCTTTACGTTTTGGAGAGGGGAGGGATTGCGTGACTCTATGTAAAGGCGCGTAGGATGCTACAATCAAGTCACATATACTACCCTTTTGGCAGATGTCCTTAGGGTCATCACACAACGCTTTATACGAATTGGAGTGTAGAGGACTTGATTGACTCTTCGCAAAGAACATCCGTGCAGGAGGTTACAATCAAGTCACTATATATATACTACCCATTTTAGCAGATGTCTTATAGGGTCATCACATAGCACGTTTTGGAGAGAGGCGAGATTGCGTGACTCTATGCAAAGAACATCTACCAGTGTAGGTGGCTACAATCAAGTCACTATATTAACCCATGTGAAACGTTGTTTGTATCTTTTAGGACGAGAAAAATCAAGTTTTAGTAAGCAACGTATGGATTAGACAGGTAATACAGACAATTGGCCTTTTCCAAAACGAGTGGACTGAACTGGGTACTAGTTTTTCTAATTAACATAATTAAGAAATGATAAGATTCATCAAGATATGTAAGATTCCTGAGATTTGGTGCTTTTGGTTGGATATTGAGTGAGTTACAGCCATTCAAAACTGCCCAAAATTACAAAGGAATGTATGGAATGGAAGGACAGGCGTTCTTCCATTGGAATCATGGAACCAACTCCCACCTGGGCATCGAGAAATATTGGGATGTGCTCGAAATAAATTCTTATTCTTATTCTTATTCTTGTAGAAATGGAACAATCACCTTCTACGATGGAATAAAACTAAGTACGGTGGAATCACGTCCATTAACGTTGATCCTAAGCTGGTTTGGTTACCGGACATCATATTATATAACAAGTGAGTCGGTCTGTCCTAGATCACGTGACAGAGAAAAAGCATACCTAGTAGATTTAGACTTGACGAATCGATAATGTAGACCACGTGACACAGAAGAACCATATCGAGTAGGTTTAGACTGAGACTTGACGAATCGATGACGTAGACCACATACTTTGCGAACCATGAACACCATAGATTTTATAATTATGAGCAATAGACCTTGTACACCAGTGGCTGTTGACTTGGAATACAATTGACTTTTGACTTAGACCTTGTAGAGCATTGACTTTTGAATTAGAGCTTGTACACCACTGACTTTTGACTTAGATCTGGTATACCATTGACTTAGACCTGGAATACCATTGACTTTTGACTTAGACGTGGATTACCATTGACTTTTGACTTAGACGTGGATTACCATTGACTTTAGACTTAGACCTGGCATACAGTTGACTTTTGACTTAGACGTGGAATACCATTGACTTTAGACTTAGACCTGGAATACCATTAAATTTTGACTTAGATCTGGTATACCATTGACTTTTGACTTAGATCTGGTACACCAATGACTTTTGACTTAGACCTAGTATACCAATGACTTTTGACTTAGAGCTGGAATACAATTGACTTAGACCTGGCATACAATTGACTTAGACCTGGTATACCATAGACCAATAATTCACTACAGAGCCATATATCTTTGTGAATGTACAAAACCAAGCTAACTAACCATTTCTCTTTAACAGTGCAGACAGCGGTATCACCAGCGGTTCAATGGATCAATTCAAGACTAAAGTCATTCTAAGTAATGACGGCACTAACACGTGGTATGCCCCTACTATACTACGCAGCAGGTGTGCTATTGATATCAAGTACTTTCCCTTCGATGACCAGAAATGCAAGCTTCAGTTTGGTTCCTGGACATACGATGGTCTAAGGGTGGATCTTGTCAATATGAGCCAAACGGCCGATCTCAAGGCTTATATGCCTAGCGGCGAGTTTGAGATGATTGACGCACCAGTGGACAGGATCATCATCAAATATAGGTAATGATTAAAGCTTGTCATCTACAATCGGGACAACCTTTCAAATGTCATTTTATTACCTATCGTTTATATCAAACACCAACGCAGCCTATACTAGTTTACTCGCTAGTTTACATCATTCTATGTATGATGTGGTAAAGACGATATCTAATAACATATATAATATAGCTTGTATAGCGCTTATACAAGTCTTTTCTAAGTCCTGTCATGTTTTTGTTTCAGTTGCTGTCCAGAGCCATATCCTAACATCATCTTCACTCTACATATTCGTCGTAAAGTCCTCTTTTACTTCAACAATCTGATCGTTCCTTGTTTTCTCATTACCGCGTTTGCATTGTTAACCTTTGTTTTACCGCCTAACACTGGAGAGAGAGTTACCCTTGTGATCACTACCCTACTGGCTATGACTGTCTTCATGTTGATGATCGCCGAAAACACCCCGACGACCTCCGACGTTACACCGCTGATCGGGAAGTTCTTCGTGGCGTCGATGGTCGAGATCGGCTTAGCGTTGGTAGCGACATGCTTTGTATTAAACATCTACGAATCTACTGGCCCATCAACAGACGTACCTCATTGGCTGAGAATCATCCTGATCGATTACTTAGGTAAATAGATAAATAAGTATTTCACTTATACACCGAACGCATTTCAATTCTTTAATCACTTCACTTCTGCGTTTCCATTTACTATGTTCAAATTTACTTAAGACATTAATATCGCCCTGGGGACCCCCACTGTTGCTCTATACTATAATGTCCGGCTGCGCATCCAGCGTGGTTGGTCCTTGGTCCGAAAGAATATTGAATGAAATACTCATTTTAGAAATTAAGATATATTGATTTATTTGTCATTTGAAATATAATCAGTGATTCAATATTAATAATTATGATGTATGTATATATATCAGGTCCTATTCTAAGGGTGGCCAAACCACGAGAGAAGACCCCCAAGAAGAACAACACGTTTCCAATGGGGAACAGCTACACCCATGGATATGTACCAATGTACCCTGATAGTAATGGTAACCCACCAGATAACGACCACTGCCCTAAGGATGTCATTGTTATGACGCCTACTAAAGGAAGCGAGAAGATTATCAACTCACGTGACATCATCAACACGGTCAACGACAACAACGTACGATACCGGGGGTCTGGTAACCAGTCGTACGATCGATTACTCGACGGCATTACGGTGTTAACCGAACGAGTACGAGAACAAGAAAAAAGCGAATCGGCCAAAGAAGAATGGGAGTCGGTTGCCAAGGTGATTGACAGGCTGTTCCTTCTTTTGTTCATAGCAACGGTTTCCATATCAACGGCCATGATATTCTTGCAGAGACCTAGTTACGCCACCATGTAATTGACTACAAGTAAATTTTGTTGAGTGACTGCTGGCGGTGACCCAATCAGTTCATTGGGATTCTCTATTGTCCTTATTTGGACATAGGAGTCATACAGCCAATGAGAGTTGATTCCACAAAGTGTGACATGATTGGTGGAAACTAAATTGGTGATTTTTGACAAAAACAAAAGAACAATGAGGACTGGAGTCTATTAGACTATTTTTCATCTAACAATTGATGTTATGACGTCATCATACCACGTGATCAAGCTTCACTAAGGCACTGCGCTTCTAACAACAGCACTCCTTTGGCCGTGAAGCTTTCTTTTGTATGTAAAGACTTTCCTTATTTGGAAAACAACTTCTTCATATAGAATGATATACCGATGATAGTTTCTTAATACTGACAACCCATTCCTTATATGGAATAAGGCTTTTCATCTGACAGGAATATATTTTACCAAATATGGCGTTGAACAGAAACATTTTCCTTATATGGAAATTCCATTGGCAACAAATTAAGAGCACTAAATGACGAGCAGTACTAGTGCCTAGTAAATACCGAGGAGGGTAGTGAGAGGATATAAAATATTCTTCTATTGCATTTATTTATTTATTTATCTATCTATTTATTCATGCTGGCAATTATTTATAGTGAGTGTTAGATTCATCTGTCTAACAAATTGCTTCGAATAAATGTAGTGTTTGTAGTGATTGATAACGGGTTATGTTTGATTTAAGTTTGACATCATAGTATTCAGTGACCTCCTTGTGTCGTCAGCCAACGTACTCACTACGAACAGTTGTGGTGGAAAGAGAGAGAGAGACAAAGGAGAAAGCGTTGCGTGACGACACAAACTGCAGCTGCATAGTAGTAACCCACTTTTAAAATGCAAATGAGAATATGTGTGAAATAACATGTTAATGAGGTGTGAGTGTAGCTATTTGATTTCATTTTTTTTCTTTGAGTCTTAAGCCAATGTGGAAATCTTTGATAAAAGTGGTTTCAAGTCAATTTTATAAACGTTTTCGTTGTCAATCATGTTTTATTTTGAATATTTGAAGCCGAGCTAGCGCAACTCACTGAAGCATTTTATAACACACACACCTAATTAGCATATTGTTTTACACATATTCTCATTTGCATTTTAAGTGGGATATACGGATACGCTCTAGTAGGCTAGGAAGTTTTTTTAAGAAAGAGGAGAGAGCGTTGCGTGACGACACAACTGCTCCTGCGTAGTATAGACTAAGTAGTTATATTTAAGACGTTGTGTGACGATATCAGCTTTGACTGCAAAGGAGACTAAGTAGTTTTATTTAGAAGGGCTTTTATGTTATCAGGATTAAAATGCTTAAAAAACAATTTATAGACGACTTTCATAAATGGCTAATTATCATATTAAAATTGTTTTTTTTTTAAATAACACACGATAGGCATTCACCATAACAATAACATGTGAAAGTTTGAGAAAAAATGATTAAATTGGCAAGAAGCTATAAGAATTTAAAAACTCAGAAAAACACCAAAACGAGGCATCAAAGGCCTCAGCAGAATTACATACAAATCTCTACATTTTTCATTGAGCATAATTTCGTTGGTATTTAATTAGTCAGAGCACTAAAACCTTCCAAACATGCCTATTTCAGGTGGTTCTTTCATACGACAGTGCCAAAATATTAAAATTTCTGTTAACTTGAACAAATCTTTTTTTGCTATTTCTGAAAGTGGTCTATTGAAGGTAAAAACAGCAGGTAAAAAGTTTACCTACAGCAGGTAAAAAGTTTTTAAGAAGAAAAACAATCAAACTTTCACAAGTTTTTAAGAAACGCGGAGAGAAAACAGAGCTCACATAGTATCAGACAATATAGACCTTTTCACGTTCCCCAACAACAACCTCAGCTTATAGTCAAGAAACCTATGGTTAGTATTTACAGCCTAATTTAACTAATTGAGTTTAACTAATTTAATTTGGGTTTTTTTTCCCGGTAAAGAAATACAAATATAAATTAAAACAGCCATGGTATTGAATAGGCACTTCAAGACACAGTTCCCATGGCAACAAAGCCTTGGCGCCTTGGTTTCCATGGTAATAAGCATTTCCGAGTGTGAGTTATTGAAATTTGTAAATAAAATTACTTCATTAATTATTCTGATGTCATTGATTTAAGGGCCAAAATTAAGGTAAATTAATGGCAAGAATCAGCATATACCCTACATATATATGGAACTGAAAAGTGAATTTAAGGCCAGGCTCAAACGTCGCATCTCACATGTGCCGAATCAAATGCAAATGAGCAAAACCTATTATTTGAATTCATGTGCATTAGATTTGTCCCATGTGAGACGAAAATGAATGTTCAAAATGCTAAAGAGGAGCACAAATTTATCCCTAATTCCCTCCCCAAGAGCCACTACACAGGCTACAAGTTTATCAGTTTCTACACTATTTGGTGTATTTACCCTCTTAAATACAGAGTTTCATTCATTCAATGAATACAGTTTTTATTCAATTTTTCCATAAACCCCTTGTTTTTTGCTGTTTACTTGGTGCTTTTAGCACTAATATAAGTTTCCTGTGTCTAGTGTAAGCATTTTCCTCAGTCTATCTAGAACGTATGGACCCATAAACCCCTTGTTTTCTGCTGTTTACTTGGTGCTTTTAACACTAATAATTTTCATGTGTCTAGTGTAAGCATCTCCTCAGTCTATCTAAAGGACGTACCTTTGTTAGTCTGTCTTTCTTCTTGTCATTTCTTTTAATCTTCCAGCCTTTGCCTCAAAAACAAATGGTCTATCATTATTCTAATGGTCTGCTTCTAGCCTGTTAGTCTTTTGTTTGTTTGTCTGTTATATTTAAATGTTTGTTTGTTGTTAGTTCTGCTTGTTTAATTGTTTGTTTGTTTTATTGCTTGTTTGAGTTTCTTTGAGATTGATTGTTTTGTTTGATTGATTGTTTGAATGTTTGCATGTGTAAACACCCTTTCCGAGAAAGTTTGTCACCCGTGCAAAGGATCATGGATCAGTTCAGAAACTAAATGTGCATTCGGAACGTCTTTATTGTTGTTTGATAAGTCAAAATTGACATTTCTCAATAATATATTGACAAGTATAGCGATGTGGCCATGAAATCCCTGAGTTCTTATAAAGTATACATAGGTAACCCATAATCCCCTGCGCTACTAGCTTGTAGGCTTTTCACTTTACGGGTGACAAAGTTTCTCGGAAAGCCTGTATGTTTGTTTGTATTTTTAACTGAACACTAAAGTATACAAATATCTACCCTGGAAACCAGAGGGTGGTTTATTTCTTGATAGAATATTTGTATTTATCATTTGTACGTCTATGTTAGAGAAACTAAATAATCAGATTTACAAACGCTAAAGCAAGTAGAAAATAACCTCTGGTACCCAGGGTATAAATTAAACTTCACAATGTTAGCTTTAAAAATGTGATATTTTATTTTTAAATAACAAAATGTTACAAATTTAATGCAGTGAATGTTATAAAGGTTGCCCACTAAAAATGAATAGACATTTTCACTATTACAAAATGTGTCTCCTCAAATATATGTGATTTCTTCAATTTAATTGGCAATTTAATATGACAAATGAATATTTAATGACACGTGACAATTTGAAATAGTCAAAACGTCTATTTAACTGGACACCCTATATGACATCTACAGTATATTCACGAGTTTCATTATAGAATCGAGTATTAGTATTTCAGAAGTAGAATTCGCTTAAAAGTCCATCACTTTGGAGTTTTGCATTTTCCAGTTTTTCCTGGCAAAGAAGTGGTTCCTCCATAGAGTTGGCACAATTAATTCTATGCCTACAGACACAAGAACACAGAGTTCAGATCAACACAGGAAGAAAGTACAGATATATGAGAAAACTATCATATGCCCTTGGCGGAAATTCAACCCAACGATTTTGGCTTTCTAGTCCGACATGTTACCACTATACCACAAGGACCAACCACGCTGGATACGCAGCCGGACAATGTAGTATAGAGCAACTCAGTGGGGGTCCCAAGGCAATATTAATAAGGAAGACAGCCATATTTAGCCTTGTCACGCACTGGTCCCTCATAATCCCTCATGTGACGAGGAAGCATTGCGTGACAAGGCTAAACATGCCTGCGGGGGAGACTAAGGAAGAATGAAGTTGAGAGAGAAATTAGACAAAAAGGACCATAGGAAAGAGTAACCATTGTAGGAAGGAGTAAACAAAGAGAGAAGGGTTGAAGTTAGTTATATTATATATCATATATATATAAAGTATTCAACAAATAAGCTTTACTTCATTATTTATATTTTTGTTTTTGGTATTAATAATGTTAACTCTACTCATTGAATTAGAGGGAAACACAAGTTTATATTTACTGATAGCAAGTGGAAAAATAAACGACTTTAAAACAATACTTTAATTAAATGATAACAACACAAACATTGCATAACTACATTAATTTTAATCTTTTTAAGATATTTTTTTCTATTTTTTTAACATTTAGCTTTGAATCTTACATTTTATATCATTCTTAGTTTCCTTTACAATTATTTAAACACGAAAAGATTTTGATATGCATCCCTAGCTTTTTTTTCTTATAAAGTACAATTTAAAGATACTCACCATTGAAAGTGTTCTTCACATGCCAGTGTGTTAGGAATTCCTTTAAGTCCTGACCTTGACCTGAGCAGTAAAAAAATATGGTTGGATACATCCAATAGACAAATGAGGCAATGATAGCTGATCTTCATAATGTTACCACCAACATGGTAATCATAAGCTTGGCTGTCAAGAACATCGCATAGCCGTACCTTTTAGTGGTTGAAATCAACAAGGCTTTAACAGTTATTTTTGTCTGTGCGTACCTTTTAGGAGTCGTTTTCAAAACCTCCGCTGATCAACCCTACTTCTTGGACAAAGGGAGAACCCCCCGGGAATCATTATCATGTACATTACTACAACAACCATATCACTACAACAACAATCATCAACAACATCATCATTGTCATCATCATCATACAGAGCTATTATCATAAACATCATCATCATCCATATTTATCATCAGCATGATCATCATCATCAGCAGCAGCAGCAGCACTCTCCTCCTCCTCATCATCATCATCGCCATCATCATCACCATCAACATCATCATCATTATCAAATGAATATACGTACCATGTTGCATTTATCATGTTGTAATGACTGTTAAACTGTTTACTCAAACATGTTGAGCACATGAGTAACTTGGAGGCATCCACCACACTGCATGTTGGCTTGCAGCACTTGATCTATACATTCAAACACATAGATTAATACACAACAAATAGAGGGGAAACACTATATTATGCAAGATGATAGGTCATCTTAGAGCGTTCTCATCAACCCTGAAACAAAGTGTAGTACCGGTAGTTAAAGCGTGATTTACAAATAACAACAAAAGAACACAATGGAATTATAAAGGTGCATTAAAGAGTGATACTAACACTGTTTCACAGATTAATGAGAACTGATCTTACTAAATAAAACAATAAAACAATCAAGAGGATGACAATAAAATAACTAAAGACATGATTTCAAACTAATTTGCAGACATGTTAAAATATGATGGCTTAAACTATTCAAGCACCCAATATAAAACTTGATACTTACAAGTTTTCTCAGTTTGAACGAATAAAGTTTGTTATGGTCGGGAAACGACATCAGATGATCAGTTAAATGACCACGCCCATCACAAAGTATCAGCCTGTAACAGAAGTTAGTACAATTTTGGTATTTAAAAACATATGTAACGGAAATAACACTAAAACACTTGTTATGAAAACTTGAAGTACAAATGTAATGAAAATGTTTAATGAAAACTACATTAGTCTTTAATCTGTTACAAAAATACAGTCAAATCTGTAATGAACACCCCATAATAATATCTGTAACAAATACTGCTAAATATTTAGCACAAAATTATAAGTAACAAAACATGAAATGATGTGTCACAAAAATACCATCAAATATGTAAACATTTATGGTAATGTACAGAACAAAATAAGACTTCTAAAGAATTAAGAAAAAAATAATGCTCATTATTATAATAATTATTACTAAATGCACAAAGTTAAGAATATCTTACCCACAATCCAGACAAGAAACCAAGTTTGATCTGGCACTGCATTCTGAACACTTGGAGTCTTTTGAGTTACGTAAAACACTGCATCTACAATGATATTAATTAACAAGCTATATCAGTGTCATTAAGCGTGGTCATTTTGACAAGTACGCACAGGTATACAATAATTCATGGAAAATGATTAAAAAACATTTGACATTTTCCCTGCCTCAAGTGCAAACATGCGTATTTGCATAATAGAATGATGCTACGCCCGTCTATTTGTACTTTATGTAACTCAGCTACTGAAAACCTATTGATACATGTGTAATAATTATATTTTCTTTCACACTCAATATTAATAACCATTTGCAAGCAATCATTGAGCGTGGAAACAAAAAAAACTATGAAAAGCCTAGTATAAGAAGCCTATGGAAAGTCTATGAAATGCTATGAATAGCCTATGAAAAGCTTTTGAAAAGCCTATGAAAATCCTAAAAAAAAAGACTATGAAAAACCTATGAAATGCCTATGAAAGGCCTATGAAAAACCTAATGTCATTGTGGCACCTACCTTTTGAAGTAATCTTTGAGAATGTTTGATTTGGATTGTCCTTGATGATGTGATGTGCTACCTGTTGAAGAACGTTGAACAGTACAATCTTCTGCAAGGTGACCAATTCTTTTGCATTTCCAACTATAAATAAAATAAAACTTTAACTAAAATTGAAAATGTTGAAATATCATACAACATTTGATGATAATAATAGTAATGATCATAATGATATCAATGATAATATTGAAGATGGTGGTGGCGATGGTAGTAATGATGATGATGTTGATGATAATGATGATGATGTTGATGATAGTGATGATGATGATGATGATAATGGTCATGGTGGTGGTGATGATGTTGATGATGATAATGATGATGGTGGTGATTATGATCATAATTATGAAAATGATAATATTGAAGATGGTGGTAGTGGTGGTGTTAATGATCATGATCATGGTGGTGGTGATTATGATGATGATGATGACAATGATAATATTGAGGATGGTGGTGGTGTTCAGGTGTTAATGATGATGATGTTAAATGATCATGGTGGTGGTGATTATGATGATTATAGTGATGATGGTAGAATGATAATGATGATGATGATGGTGGTGGTGATTATGATGATTATAGTGATGATGGTAATGATAATGACAATTTGTACCATTTATATGTAGACAATGTGCTAGTATTTTCCTTGTATCTCTGTTTGTCCTTATCCCATTGATCCATATCTAGTCGTACTTCAGGATAAGGGTGACTACAGCTTTCAAAATAACTACAAAAAAATTCAACACCAATAATATTATTATAATTATTTGGTATTATTGTAATTACCGTACTTTATGTAGAGTAAAATAATAAATTAATTTTATAAGTAATATTATTCAACTGCCTACAATGTACTTACTTATGTCTGTCATTATCTTCTTGATTGTCTGTCTTCAAATTCACTGTTATATCTGGTTTTCTTTCACATGTACTTTCTGGCTCATCCTAAACAAAACAAACAGTTGATGGAAATAGAAACAAGACTATAATCATGAAAAATATTGTTGATCAAATTGTCTTAGCCATTGAGCGGAAACACCTGTCCATGAAATCAAAATAAATTGGTACTGTATAATACAATGTATTTATTTATTTATTTATTAAACTTTGTGTGAAGACAGGAGCCCACAACAGCATGAGCATTTACTGTGGGTCCAATTTTGCTTTTTTATTTGGTGACTATGAGTCACTATCAAAGACAAGTAAAGTTGTAATGAGGTAATGCTTCTTTGTAGTCAATGTTTCTGGCTGAGTGATTAGTCACTAAACTGAAACTAATAATTATTAACTATTTTGTTTTTAATTCATATGGTTTAGATTTATAGTGCTTCCACTCTACATGCATTAAGCCATACCGTAATTTAAATGGAAACAAGTGAGTAAACTAGTATAGGCTGTGTTGGTGTTTGATATATTATGATAGGTAGTATACAGTAGACTTAACTTTACTGACATTTTGAGCTTTAGCCCTCCGACAAAGGGCTAAAGCTCGAGATGACTCAGTAAAGTTAACATTTTTTTACTGTGTTATAAATTTCACATATCATGATACCGTAAGTTAGGTTTTTTTTTTGATTGTACCTTATCAGCCGTCAAACCAAAAAAATCTCCTAATTCCTCTTCTTCTGAACTGCTGCTTGATGTAGGTTCAGTTTCATTGTCCTCTTTATTAGAATGATGACTACCTGCTGTATCAGACTCATCTCCACTTGAACCATATCCTGTTGAAACATGGCATAGTGTACAGTGTATTGGACGAGGTGATAATGTATGATTTACATCATAATTCATTGTAGTCCCTAGCATCATTTTCATCATCAGATTATCATCACCACCATCATCATCAATGCCACCATTATCATCATCATCATCATCATCATGCACCACCATTATAATCATCACCACCACCAGATATCATCACCATCATCATCATAATCATAAGCATCACATTCAACATCAGCATCATAATTGATCATCATCACCACCATAAGCATCATTGCAACCATTACCATCATCATCACCACCATCATCACCATCAAAGCTACATAAAAATTAGAAGTCAAAATAAGTGCAAGACTTTGAACACAGTTCAAACACAGGACCTCTCGGTTGGAAAACTGCACACTCTCCAACTGAGCTACTAGCAATTGTTGCTCAAAAAATATATACTATAATAATAATCAATACCTAGGATTGCATCAGGAATAGATAATGGCTCACTAACACTACAAACACCAACGCTAGATGATGAAGCATCATTATCATTTCTATTTCTTCTCCTTCTTCTTCTCTTTCTTCTTTTATTTGACTTTTGAGATTGTTCTTCATCTAAATGGTGCTTTCCTACAGTTGAAATCAAAGCAGAATCAAATAAATGTGACTTTGCATATTAACAAAAAATGTTACAGTTTTTAGAAGAACAGTTTTTGAGGAGTTTTTTTAACTGTTGTTTAATTATGATATACCTTTGTTGATGACTCCAGCTTTAGTAATCAGAGAGCCAAACAAAACACCTTCATCGCCACCTTCAATCATAATATTGTTAAAAATTTAAGAAGAATGTAAACTTGATTAATTGTGTTCTTGACTTTCAAGAACACAATTATAGCTGAATGGAATGGAATTCATGTAATAAAATGTGGTATGGTGTGGTGTGGTGTGGTTTGGTATAGTGTAATGCAATGCAATGCAATGCAATGCAATAAAATAAAATATGGTGTGACATACACTGTATATGGTGTAACAAGTGTGATGTGATGTAAAGCAATAAAATGGTGTGGTGTGGTGTGGTGTGGTGTGGTGTGGTGTGGTGTGGTGTGGTGTGGTGTGGTGTGGTGTGATGTAATGAAATGTGGTGTGGTGTGGTGTGGTGTGGTGTTATGCAATGTAATGTTATAAAATGTGGTATAGTGTGATGTAACATCTTCAGTGAAAAATTGTGAATTAATGAATAACCAAAAAAATATTATATAAATTCGTACCTTGTTGTTTAGAGATTTCATCCAGTTCACTCTTCTCTAACTGTCCAGTAGCGATTTTATAACCCTGTCAAAATAAATCGACTTCTAAGAGAACCACGGGGCTAATTTATAAACATGACCTCGAACTACAATAACAAACATTTCTGACACGAAATATTTACAATTACTTCAACTGCAACTAAAAAATGAAGAGGTGATTGTATTAAATATCAGTTTACCTGTAAGTTCCCGAGTACATTTTCAATTTGAAAGTCTTTTGCAACTGTGGAAAGAACGAGCGAATATTTGTACATCATTTCAGACAAATGTAGGACAAGTACGAATACAAAGCCATAAATTTTTATCCACAAAATACTACCTTTGTACCAAAATTGTGAGCAAAATAACAAAACAAATTAACAAAAAATAGAGATATGTATTTAAAACTAGATATAAGTTTTTCCTTACATAGATATCCGGGCCTTTTTCGCACTGGATTCATCGTGCAGTCAACTCTGGTTCTGCAAGTTTGTTTTGATAACTGCAGTACTATATGGTCAGTGGCAGGAGTCATGCGCGAAGGATATTTCCACAGGAAGCCCACAAATAGCGAAATAGCGAACATAGAATTCGAAGATCCAGTCGACAAAAGTAAATTCAAATCGTTGATTAAAACAAGATGACGCTCTTTACCATTGAGGCCATTATATCTAACCAGTTTGCCGTAATTGCTCTATTTTTTGGTTCATCTATTGTACAAACAGTACAGCGCGGTGATAGATAACAAGAAAACTGACTATTACTGACCAACGTAAGAAGGTGCGTCCTTCTTAATTCTTCGTTTGCAACTGACGTCATCACATGTCATCACCAAACCGAAATATTTTTTATATCTCGTATTAAAACATGCACTATATATGTTATAGTTAACTGTTTTAAAAATACATTTCTGAAGTTTGGGTTTATAAAAGTTTTTGGTTCTCGAGATATTCAAGTTAGAATTGTGTCACGCAATGCCGGTCACGTATCCGAATCGGGCGATAAAAAGCAAGAATAATTTGTTCCTTTTCAAAACATTTGGTTCGTAAAGACTTTTAGCATCTAATTCAAGTACATTTTAACGAAATATTTTTTAAATGTTTCAGTTTCCCTTCATATCAGACCTTAGAAGTTTTGGCCGCCATCTTGGAGGATATGAGATGTCCTCCAGCATGGCCGCTCCATACATTCTTACCAAATATCGCGCAACTTTGATCGCGCATAATTCTGCATCCAAATACTCTACAGATTCAAAAATCGGTCAATATACTCAGTTTTGAATGCTCTAAAAGAATATGAATGTCATTTTTCAATACGACTAAGAAATAAGGTTGTGAAATTTGAGATCGGCAGAAATTGGCTTATTATGGTCTATTATGTCCCGATTATCACGTGGTTGCAAACGAAGAATATGAAGGTTCGACAGCTTTGTTGTATATTGTAACTTGGAAACCAATCACGTTTAAAAATTAATGGAAGGGTAAAAGCCAATTGTTTTTTTTTTCTATGGGTTTGTGTGTCTTGTATTAGCCGGTAAAAAGCGTCTGTGCCACGCCTGTCAACGCCAACGGACTTTCGGTATCTATTAGGGAAATTTTGGAAATTCCCTCAATTGTCCCCCCAGCTAGCAAAGAAATCCACCTGGAATCTATCAGCTAGCTCAACCATAAACTCAGGCGTATTAAGGCCTGGGTATCCAAGATGGCGTCAATAAAGTAAGAGGGGTGGTCTATCTTATCTATTTTTTAAGGTATCGAAATTAAACATTGACATACCAAACATAAACACAAAATAAACAATTTACTATTCTGGTTGTCATGGATACAGGTGATGTGACCTTTGAACCCTCATTTGAAGAAATTTCGGAAAACGGTTGCGGGAGAGTAGTAGAACGTTTTTCAGGTCACGGACATATTCTTCTGTAAATAGATTAAGCATAGTGATCCTCATTTGGTTCCAACTAGAATGCTTGGAAACTATTTATAGATTAGATATCATCAAAGGGTATCATATTTCACCAATACCTTAATTAGGGTTGGGGTTTATTTTGACATGTTAGACTAAATAATTTTCATAAAAACGTCTGCCAAATAAATAAGTTCTACTACTCTTCAAGAAGCTTTTCTAAAATTCATTAAAATCAGGGTTCAAAGGTCATATTACTTATCTCCACGGCAACTGTAATTTTAAAATATCACTATTATGTGTCCGTTTCATATGTTAAATTTTCATTACCATATCTTACAACTTAGCGAAAATAGACCACCCCCTCCTATTTTAAGGCTGGCATGTCAAGACCCAGGCCTTAATACACCTGAGAAGGTTTATTTGTTATTAAAAAGGAACCAGGTACTCATACTTCACAAGAGTAATACTTCAACAATGACAAGAGAAACAAAGCGGTTATATAAGATGATATTATTGTTGCGCCTTTAGCACATTTCCTTTATGTTCTTTTTACATGATCTCTGCACTCTCCATTTGAGTGATATGTCAATAATGACAAGAGAAATGGTCATAAGAGGATATTATTGTTTCCGCCTTTAGGTCGTTTCCTTTAGTGTTCTTCACTTTTACAAGATCTCCACTGAAATACATACCGAGTGCTCGACCGAATCTTTTTAGTATATAACTTCGCGTCCCTTACTAATTGTGTTTTATACTGATACAAACAATCATGGCATCGGATTACGATGTTGTTTTTGCTGTTCTGTTCTCTATATTTCTTGTCTTCAATGTGGCTGGTAACTCTCTTGTCATCTACATCATTTCAACAAACAAAGTCAGAAAGTCAGCCACGAACTATCTGCTGCTGAACATGGCAGTTGCTGATCTTGTTCTTGGTATTTTCGCTATCCCAAGATACGTTTTTCCATTCTACTCTACCTCAAACCGGTTAAACTGGTTATGCTGGTTTATGATGTTGACTAACATTAGTTGGCTTGCTGCGGCAGCTTCTTCGATCACAATGCTAGCTTTGTCTTTGGAGCGATATTACGCTGTGTGTCACCCCCTAAAGTTTCGTCAAATATTTACTATTAGAAATATTAAAGTGATGATCATGTTATCGTGGTTATATGGAGTATTAACCAATGTTCATTCATTTGTCTACAATGAGTGTCAAGAGGGTTCACATTTGAATCCAAAAATCCGCAAAGTGTTTTGGTTGTTGTTCTTCATCGAAGGAGTCGTATTTTTCACTATAATTTCGCGACTTGTTCTTAAGATTATCCGCACTTTATGGTGTAATAGTGTCACTTCATCACTTGTTTCTAATCAACCGTCACTGGAGATTAGACATCAGAGCAGGAAAAAGGTTACTCGGGCTTCTCTTCTCGTCATCGTCACATTCATTATCTGTTGGATACCCGAAAAGTCGATGTGCCTTCTATCAGTAATTGTGGATGAGGATAGTTCAGTGTTTTTATATGGTTTGGCAATCTCGGGGTTTTTAGTGTCTGTAAATGCTTCTGTTGATCCGTACTTGTTTAGTTTTCAAGGAAGCAGCTTTACCATTTACGCGAAGAAGTTGATTTGTTGTTTTGTACGTCATAGGGTGATGAGTAATGATATGAACGAGACATGTACAAGACATATCGAGTTACCTGCAGACAAAACATCTCCAGTAGTATAGAAGGCTGAGGTCTTGTTAGGAATAATGAATGGTTTAATGAATGAATGAATGGATGGATGGATGGATGGATGGATGGATGGATGGATGGATGGATGGATGGATGGATGGATGGATGGATGGATGGATGGATGGATGGATGGATGGATGGATGGATGGATGGATGGATGGATGGATGGATGGATGGATGGATGGATGAATGAATGAATAAATGAATGAATGAACGAATGGATGGATGAATGAATGATTACATATGAATGAACGAATAAATAAATTAATATATACTATAAATCAATAAGCAAATTAATAAATAAAAATATCAAACTTTCAGAATTATTCTTATTTCTTTCCTTGGAATGCCTCATCGAATTTTTCCATGACTTGTATCGAAAATCTGTGAACGACTAAACTGAATCAATGATGCGCGAAGACTAGAGTATGTACTTTTGAGATACGTGCACGGGCTTGTCTGAGGTTTTTTTAGATTCAATGTACACAAAACAGGATCTATATTATCAGAAAATGACTTCACTGATCAATAAACACGCCACTGAGAAGATAAAGGCACTGGTTCGAAATGTTACTTGTGGATAGATAATTGATTTACAAAAAGGCTTTTAGTACATTCACCATTATTGGTTATTGGTTTGTGGGTCGAGTAGGGAACCTGTAATACACCACGAACACCGCCAGTACGTCATGTTATAACGAGTCATATTAATCTATTATTAATAGGTAAATAACACCTCTACTGTTCATTTCACTTGGTGTCATTCAAGATGAAGGTGCTGGTGATTATTGCTATTACTTTAACTTTGGTTGTAAACATTGGTAGGTCGTCATCTTCATTCAAATAATAATAATAATTAAGTGAAGATCAAAGGCCCTTGCTTTTCTGTTGCATTTTTTATAATATCACTTGTGAAACTTCTGCAATATCATTAACTGTTGATCAAGACCCTGAAAAACAATTCTACGCATACTCATAATTGAACTTTTCTCTTCTCCATTTGTTGTTTCTTCACCCTAAAGCATGCACGAGTAGTAAAGTTTTCACAAGGCTTTCGTTGACATAACACTAACATCACTTACATCTGGGTGTAAAGTAAAGTGAAAGTAAAGCTGATCTTCCAGAGAGCCGACGGAGCGCTCATTTTACTTCCCTCTCTCCATCAGTGCTCCGTTTTATGGGTATTTAGAGCTACTTAAAGCTACACGGAAAGGAGAGAAGTCGAAACAAGGATGTAATGTAACTAGCTATTCCAACGCCAGGTTTAAACATCTTTCTTGGCTCAGACCATTAGTTCTGATTTGTTTGAATTGTTAGTTGCAAGTCCAATATATTTAATCTTGAGTAGTGCCGAATTAACTAGATGGTCTAGAGAAGAAAAACTTCAAAGGATAAAATGGATGGCATGCTCATTTAATTTGAGAGAAAAAAAACTTAACATAATAAGATTAATTTGTTGTGGAATTGGTAAAAAGTGCTGGTATAAGTACGTTTCTCTCCATAGTTGTTAAAGCCGAACAACAAAAATATATTTATGTATATATATAGATGCCAAGTAAAATGTTATGATATTAATAATATAGTAATAATATAACATAAAATATATTATATTTAATGAGGGAACCTACTCGCAAAGGCGATTTTCTGTAGGGCTTCATGTTATGCATCTTTGAAGTGCTTCAAGAGATAATTGTCTAAAATAAGTTAATTTTTCCCTTAACTTAAGTATTTGATTGTTATTGCTCTTACAGATTGTGGCCATGTAAAGGGCAAACATCACAAAGGAAGCAAAAAGAAGGCAATCGTCTATCGTACCCGTCAAGGAGACAAAAGGCATTTCTATCCAGGTCAATTAGCTTGTTTTTGGCTTTTGAAATCGAAACCTGTTATGACAGGTTGAAGAGGGACAAGTAGAACTTTTATTATTTATGGTGCACACACACAAAAAGACTAGTGTTTTGATTCAATTATTCGAAAACAGGTTTTCTTTTTATGTTAATCATTATTTCCTATTTCTTCTTCTTTGTATTCTAGCTATCGTTCTCCTTATTTTCAATTCCATTTCTTGGGTTTTGGTTCTTCTTCTTCTTCTTCTTATTCATATTCTACTTCTACTTCTTGTCTTTATCTTCTTGTTCTTCTTGTTCTTATTCTTATTCATATTCTACTTCTTGTTCTTTATCTTCTTGTTCTTCTTGTTCTTTTTCTTATTCATATTCTAATTCTTGTTCTTTATCTTCTTGTTATTCTTGTTCTTATTCATATTGTACTTCTGGAGTTAGAGTTATTTTAAATAGCTGATCTTGTAAACTTAAATTTAACATGATTATGACTTGAAATAAAAGTCGAAATATTCTCGTTTTTTCATCCAAAACATGGATCTAAACGATGTTTTCCTTCCTCGCACTCATCTTTTATATGAGTGTACTTTCTTTATATCTTCAGTCTTGTTATTCTTGTTCTTGTTCTTTTCATTCTATTTCTGGTTATTCTTGTTCTTCTCATTCTTCTTGTTTGTTATAAACTTGCTCTTTTTATTCTTGTTCTTCCTCTCCTCTTTGTTCGTCTCTTCTAATGAAGCTTGCTTTTCAATTCTTCTTCTTCATCTTCTCTTTCTTCGTCCTTTTCTCCTTCTTCCTTGATCCTTCTTCTGTCTCAATGTTCTGTTTGCCTTTAATAGATTCTTTCATGGACCCGTTTTGTTGCCAAGGACCGTACCCTCTCGCCTGCTGTGATCATACGGCCCTGCCCCCACCCCCACTGGACTATCCATACCAGATGCCAGATATGGTTCCCCCTATTCCACCATGCTGTCAATCATTACCACCTCACCCATGCTGTTCACTTGGACCAGACCATATGTTGCCATATCCAGGTACCAGTATACCTTACTATTTTTCAAGTTAGTGCCATCCATATATATCTAGGTTGTTGTGGTGCTGTATATAGATCAACATGGTGATGTGGTAAGAGACCAATGCAACGAGAAGATCATATATAAATCTCTTCTGAGCAAGAATAGCAAGAATAACCATATTTATATGTTTATCTAGGTTGCTTTCGTGCTTTATATAAATCAAATGGCATGGTGATGTGGCAACAATCCATGCAGCAAGAAGATTATGTTCTATGTTGTATTATGTTTTATGTATTCTTTTCTCTTGTGCCAGGAGGGTTTTTCTCCGGGTTATCCGGTTTTCCTACCCCCGCAAAAATGAACATGTGAGCCGAGTTATTTGCAAAGTAATTAACGTAGAGGTAGTGAGTGTGTGTCTGAGTCTCCCCAATTAGTAGGGCACACGTGTCCAAGATTGAGACGTTAAAAAAGTAATTTATTTATATCTTCTGAGCAAAATTAACCATATATATATTTATTTAGGTTGTTGTGGTGCTGTCCAGCCCAACCCTCATCCATGTTGCATGAATTTGGGACTGAATACAGGCGAGGAGAAGAAGATACCGGTGTCACAAAATGGACAACATCTTGTCCTGCATCTAAAACTAAAGCACAAACCGACGAAGAACGGTGGAGAAAGTACAGTCTTCTTTTATAATTGTTTAAAATCTTAGAAGTATTTGTCACGCCTATAATAACGTTCTTGATTTGAGTTGTCAACGTTCAACGTTCATCTATCTGTCAACCCTGTAGTTTTTGTTTTGTGTCTGATTGGCATTGACATGATGATCATCGCTGTTATCAGATAATTGCAATTGCCATAGTTACTGCTACTGTCATTACCATAGTGTCATTATCATAGTGTTACTGCTATTGTTACTAGTACTGCTATTGTTACTGCTATTGTTACTGCCACATGCATTGCCATTGTAATTATTGTAATGGCCACTGCAACTGCCAGTCAGTGTAGCTGCCACTGACTGTTATTGTCATTGCCATTGTTATTGCCATTGCCATTGCCATTGCCATTGCCATTGCCATTGCCATTGCCATTGCCATTGCCATTGCCATTGACATTGACATTGCTATTGTCATTGTTATTGTCATCGTTATTGTCATTGTTATTGTCATTGTTATTGTCATCGTTATTGTTATTGTCATCGTCTTCGTCATCGCCATTGTCGTTAATTATAATTGACACTGTTATTGCGATTGTTAACATTGTCATGTAATTCACGTCGTACTATGGATATCTTTATTTCTATTTATGTTTTCAGACAGAGAAAATGCAGACTGTCAAAGGGCAGCACTAGCATTTCACAATAAAATAAGAAAGATACACACTTCCCAACCAATGTCCTTGGATCGTGAACTGAATGATAGGGCTAAGACATACGCCGACAGGTTGAAGAATCAAAGAGAGTCAGAAAATGATATAAAAGACAAAGAACTGAATGGCATGAATGTAGGAATGATCTGTACAGATAAATACCGTAAGTATTATTGAACTCGCTAATAACTAAATAGATATACCCTGGGGGGAGGGGGGAGGGATACTCCCTTTGTCCAAGTGGTAGGGGTGATCGGCGGAGGTTTTGAAAACGACCCCTAAAAGGTACGCACATATCAAAATAACTGATTTAAAACCCTAAAAGGTACGGATGTGCGATGTTCTTGCCAGCCAAGCTTACTTTTAGCAACAAAGCAGAGTAAACATGACCCTTAACTTAAAGATACGGAATCATGTTGCATTACTGCTTTTCAGCCAAAACCCTAATAGACCCTAAAAAGTACGCACAGGAAAAATTTTCAACCCTAAAAGGTACCCTCCCCCCTCCCCGCGGGGGATATACTACACAAAAATACTAAACGCAAAAAGCACATGCAGAAATCGATAGAACTTTTCTTTTTCGATACCCTAATACATACCAATATATACTAGTCGTATCAAGTATTGTTTCACGGATGTATGGCGTTGTACTCTAAACAGCAACAAGAACAACAAGGGAAAACGAAAAACACCCTCTTTTTTTCAATGACTATCAATTGTTATATTAATTACATGGTAATATATATTTTCAGTTGAAGAGGAAAAGATCTGTAAGAAAATTGTCAAGAGGTGGTACAAGGAGGTGAAAAACTTCGACTTCAAATCGCCTCGCTACAGTAAAGAGACGAGACATTTTACACAAGTCGTGTGGAGATCATCGACCAAACTAGGAATAGGATTTAATTCTTATGATATACGTGGTATGTAACTATATATGTTTGAACATTCCCCGGGGGGACTCCCTTATATCGTAGAATGGGGGTGCTCGTCGTATTATTTAGGGTTTGGTATCGTTTAGGGTGTCTAAAAGCTTTTTGGGCCACCGAAGTCAAAGCTGGTATCTTTTAAGGTACTATGTTTAAAGATAATAACATGTTAGATAAGAATAATAAGGGGTAAAAATGTCTTGCTGCCACGCCCGCTTTTGTAAGACTCAGGTATCTTTTAGGGATCATTTTTCAAATTTCCGACGAGCACTCCCGCGACACACACACACACCCCAGCCGACCTTCGTTGAATATAACAAGTTGAAGATGATTGTTTAATTGTTTTATATAAGGATAACATACTAGCTGGTTATTCAAACTGTTAGGCTACGTTTACACGGTGCCGGACGAATTTTTGACGGGTCAAATAAACATCCACTTATATTAGGGGTTCCGTTCACACGGGACCGCGCTAAACGAGCAATAATTTGGACGCCTAACCGGTCAAATATTCGACCTGCAAATTCGAGGACGATTTTTTGGCCGGCCCGGTCAAAACGTTGACCGGTACGGTGTAAACAGTTTGACCGGTCAAAAATTCGTTCTGTACCGTGTAAACGAGCCATAAACAGCCCAATGCGCATGGGCAGCTGTTAAAACCACTGACAAAACTTACAATTGCCCGGTTCTGATGGTCTCGTCTGAACAGAGCGAAAGTATTGATCGGTTCCATGTGAACAGCATGTCCAGGTCGATCTTTAACTACTCCTACATTGAATATTTTAGTCAATCTACCACCAAATCGTTGAAACATCATTTAGGATCGATTTAAAAAAACCCAATTGATTTCCAAACAATTGAATTAAACCTAACCAAACAATAGTGGTACTGTATTTAATAGGGGACCAACCAAAACGCAGCTTTCGACTGACTAGTACTGGTGCTGCATTACTGATAGACTGCGAACAGTCCCTTCTTTTCCCTCCAGATTCCGAGGAAAACGAGAGAAAAATAAGCATTTAAATAAAACACGGACGAGCGGGGATTGGGGGCAAAAAAGCACCAATCCCCGCTCGCTCGTTTTATTAAAGTTAGCATTTTCTGAATCCGGAGGGAAAAGTAGGGACTGCTCGCAGCCTACATTACTGAATATTTTAGCTTACACCTGACTCTGCTCACATGCATGTTGATTTCTATTATTGAATATTTATGTTATTATTTTAGATGGGAAAACACTTTATGTTTTATTTAGTTGCTCAATACGAGGATTTCTGTTATTGAATATTTCTGTTATTATTTTAGGGGAAACATGCTATGTTTTAGTTGGTCAATACGAGGAGCCGGCAGGTACAGACGCAAAACAAATCGAGGACAATGTAAAAAAAGGGAAATACAATTCATCCTGGTTTCGTAAAATGGTTAAACAGATAATGAAAGTAACATGAAAAAGACAAAGCTGCATGGTTTAAGTGTAACAGTTATGTTAAAAAAACTATTTGATTTTAAACATCAATAGCTATCTGGATATGTTAAAAATTTTATTTGGATACTGATGATCATGTAATTGGCCTTTTCCAAAACGAATAAAGGACTGGGTACTAGTTTCCCTAATTAATGTAATAATTAAATAGAGTACATCAAGATATGTAAGATTCCTGAGTTTGGTTGCATTTGGTTGTATTCTGACCGATATACAGCCTCATAAAAAATGCTAAAAATAATATAAAAGGAAATGTATTGTTTGGAAGGACGCCTGTCATTCCAATCCACGCATTCCTTTGTAACTTTGGGAAGTTTTCAATGGCTGTAGACTGCAAAATATCATTGAACTAAATTGGAAAAAGATGTTGATGCTAGGTAGATACTTCATGTATGATTACTTTTATGTAACACTTCCCTCAGCACACACGCGCGTTTTCTATTTCTTCAATAAAAGACTCGTACGCATCTCTCCTTTGCTCTGTTCTACCCTCACATCTCTTCTCACACCGATCAGGGGAAAAAAGAGCAGTAAAGAAACGATGAAAGTCAATAATATAATGTCGGATATTCACAGCAGAGGAAGAAAAAGAAACGAACATCATTGCAGGTAAAAAATCATGGACTTCCTGTTTAGTGTGACTTCCTATTTTAAGTGGAAGAGCGAAAAGGGAGAATGAGGCGAGAAAAAGGCAATAACAATCCTTACAAAGGAAGCCCAAATATGGAAAAGGTTGCATGCCGAGGAGGCCCTACATTTTGTAAGATAAGGTACTATGCTGGCGAAGAAAACAATCTTTCGAATCTGAGAAGGATTTTGAGTTCGTTAAAAGTTCTCTAAAGCCTCACTTATTGATAACAACAACCTATTAAAAAGACACAAACAAGACGTGAAAAAAAAAAACAAGTTAACAAGAACACAGATCGATCACATAATCAAACCGAAACAAAACAAGATAACAAAACAATAAAAAATATTAGAGTCTAGTCAATAATATGGCTATGTTTGCGTTCATTTCAATTTTTGCTACATCTTAAATTTGAATTGCAAAATATATCCAAGTAACCATTAACGTTTATTGATATAATATTATATTTCAACTAGACGCACTTAATGCGTTTACTCAGGCTACGTCAGAGTAGTAATTGAAAGATGGTTTACTTGTGGCATTACGTCATGTGTAATCTCGACACAACGATAGCCCGTAGATAGAAAAGGTAAACCTAGACTCAGGCTCCCCTGTGGGGTAGCCTGAGTAAAAACGTTTCTCCCTTAGCCTGTGTTCAGCCGCCCCCACCCCTCCCCCATACGGGTGCTGTACAAAGGCTATTTCTCCCTTAATTGCGAAATATCGTGACTGAGACTTCCATGCCAAACGTCGAAATCATATAATATTTAAAAAATATATTTTTAAGACCATGCATTAAATGGTTTTAAATGTTTGTTGTTTTCTGGGACAAAGCGTGAATTCCTTCAAAACATAATAACATATTTCATTACAGATCTTTGTTTTCAAAATAACATTCGATATTGCTTTCGAATGTTACAAATTGGCAGGATGTGTTCTTTTTGTCAGGCCGATGGTTTTTGGTTGATTTCGATGTGTTTTTATTAAGATCAAACCTTCCGATGAAATGTATTTCGAATAAACAATCTTGGAAGTTCGATTTTATCTTTAGAATGATTCCTATCAAGAGTATTGTGAATTTAGAAAGGCATGCAATTGACGATTGGATAATATCAGTAGAGCAGTTAATGCAGTTAAACCATGAAATAATATTAAGTAAATTCTAACAAATAGTTACTATTTAATCGAGAAGCTAAACAACGTCTGTTTTCTCAGGCTACATATCCTGTCCAAATCTCTTCTAACAACACACAAACTAAAAAAATAGACTTATATGGTTATCATATAGTCAAATCCGTAGAGTAAATAGATTTGCAACTGAGAAAACTGGATATTTTTTTTTAAACTGGTCTCAGCAAGGTAACTCACTCAAAGGTTTAAATCACTACAAACGTAGCTACTAAAATAGTGTGTAATAATTAAGTGTTCAATCATTCAATCAACAAATAGACTATTCAAAGTTGGTATTCGTATTCCGTGGATTTTATATGCGGGTGATGGCGAAGGACCGTCCAAAGTTTTACTGAACGCTAGATAGCTTGTCGTCGAGCTCTACTAGCGTCTCAGCATAATCTCAGTGTATACCACGAATTAACAAAACTGCATGCAATTCAAGAGGCAGGATTATAGAGAAATCAGTGTGGATGTTATCTTCAAATTAGTAAATTAAACATATTTTTGAGAGAAGTGGTTGTATATATCTACAAGCTGCAGCAAATCCCATCTAAAGCTCTCCTCGCCACGCTTACATGCCCGCTTACATGCATGTACAGCTTTCTAGTTTGAGAGGCAGAAAAAGATCGAGAAGTTACTGAATAAATTGCGATAAAACACACCTGCTCGTTTATTAAACTATACCGCATATGTAATTGAATCACTCAATTGGACAATTGAAACAAGGAATGCAGTTATTTGGGAACTGATCGATGAAACTGTTCTTTTCAAACCCTCTGATGAGAGACAAAGCAATTCAAAAAGGCAAACGATGCAATTAAGGTGGACCTTATCACTTAGCTAGGAAGATAAATTATCAAAAGTTATCAACTGGCTGCAGAAACAAATTCATTTCCTACTATCACCAAGGCAGACCGGATTTTGTGAATACTCGTAGCAGCTGACTTCAAGTCCTATCTAAAGCTCTACTCAACACGAGTGCGCAATCCTTTACAGTTTAAAGATAATAGAAATTAGTTATATTTATTGAATCTGTGAGTCAGAATTAAGAGATTATCAAAAGCTGAAGTTTACGTAGAAACTGGCCAAAACAAATCCCGCCTAAAGCGCTAACTCTCCATAACACGCAAATTTTTATAGGATAATAGAAAACGTTGGATTTCATAATCGGTCATTAATTTGAAAAGGGAGATGGATTTATGCTACAAAGAATGCTGCAGATTATCAAACGTCAAAGCACCTCAAAGAAGTAAGAGCGTAAGGATCTTAGACTCGTCCAACATTTTGCTGTTTATACAGAGATTACAGATTACGTGAGTTTGAAGGCAAGTAAAATAGGTTTATTGAACTTTAAAGTGTCATGTTTAAAAGATTATTTTGAAAAACAGTTGTTGCTCATTCTAAGCAATATCCATTCAAGCACTAATATTAACTACACAATATCCCATCTAGAAGAAAGATACTACCAAAGAAAACGTCCAAAAACTAGGACCACTTCAGCGACGGAACAGACCGGAACAAGTTCTGTCAAAACAGACTCAACGACCACATAAATATAGAGAAGTATAGGACTACTCCACAGCGTCAGAACGGACTGAAACAAGGTCTGCCAACAGAATAGATTCACTGGCCACACAGGCCAGAAGGAGTAGGAGCACCTCGGCGTCACAACGGACAGAAACAAGGTCTGCCAAAAGGCTTGATTCACTGGCCACACAGGCCAGAAAAAGTAGGAGCACTCCTGCGTCTGAATGGCCTGAAACAAGGTCTGCCAACAGAATAGATTCACTGGTCACACAGGCCAGAAAGAGTAGGAGCACTCCGGCGTCTGAACGGACTGAAACAAGGTCTGCCAACACACTAGATTCACTGGCCCAATGGCCAGAAAGAGTAGTGACGTCAGAATGCATGACTGAAAGAAGGTCTGCATAGTGAAGAGTCTAGGTTCACCGACCACACGGGAAAAAATTGGCTGAAACAAGTTCTGTCAACGTCAAGACAGATCTGTTAAGATCACGTAGTGAAGGAAGGAGAATTTCGAGTCATCTTGAAAGACTCTTACAAGCTGAAGCGCCTCAAGACTGGTGGGAAGACTCCTCATCCACGCACAGCAAACACCACGCAGTAAAAACGATCGGTAAGTAAACACTTAACAAGTTAATAGAATGAAATTAAATTTGTAACACTATTTAACAAATGAATAATTAATGAGACATTTTCAAAAGAAACCATGACCATGACGAGTGTTGTAAATCTTCATACAACACTAGTGTTGTATATCCTGATTTGCATAAGTTTTAACTTGTAATTTCACGGTGAAATTTACTTAATCTTGAAAATTGGTTTACTAGTTTACTCGCTAGTTTCTATTTTATAAACAATTAAGGTTTATGTTTCAATTAAATAACCATCATGTTCGCGATTTCGACCTTCCCTATATAGTGATAATCAATTAGCAATTAAATGAAATACACAGTTAAGCCATTAAAGATGGAATCAAAACTGATTGTTTTTATATATTTAATGGTTGCCGAGATATTCACCGTTGGTGACGGTACTTTGATGTGATGTGCAACGAGTGGAGTTTGGCAGATCCTCAAAAGCCTCTGATAAATCATTTAACCGGCTGAAACATGTGTCAGACTAGCCAGATTATACATTAAAGTATATTTACTTAATAAAAATCTAGTCTGGTTTTTCACGCTTTATTGAATTTCTCAAGATAAAAGTGAATTTCGCTGACACCATACTGTCTGCTACTATACATACGAACAGCGCGCAGCAAGAAGATAAACCCAGCAGGAAATTAAACTCTCGATACAAAACGCTTAAGGTGACTGGCTACTTTTGAACGCCTTTTGGACGTTCGATTCGAGCCCACGATGTGCGCGCGCACAAAAACCGCTGAAAAAAGTACAAATTGCATTCTCGTACCCAGGCTAACTCGGTCGTTCATCTCTCCCGTCATTACCTCTGGTAACAACGGATTTGAGACCCTCTCAGCCCGATGCTGATTGGCCAGTAAAATCGCGCATGCGCGAGTTTCGACGTACATTGACCCTAGGGTTCTCGTTCGTGATTGGTGGAATTTCTACGATGCTCGGAGCTTTTTGAAATGTGTTTTCTGCGCATAAAGTAAAGTACACAAAGCTGACTCATTTTGTAACGGGCTCAGGAAGAATTCAAAATGGCGGGTAAACGGAGTAGATATGAAAACATCCAAAAAACGTTAGGAAATTGTGTTCTAACTCCACCTTGAACTGCTATAACTTATTTTATGCATATTTAGGACTATGAGGAATGTATGAAGGTATGTTTTGGTTTTCGTGAAGCGCATTTCGAGACGATTACAGGCATTGTTTGTTATCGATATTCAGTACCAGAATTGAATTGCTGTATTAAAGCTTTCTTCTCGAATTCTGTACTTCTTTCCTGCTGTTGAGGCAAGTAAAACTTTACTGACGTTGAAATTTTAATGAAGTGTATCTGATCTGTTGTTTGAAGCAAGGAATCTCAACGTATGATTGGAACTAAGGTGTATAACTTATTGTAAATCATTCCCACATTTATATCATGAATATATGATTGTAAAACATTCATATAGCCTTATCAGTAATAAAAATGATTTCAATGCATCCTGTAGTGGATATTATGAACTTTTACACTGTAATTTTGACTCTATTATAAAGCTATTAAATTTGCCTTGGCTTTTCAAAATAATCTAATTATTATTAAATGTGAGGTGTTTATAATTTCACAGGCTATAATGTACATGATGAACAAGGGGTCAATTAGTATTTTTGTATTGGTGTGTTAGATTTTGAAATGAATAATTTAGCCAATTTACTGATATAAAATTACAATTCCAAATGCTATTATTGCAACCAGTGAACTGTCACTTCATATTTATAGTAGATACATGTAGTACTTATTTATATATTTTGTCATTGATATATTGATTTGTATTATTCTTGATGTAAAACATAACTATGCAGAAACACTATTTGTAGATATGCCAACATGTTGTGATAATAATAACAATGACAATCAGATAACTACACTTGCAATAGTTGAAGTGCTCTTATTTCAGTTGTATATCAAGTAAATTTTATTCTGGTTAGATATCAAAAATCAATTCTGCAATTCATTTGTCATCTCACTTTTCTTATATTGACCTGTTTTAGATGATTTAAGTCTATTTTAGGGACATAAAAACTGTTCAAAATATCATTTCTGCATCATAAAAATCATATTTTATCAAAATATTCATGATAATTATTGCAATGCAGACCAATTGTCAATAACTTAAATTTTGTTTTCTATTTTTTTATTTTGTTTATTTGTCACAATAGAGTACAAACATTAAAAGCGTGAAAAATAAATAGTACTAAATAGTGATATTTTATGCTAATTCTATTGTTTTCTATTGTTTAATTAGTACTACTTAGTACTACTTGTTTCATGGGTATAATGTTTGTACACTATATAAATGTAGTTCAAATAAAATGAAACGAGAAGTTAATGATAAAATTTCTAAAACTAATCTTGTGACAGGTAGAAGCTACAGGACTTTCGTCCCTATTGATAAACTTCCCCTATAAATTAAAAAAATATATATATTAATAAGTCTAAGTTTATGGTCTATAAAATAGGGTTCAATTGTCAAGTAAAGAGTTAATGAGGTTTGTACTGTGACAGTTGATTGTGATAGTAGTATAAAAGAAATTTGCAATCTTCTTTATGTTCCTCTCATATATAATACTATGTGTTTGTGTGAATACCCGACTGTAACCTGTTGTCAGCTAGTAGAGTACAAACACTAAAAGTATGCAGCATAAATACAACTAAATGCTGCTAAATTATGCAAATTATTTTGTTCTCTATTGTTTAATCAACACTATTTAGTGGTAAATAGTACAAAGTATTGCACACTTTTAGTGTTTGTACTCTAGTCTAGTTATGTCCTTTTAATTAAAATTGGATTAAAATTGTTATTTTTGCAAAACAATGATATAATCTAAATATTTATTGTTATTTCAAGCAATTGAACAATCTCATTATCTGCCATCTAATCAGTTTTGCCTATCCAAGTACCAGCATAGTTATGTATGTATGTATGCTATTTAATTATTATCATTTAGGGACTAGATGAAAATAACATCTGATTAAAATAAAGTGCTTTATTGTTATTATGATTATAATTAAATGTCAACTTTGTAATTCTCAGACTTAGACCTTGATCAGTAGGTAAAAAGAAGAGGGAAAACACCTGTGGTATTGTTATTGTTTCTTGAAATGCGCATTCCTTATTGGTTTGGTACTACTAAAATTATACAAACCATTACTTCACATTCTTCAGTTCAGATTAAAACCCAACAGTGTAACTGTACTGTAAAAACAAGATGTCATGGAACATGATGTAATATTTTACCCTTATTGATATCATCACTAGAGTGCAATAATTTTATTCAACACAGCAAATATATCAACAGTACTGCTAATTAGAAAGATGCTGTGGGTTTGTGATAATAGTTTAGTTAAATACACATGAAATGAGGAATGGAAATGAGACGTCGAATAGACTTTTACTGCGTTCCTTTCATCCTATTATTTTATTTGAATACTGTAGAGCTCCATTTCATGTATATTCTGATGTGATATGCTTACCTAAAAAGATATTTTGACTGTGAAATATAAAGTTAAGTGCATATAGTATGTCTGTGAGATATTTGAATATTTTATGGAACTTCTGGCAGTATTTATTAGTATTTAGTAATTTGTATTTCATGAATATACTGTTTGCACTCTATTGAGTATAGAACAAAAAGTATATAAACTTATATATAAAGGTTTGTACCAAAAAAGGAAACTACTGGTATACACATTTACAATGATATTACAACAAGAATAATACAAATCAATATATCAATGACAAAATATATAAATAAGTACTACATGTATCTACTATAAATATGAAGTGACAGTTCACTGGTTGCAATAATAGCATTTGGAATTGTAATTTTATATCAGTAAATTGGCTAAATTATTCATTTCAAAATCTAACACACCAATACAAAAATACTAATTGACCCCTTGTTCATCATGTACATTATAGCCTGTGAAATTATAAACACCTCACATTTAATAATAATTAGATTATTTTGAAAAGCCAAGGCAAATTTAATAGCTTTATAATAGAGTCAAAATTACAGTGTAAAAGTTCATAATATCCACTACAGGATGCATTGAAATCATTTTTATTACTGATTAGGCTATATGAATGTTTTACAATCATATATTCATGATATAAATGTGGGAATGATTTACAATAAGTTATACACCTTAGTTCCAATCATACGTTGAGATTCCTTGCTTCAAACAACAGATCAGATACACTTCATCAAAATTTCAACGTCAGTAAAGTTTTACTTGCCTCAACAGCAGGAAAGAAGTACAGAATTCGAGAAGAAAGCTTTAATACAGCAATTCAATTCTGGTACTGAATATCGATAACAAACAATGCCTGTAATCGTCTCGAAATGCGCTTCACGAAAACCAAAACATACCTTCATACATTCCTCATAGTCCTAAATATGCATAAAATAAGTTATAGCAGTTCAAGGTGGAGTTAGAACACAATTTCCTAACGTTTTTTGGATGTTTTCATATCTACTCCGTTTACCCGCCATTTTGAATTCTTCCTGAGCCCGTTACAAAATGAGTCAGCTTTGTGTACTTTACTTTATGCGCAGAAAACACATTTCAAAAAGCTCCGAGCATCGTAGAAATTCCACCAATCACGAACGAGAACCCTAGGGTCAATGTACGTCGAAACTCGCGCATGCGCGATTTTACTGGCCAATCAGCATCGGGCTGAGAGGGTCTCAAATCCGTTGTTACCAGAGGTAATGACGGGAGAGATGAACGACCGAGTTAGCCTGGGTACGAGAATGTACAAATTGTTATTTAGGAACCATACATTTTGTATTTTGTAAATTTATTATTGCTATACCTTAAATCTCATACTGATGTAAAATAGGATACGTATTTTTATCTTATTAATAAAGACAAAACAAAAGAAATTAGAAAAGGAAACACTTTTGTCTTTGTTTTCTAATTCCCCAGGGGATAATAAATCTTTTGTTTTCTTGCTTATGATTATGACGCTCGTGTGAACCAGGCTTAAGGTTCATTTTTACTCTGCTTTGTTGCTAAAATTAAGCTTGGCTGGCAAGAACATCGCATAGTCGTACCTTTTAGGGGTTGAAATCAACAACAGTACCAACAGTAACAGTTATTTTTATCTGTGCGTACCCTAGGGGTCGTTTCCAAAACCTCCGCCGATCACCCCTACCACTTGGACAAAGGGAGAAATTGTAGAGTTGTAGAGTTGTATTTGATCTTTACATCTGGAACATTTCAACATTCCGCTTCGAGACATTTTTAGATTAAACAGTCTAAAACAGACAGTTATTACCAAACGTTATATAGTGTCATTGTACTTTACTTTTACATAATGCCGACGGTCACTTGGAAATAATTGTCGGTCACTTTTCAAGATCACAAATTCAAAGAGGATTTGAAAACATTTACGCTTAAAGTCAAAATGTCATAATCTATTTCAATATCAATGTTTTAAATCTATTCCCAATTAAAGAAAAATATCATACAAATTTCAAATATCAATGTTTTGAATCTATTCCCAATTAAAGACAAATATCATACAGATTCATCGATATATAAACTGACATTCTCCAACATCGATTAAATACTAATTAGTGTCGCCATTCCCTTTACCTCAAAAAGCAGACATCAACTTCAAAAACGTCTCTTAGGGGCTGTTTATATGGAAGCGAGTTGTCCCTGCTAGCCGGGATAACTCTATTGTTTTGAGTCCCCCGGGGAATTCAAGACAATAGAATTATCCCGGCTAGCAGCTGTTCAAACGTCGCATTTTACTTGTGCCGAATCTAATACAAATCAGCAAAACATATTGTTTGAATACATTTGCATTATATTCGGCACATGTAAATAAAATCAATAAAATCAATCACTTTTTTAACGTCTCAAGTGTATTTAGCCAGTGGCTAATTGGGGACACTCAGACTCATCAGACTCACTACCTCTACGTTCGGGGGCTGAAGCGGAATCATTTGTTTTCAATGATTCATGATTCCTTACAAATTTTCGTCAATGATTCATGATTCCTAGTCAAATTTTAGTCGCGATTCATGATTCATTCTATGTTGTCTTTTTTTGTAAAAAAAAAAAAAGCCATGTGCAAAAAAATTCATGATTCCTACATTTTACACAAAGATAAATGATTCCTGCAAATTTCAAAGCCGTGATTCATGATTCCTGATTCCGCTTCAGCCCCCGACTCTACGTTGAATATTTTAGCACACCGCTCTATACTCACTTGTTCATTTTGAGATGCAACGTTTGAATTAACTATAGGCCTTAGTTTTAGGAGACTGGGTACTACCAAGTAAGCAGTTGAACTTCCATATATGGATGAATACAATAACTTCCTCATTCATCACAATTTTCTAGCTGTTTCAACGTTACCGCCTTATGTGTATGTCCATGCATGTATGAAGAAGCATCGTGAATCGACAACGGTTTTCAACTGTATTTAATTCTATAGGTAAGTAAGTAGAGGGAGAACAACATATCCATGAAAAACTCGTTAAATTTTATGCTTATTATATTAACATGTTTACGATTGTCTTATTAATACTATATATTTTTAAGCCCTGTTTAAACGGGCATAACATGTTGGACCAACATCGTTGGATGATTTTTGATGGGGTCGCTCAAACAAAACCAATCATTGGGTTGCGAACCGTTTTGTGGAACACGGGAACAAAAGAAATGTTGGATGATGCTACATTCAACATCACCTAGCACTGTTGGTCCCGTATCAACAGTTTTTTATGATGGTTTTTATGATTTTTATGATGGCGAGTTGTCCCTGCTAGCCGGGATAACTCTATTGTTTAATGTTCCTGGGGAGTTCAAGACAATAGAGCCGGTTATCACGGCTAGCAGGGACAAATCGCTTCCATATAAACAGGCCCTTAGTCATCTGTATTTCACAACTATATCGCTTGCGCTATAATAATATAAGAAAGAAAGCAGATTACATTTTAAAAGTATCCGAGTAAATAATAGAGTAAGAAAATTGTAAATGAATAATTACATAAAGTAAATAAAAAATGACTACCGTCCGACGAAGGGCTAAAGCACAAAACGTCATTAAAGTTGAGTCAACATTTTTTACGGTGTTACAAATTTCATTCTATTACCTATCGATTATATCAAACTCCGACGCAGCCTATACTAATTTACTCGCTAGTTTCTATTTTTTACGGTGTTGCAAATTTCATTATATCACCTATCGTTTATATCAAACTCCGACGCAGCCTATACTAGTTTGCTCGCTACTTTCTATGGAGTAAATACAAAATGAAGTAGTTGACTATAAGATGAGTTGAGGAACTAGGTTAGGAATTAGTAAGTGTGTACTGAGTAAGTAATCTTCTCAGTAATTGATTTAATAATATAAATTTATTTAAAATTGAAAAAACGTGTCCGACGTTTCGGGGTCATGGTGACTCGACCATCAGATCTACTTCAACGCGAAAACTCCTTGGAAGTGAGTTGATCAAGTTCGATCGAGTGAAGTTTTTGGCGCGAGAGAATGATAAGAAAATTTCACTTTTCACTTCATTTCAGTTTTCCTGTAACAGTAGGTACTGTTTTGCAGTCAAGAAAACATTGAATAATGGCATGTAACTGTCTATGCTAAGTACACAATTTAGCGCGATTAGAGTCCGTTTGTGTCAAATCCCTTATGGGGTTTCTGTACATACAGTCATACAGGACATACAGTTAGACACTCGCTTTTATTTGATTGTTTTGCTTCAGTAGTCTCTGAATTTATTAGAAAACACTAAAACCATGAAATAGAGTGGTTTTCATTAACCCGTGAAACAAAGTGTAATAGGGAAAGAGTAATAAAGTGTATTAATGTGTAATAGTGATATTGAACAAATGATTATAACTGCGTTTGAAACACAAAGTTAAAGTTAAAGTGTAATAAAGCATATTACGCTAAAGTGTGGGTTAATGAAAAGCACCCTAAGAACAAAATATAGTTACTAACTAATAGTTTCTATTTAGTCAGTATCACTCAACCAGAAACATCAAGTACAAACGGAAAAAAATACGTACTTCATTACAACTTTACTTGTCTTTCATAGTGACTGCGACTAAATATAAACTATTACACACTTATAGCAATTTGATTTTGTTATCGCTATATTTAGTTAACTAATTGTTAGCAATTAGTATAAACAATGAGTAAGTAATTAATAAGTAAGTAAATAAGTAAGTAGACCTGTAAGTATTTTCTCATTTCTTCTGTAATGTCGTTGTATGATTGACTAGGTTTTTGGACAGCTTAATTAACGTTGTCATTGAACATGATTGAAAGATCGAACTCAAAACGCATACTGTCAAGATGAAAAGCGACATATTTGATTCAACTAGCTTTTAGTCAGTACTATTTCTTTACATACAGTCCGATGCCATTTAAACGTTCAGTTGTCCACGTTAGATACTTGAGTCTTTGAATTTATTTGTTTTCAGCACATGAAATTTCAAATTTTAACTGTATCACGAGTAACATGGAATCAATTATTGCTTGTACGAGTGTTATGAGCGAATTTATATGGTGTCACGTGACATTTCCTTAAGCTTTTATGTCTTTTTGGTGACATTGACCGGAATGCATTTACGTAATTATGTAATTTATCAGATTGTTTTAGCAGATGACAGGTTACTAAGTACTAGGAAAAGACGTAACTATCAATATCTATAATGATATACAAGTCCGGCTGCTAACGATCAAAAATGTTCGTTTTGTGATAAAAGCATGAAACTTGACCAAATTACAAACTTCACCAAGGCGATCATTTTGTGATATGGGGCCATTCGAAATAGACGCTCGAAACCGAGTACTGCGCATGCCCTAAAATAGATGTGCATGGAAGCGAGGCTTCACCAAAATATTTAATTTAACTGATCTAATCTTCATCTATATTGAAGTATCTTAACTGAAATGTGTTACAGGTAAGTTCATGTGTTAGTTTTTGCCCCGAAAGTCGTCACGTGATTGGTCACGTGACTGTGAGATTTTATATTTTTGTGATTTTTTTATTAAAATATAGGGAGACGCAACTATTATTTTAGCATATTTTATGACAGTTAATAGGTTATAAGAATAACATCAGTGAAATTTACTTTACCAATACACTGGAAAATTTACTATAGAATTGACTTTGCTATATAGGTGGACGTACAATATATTTTTAACCACTGTTATCATATGACCCGTATTTTGCCCAGCGCGCGCTCTTAAGAAAACCATCGAAAAAAGTCACGTGATGGGGTCCCCGTACGGCTTTTTCACCTGGTCCGTACAAACACGTACGGACCCGCTACTCGAAATGGCTTCCTCAATCAATCAAACTAAATTTAAAAAATTGGGTCATATGCGCTCGGTCCATACGTCATGACCGCGAGCCAAATATTTTCCCGTACGGCCCTCTTACTCAGTCAATAAGTACTTATTTTATTAGAACAAAGAAGAACAAAGTTTGTGTCTTTGTTGTCAACTATGACGTGACGCAAAGCCAACACCCATATTCAGAAGTTTAGCGAAGTAAAACACCACAGGCGGAAATTGCTACTACATAATCAAATTTTATCAAATATTTTGACCACAAACGGCTATTTCTCGATGGAAGCTGACTTGGTTTAAGGTATGTTTGATATTGATCGAAATATGTATAAGCTCTGCTGTAAGTTTGTTTTAGTATTAACATATAAACTTAATATGTCTAGATTCCATAATTAATACGTATGATCGTCGTAAACAACTATATAGTGGTATTATGAAATGTACTTTAGTATATTGATATACCACTATCACACTGCAGTCTGTTACTGATATAAGTTGTAGAAATATATTACATAAATCTGTGAGACACTGCAGATTAATTTCATCATTTACTGATGAGTTTACTTTTCGATTGTCATGGTTGAATGGTTCTTTTAAAAAGAGGTCGCTAGCTAATACACTCTATCTAAGGTTCTGTTAGGTTTATAACAAGTCAATAAACGGCAAACAAACTACCTGTTGTTCTGTCCTATCTTTTTGAACTTCTTTAGAAGATACCAAGCACTGCAGCTTTGAAACCAGCAAACAGTACCATACATACTTTGACTTACTGTTTCACGATAAATAATTTTCAGGTTCCTCCTTCAATAAACATAAAATTTATAAATTTATATCTCTGAACTCTAGATATCATATAAAATAAAACCGTTCCTTCGACACCTATTTCCCCAGTGGTTAAAGACTGCAGATCCATCATGTGTCGTCAATTCGAATCCGGATGGAGAGATTATCTCTTCGGGGTCTTCACGTTATTAAGAGAATGTTTTATTGTTATACTTAGAACGATATTGATAACTGTCTTTTCTTTTCGACCTGGATTGACTAGGCGGCACACAGCCAATCAAACAAGTTAAACATAGACATGATCTGTTCTTTCAGAATCATAAAAGAGACGGAATTATAAGATCACATAATATTTCATGCCTTTCATTGCTAAAAATAATTAATCGACCATCATCATTCAACCCTAACGCTAAAAATATCGGCTACACATAAATAACACGGTTGGCGGTCAACTCTCTCGGCATTAATTGTGCGAAAATTCGCACCAAAACAATTTCCCCGTCATTTGTAAAAATACTTGGTCTGAGTGCTAAAAATAGTCGACCAAATTCGCGCCAAAAATAATTTCCCCACCATTTTTTCAATTCCTATTTTTGAATAAATTTCACGGTTGCGGTCAAGTCTCCATTTCAAACTACTGCACATTTCAGTGAAGATACTTCAATATAGATTAAGATTAACAATCTAAAATTAAATTAAATATTTTAGTAAAGCCTCGTTTCCATGCACACCTATTTAGGGGCATGCGCATTACTCGGTTTCGAGCGCTTATTTCGAATGGCCCTATATCACATAATGATCGCCTTGGTGAAGTTAGTAATCTGGCCAAGTTTCATGCTTTTATCACAAAACGAACAATTTGATATATTTTTGGTCGTTAGCAGCTGGACTGCTTGCAGTAAGGTTGTCATACAAAAATATATATTCAGTTTGTTATAAAGAAAATAGAACATTTGTGATTTAGCACGATAGGAATTGATTAAAAGACAAAAGAAGATCACTCAAGCTGAACTATCTCTTTTGTCTTTTAATTAATTCCTTTCCCACTAAATCACAAATGTTCTATTTTCTTTGTGACAAATGTTCTATTTTGTATGACAACCTTACTGCAAGTAGGTGTATGTCTATTTCGATTTTGGCATATCGAATTCAACTTATTTCGGTCTTTTTGATAGTAATTTTAGCTCAGTAATATATATAGCGTGCAATATTTCGAAAACATTGCTAATTGAACTACTTCCTGATGACGTCATTGCTTGTTTTCGTTGCCGAGAAAATATATTGCTTACATGATATTTAGTGAAATGTTGATCTCGCCAAAAAGGTTTTTGTGGCTTGTAGTGTGTTGTAATTGTACCGCCATTATAATGCAGGCCATTATAACTGATACTTGGATATTACTCGCGCTCTGATTGGCTGGCTACCATGCTTATATCAGAGGACAGAGACACGCTCACGACCAAGTGATCTCGCTTCGAAGCGCGCAAAGGATTATTTGTCAAAACGAACAGTTCCAAAATGGTGCCTCGAGACGCATTTGCGAGACGCATTTGCGTTTTGTTTTTATTCTTTTTTTATCCCTTATAGAGCAGCAATGAGCTTTTGTTGTCCAAGTTACATGTAATATTTTATTGTAAAGTTAAGTTAGCACTACTGGTTAACACGGGAAAGAACTCTCTCGAACGACGCCATCTTGGAACTGTTAGCAATGCGACAAAAATGCTTCTGATTGGTTTATACTAATAAGTGCGCGTGCTAAATAACCTGGATGGAACATAATAACAATAATACTTTATTTCTTACAAAACGCATTTAAAACTCTCACTGTTTTTTACATGATAATATATATGTATATAAGAATGGTAAAGCAATGAAAAAATTATGAAAAACAACGAAGAAAAATTGTTTAAAACTTAACATCTCTAGCTCTACATCTCCCAGCGTGTTTATATCAGAATATATAGACACATGCGCCATTCTATATTCCTGAATTAACACACCTAGCGACCGGGGGGGGGGGGGGGGGTGGGGGGGGTACTCCTTTTGTCCAAGTGGTAGGGGTGATCGGCGGAGGTTTTGAAAACGTCCCCTAAAAGGTACGCACAGATAAAAACAACTGATAAAGCCTTGTCGATTTCTACCCCAACAAAGCAACAAAACAGATTAAAAATGACTCTTACAGGTACGAAATCATGTTACGTAGCTTATTTTAAGCCAGAACCCTAAAAGGACCCTAAAAGGACACTTAAAGGACCCTGAAAGGACCCTGAAAGGACCCTAAAAGGATCCTAAAAGGACCCTAAAAGGACCCTGAAAGGACCCTAAAAGGACCCTAAAAGGACCCTAAAAGGACCCTAAAAGGTACGCACAGGAACTATTTTTACCCTAAAGGTACGCCGATCACCCCTACCACTTGGACAAAGGGAGTACCCCCCGGGCCTAGAAATTGTCCCTAATCATAACTCTGCTCCCTTTGCTCGGTTATTCTGTCCTTGATGTTTCTTTGAGAATATTAGTTGACTCATGTCGTATGGTCTGTAAGTACTTTTAATGTTGTACATTTGACATTCGGGAGAGAGGTTGCTTCTTCACATGATAACATTTTAGGCATCCCTATTTTATAAGTGAGTTTTAACAGATAGTAAATGGTCTGGGCTCAAATTACTCTCCCCCGCGCAGACGTTTTTAGTGTCGTCATGCAAAGCTTGTTCTTCTTTTAACAATGGCGACATATCGGCGAACTAACTTGAGTTTAGACAATAGACGATCTTAAGAATTTCAGCAAAACATAGGGTGTCAACATAGGCGATATATAGCGATTATAATTTGTTTATTACACATTGGATTGATATCCGTGTGATGAAGCCGTAAATAAAAGGCCGCCGGATGCGGACCTGTATAAATACATTTTAGGGATTTTTTTTAATGTTTACTAGCTTGTAAAACGTCGTATCAGAAAACGTAAACAATGCAATTAACCATATATGGTATTGTAGGTGAGACGTAATAAAAGCGAGATTTTTTTGATTTTTTTTTTTCAACAGGTTGAGATTCCAACAGAACAATAGGCATATCTCTGATACGTATTTTCCGTCATTCATGAGAAAGGTCTATACTGTGATGTTAGGCGATGCAAGGATCCAAAGTAGGCCACGCACTATAAGGTATTAAGAATTATGTAAACGGTTCTTCACCCGGGGGGGGTTCTCCCTTTGTCCAAGTGGTAGGGGTGATCGGCGGAGGTTTTGGAAACGACCCCTAAAAGGTACGCACAGACAAAAATAACTGTTAAAGCTTTGTTGATTTCAACCCCTAAAAGGTACGGCTGTGCGATGTTCTTGTCAGCCAAGCTTACTTTTAGCCCGACTTTTAACAACAAAGCAGAGTAAAAATGGCCCTTACAGGTACGGAATCATCTAACGTAACTTGTTTTTGAGCCAGGACCCTAAAAGGTACGTACAGGAAATATTTTTAACCCTAAAAGGTACGCCGATCACCCCTACCACTTCGACAAAGGAAGTACACCCCCCGGGGTTCTTCATCAGTTAGCACCACTATCGACTGAAATATCTTGTCTTTTCGCGTCTTGTCTTGAGAATTAGTTGCACATGTTTTGTTTTTGTCAATCACATATTTGATTGTATCAAAGTAATGGTTTTTTTCATGATATTGCACATCCATTTGAGGAGTTATTAAAATAGAACCATTACGTTATAAGAAGCATCTTAAGCTTGTCAGAGTTCAAGAACTTATATTTTAAACTTCTTAGTCATATGTCTAAAATAAGAATACTGTTTTTGATAATGTACCAAAACAACACAAAGAAAGGATAAATGGATGGATGGATGAATAAATAAATAAATAAATTAGTTCAGTATTTAATTACATATTTAGTATATAAATAAATAAGTAAATCCATTCATAAATTTAGTTAATTGATTGATTAAGTAATTAAGGAAGTAAGTTATTCATTAAAAAATGAGTGAATGAATGAATGGATGCATGAATGAATGAATGAATGAATGGTTGAATGGATGGATGGATGAATAAATGAATGAATGGACAACAACAACAATCTCTTATTACTAAGTTCTATTAGGGGGGGGCAATGTTCAGTGTTTATTTTACGATATTTTAGTTTTTTACGATATTTTTTTCACGGTTAAAGCTATGCAGATATAAAATATCTTTTACCATCTACCGTGATTGTATATCGCATAAAGTTTTAACTTCATTGTTATCAGATATCCTATTAAAAAGGCATGAACAGAACATAGAACAGATAATAATTCACACTGAGAATTTAGGGACGAATCATAAGATATTTTTGAGGGGGGAGGGGGGATTTCTTGGGTTTGGTAATTTAATACCAGAAAAAAATTCAACGGCCTTGAAATAAAAAAATATCGTACGCAATATACAAACCTGAAAAAAGTAGAAACGTAGAACAGAATATCCTTCACAGCCTCGAGGGCAAACATAGCCTAAGTATCAGGCCCAGGGAGCGGAGAAGGGGGGAGGGAACTCGGTTAGGACTGTATCGTTCACAAACATATTGCCCATCCTCCCCTCCCTCCCTCCCTCCCTCCCTTCCTCCCCCCTCAAACATCTAATGGTCCGTCCCTCACACTGAGATTGTAACTGCAGATTACATCAAATTTCCAAAATCCTGGAACTCCTGCATTTCTGGCTTTATTTACATCAAATACATGAATTGTATAAAGCGATTCACTGTGATCAGTAAAAAAGCTAGGTGAAGATCCAATCTTTTTGATAACAATGTCTGCACAGATTTAACGGTTTATCAGATGTGCTTAAAAATACCACAAACAATCAAAAGAAAGAATCTAAAATTTAAAAGAGAGAACTAAAGGAAGCCTGATTGCATCAAATGAACAAAAATACTGAGATTATTCGACTCAAAGGTATATTAAAAATATAAAAAAGAAAGGCTGCGTTTTGAATTTTCTGTTTTATAATAAAGGAAAAACAAAAAGATCTGGAACGATTTCAACCACAAAGAACTCAAAGAATTTCAACAAATGAACCGAATTAGATTAATCAAACCTGCCGATCTTAAAAGGAGAGAGTTCGCCAGATAAATATTAACTTGACCTGTCACAGAGTATATGCCATCACTTTGGCTTGTTATGACAGAGGTTTGACAGACCTAGGATTATAGCCTTTTATCGCTTCTACTACGTTTATTAGCTGTACTGGCTTGTCGAGGCGAGTTAGCACTCAAAACTGCCTGGATTTACAGACCTAAAACAGCAGCCTGAAGTCTCCAGAAGGCCATGTACATGTAATACGTAAGATTGGGTTTCAAAACCGTACTGTGTTGGTGAGTGTTCAAGGCAGTGATGTCGACATGCTTGTTACTTGTTAATGATCGATAATTTGGTGATGTTTTAGTCGAAGAGGGATCGTATTTATTTTATAAATTAGAGGTTTGTAATGGTGTTTATTGTTGTGTTAATTTAAAGGGGTTCCGTGCGATGTTCCTATGTTGTTCGTTAATGTTAGAATGATAATATTCGTCCAGGAAAGATTATTGGAACACAGAGAGCTGGCATACAGTAAGTCGCACTGATTGATTCAGGATAAGCAGTTAATAGAAAACATAACTTTGATATTACATATATATATGTTTTTAGTGAACATTTGGTATATTAATTAGTTAAGAATGTTCAAGAGAATATACCCAGGAAACAAAAACAATCCAAGTTACATCTATTTTCTAATTTATCTGTTTTAAAAAGATTTTAATGTAGAATTTTGATTTTTATTAACTGAGTTATGCCTGTACAAGTAATTTCGTATTTGAGTGTTCCTGGTTTTTCAGTCATTCTATTGAGTGAGTTTAATTAAATAAGCAACTTTTGAAATTGAACTTTATTTGTCTTGGGGACACTGCTACGGATATACATGCCTCAACTTACTAATGAGTTGAGCTTAAATCTTTTTTATCTTGGTACATTTGTACATTTGACTTATGCAAGCATCCTAGTAAGGGAATTTAAATTGGCAATCCTAGCTGGAAATGTTAAGAATACATTGACTAAGAATATACATTTCTGGAGTTACTTGTATTTATTACCATCGACTTCTTTCTTCAAATTAGCACATTTTAAAATTTAAAAAAGATGCTTCGAACTAGAGTTATTTTTGTTTATTATCATCAATCCTTACTTCATTTAGATACATTTGTACATATAATTAGGTTATGCAAGCGCTCTAGTAAATTTATAAAATAAGCAAGTTTTAAAATTTTAATACATCATGTTACATATATATACACCTACTTGCAGTAAGGTTGTTCATACATAAATATACATTTGTTATAAAGAAAATAGAACATTTGTGATTTAGTAACGATAGGAATTGATTAAAAGACAAAAGAAGATCACTCAAGCTGAACTAGAGTACAAAAACTAAAAGTGTGCAATACTTTGTACTATTTACCACTAAATAGTGTTGATTAAACAATAGAGAACAATAGAATTAGCATAATTTAGCAGTATTTAGTGTTAATTATGTTGCACAGTTTTAGTGTTTGTACTCTATCTCTTTTGTCTTTTAATTAATTACTTTCGCACTAATCACAAATGTTCTATTTTCTTTGTGACAAATGTTCTATTTTGTATGACAACCTTACTGCAAGTAGGTGTATTTCTAGATATATTTTTAATTATTGCCATCGATCTAATTGTTATAAATCCTTTGTCATTTGGTTAAATTAATTTATATATTTAGTTAGATTATGCAATCATTCTATAATGAGTGAAATTAATAACAACAACTCATGCTTGAATATCCATGCATTCCTAGAATATTGCTTCGAAAACAATTTAAAAAGCGATTAGTAAACAATTCCTAAAATTTTGCTGTATTTTTTTAATTACCATTGAAATAATTGTCATACATTTTTATTAGTAATATTATATATTTTAAAACTCATAGCATCTGTTATAACTGATATATGGTCGTCGTTATTGAATTTAAATAATACCAAAGATAAAATGTTTTATTAAAAAAACTAGCCTTACTTGAATGACCCATAGATAACTTTGACGTAATTATTTGTGCGTCAGAGATTAGCGTTTTTTATGATGAAAATTATAAGATATTCAATAACAAGTTATTATTTACTTCCTCGTTATATGTGTTCTTACAGCTTCTAGGATTACTGACTTAATATTGTAGGGTTTTTTTTCGTGTGTGATTTTTTTTTTTTAATTGATAGTTTGTATGCATTCAAAATTGCCATTAGATCGGGGCTACTTCACGAAACCCCAACGGCTGAAATCTGAGCCTAGGGGCTACTTTGTCCTGTTATTTTTGCGTTATATAATCACATTTTCTCATTAAGCCTCCGTTGTTTTAAGAAGTATCGCCATTTTAATGAACTCTAAAATAATGTTTACATTTAATATGTACAATTTTTTGTATGTTTTTTTGTATGTTTTTTTTGTATGTTTTTTGTATGTTTTTTTGTATGTTTTTTTGTATGTTTTTTGTATGTTTTTTTGTATGTTTTTTTGTATGATTTTTGTATGTTTTTTGTATGTTTTTTTGTATGTTTTTTTGTATGTTTTTTTGTATGTTTTTTGTATGTTTTTTTGTATGTTTTTTTGTATGTTTTTTTGTATGTTTTTTTGTATGTTTTTTTTGTATGATTTTTGTATGTTTTTTGTATGTTTTTTTGTATGTTTTTTTGTATGTTTTTTTTGTATGTTTTTTTGTATGATTTTTGTATGTTTTTTTGTATGTTTTTTGTATGTTTTTTTGTGTTTTTTTTGTATGTTTTTTTGTATGTTTTTTTTTGTATGTTTTTTTGTATGATTTTTTGTATGATTTTTTGTATGATTTTTTTGTATAATTTTTTTTATATGATTTTTGCGTAATAATTACCAAGATATGTTTCGTTCAATAGACCTTTTTATAGTTCTCGTAAATCAACCTTATCCTCGATAGCATCCTCTTTAGAATTAATTGACTACAGCTCGCTGTAATTGAAGGATCGGTGAAAAGATCATTTATTATAGTAGAAATTTTGATATTGTAACGATTTATAGAAGTTATATTTAGAATTGAATCAATTTTTTTTAAATATCTTTCAAATTTTCATTTTTAAAATGATTGGTTTGATTTAAAATACATCAGCTATCCCCCCAAAACAGAAGGCATTATGGTTATCATATCAAAGATATGCCTGTTGAAATCTCAACCTGTTAAAAAAAAAATCTCGCGCGCTAATCAAACTCTATGGTTACTTCTCACCTACAATATCATATATGGTAATGGAATTGTTTTCAAGATTGCATACGGTATTTCTGTTACGTGTTAATGTAGAGAATAATGTAAATTTAAAGGAATAATGTTATACATACATGCATACAAACTTTATTTAAGGTGGGTATACACATTCAGTAAACATTACAAAATGACTGGTTTCCAATATTTTTGGCGCACAACATAAAAATAAAAATAAAATTACAAAGTTTGAATTACTTAAGAATTGCTCATACGTGGAAATTGCAAAATAATGTACATATATGGAAAAAAAAATATACCCAAGTACGTTAACAGATGATCCTGAAGGGGGGAGGGGTCCGAATCCCATTTCCCAGTTTATATTTCGACCAAATCCCAGTCAAAAATCCCATCAGTGCATTCAATCCCATTTTCCCAGTCAAAAATAAGGCCAATCCCAGCTCCCATTTTACCCCTTCAGGACCCTCTTGTCAAGGTGATGTGGCATTCAATAGAATTCAAAGAATGAAAGATTCGGTGATATCCATATTTATCATTCGGAATGACAAAAGTTTGAAAAAAAACATCGATCCAAAGTGTTTAGTCTTTAATGGACGACCTTTCTAGTGTAAAGTGTTTCTGGCACGCGTTGTTTTCAAAACAAAAAAAACCTATCACAACACTCACTATACTATCAGAGCGAAAATGTCTTGAATCATGAAACACAATGAACAGATCCAGGTGAACAGGGAGATTCATTGTTCAAAATCGAGGTTGGAAGGGAATCATAATCTCAAAAAAATCATTAAGGACTCATGAATCATATCTTTATGGATCATGATTAAGGTATTATGAATCATATCTTTAAATTATTAAGGAATTATGAATCATATCTTTAAATTATTAAGGAATTATGAATCATATCTTCAAATTATTAAGGAATCATGAATCATTTCTTTAAAATATTAAGGAATCATAATTCATGTATTTAAAGTATTAAGGAATCATGAATCATATCTTTAAATTATTAAGGAATCATGAATCGTATCTTCAAAGTATTAAGGAATCATGAATCATATCTTTAATTTATTAAGGAATTATGAATCATTTCTTTAAAATATTAAGGAATCATAATTCATGTATTTAAAGTATTAAGGAATCATGAATCATATCTTCAAAGTATTAAGGAATTATGAATCATATCTTCAAAGTATTAAGGAATCATGAATCGTATCTTCAAAGTATTAAGGAATCATGAATCATATCTTTAATTTATTAAGGAATTATGAATCATTTCTTTAAAATATTAAGGAATCATAATTCATGTATTTAAAGTATTAAGGAATCATGAATCATATCTTTAAATATTAAGGAATTATGAATCATATCTTTAAATTATTAAGGAATCATGAATCATATCTTTAAAGTATTAAGGAATTATGAATCATATCTTTAATTTATTAAGGAATTATGAATCATATCTTCAAAGTATTAAGGAATTATGAATCATATCTTTAAATTATTAAGGAATTATGAATCATATCTTCAAAGTATTATTAGGAATTATGAATCATATCTTTAAATTATTAAGGAATCATGAATCATATCTTTAAATTATTAAGGAATCATGAATCGAATCTTTAAATTATTAAGGAATTATGAATCATATCTTTAAATTATTAAGGAATCATGAATCATATCTTTAAATTATTAAGGAATTATGAATCATATCTTCAAAGTATTAAGGAATTATGAATCATGTCTTTAAATTATTAAGGAATCATGAATCATATCTTTAAATTATTAAGGAATTATGAATCATATCTTCAAAGTATTAAGGAATTATGAATCATATCTTTAAATTATTAAGGAATCATGAATCATATCTTTAAATTATTAAGGAATCATGAATCATATCTTCAAAGTATTAAGGAATCATGAATCATATCTTTAAATTATTAAGGAATCATGCGAATCATATCTTTAAATATTAAGGAATTATGAATCATATCTTTAAATTATTAAGGAATTATGAATCATATCTTTAAATTATTAAGGAATCATGAATCATATCTTCAAAGTATTAAGGAATTATGAATCATATCTTTAAATTATTAAGGAATCATGAATCATATCTTTAAAGTATTAAGGAATTATGAATCATATCTTCAAAGTATTAAGGAATTATGAATCATATCTTTAAATTATTAAGGAATCATGAATCATATCTTTAAATTATTAAGGAATCATGAATCGAATCTTTAAATTATTAAGGAATTATGAATCATATCTTTAAATTATTAAGGAATCATGAATCATTTCTTTAAAATATTAAGGAATTATGAATCATATCTTTAAATTATTAAGGAATCATGAATCATTTCTTTAAAATATTAAGGAATTATGAATCATATCTTTAAATTATTAAGGAATCATGAATCATTTCTTTAAAATATTAAGGAATTATGAATCATATCTTTAAAATATTAAGGAATCATGAATCATATCTTTAAATTATTAAGGAATCATGAATCATATCTTTAAAGTATTAAGGAATTATGAATCGTGTCTTTAAATTATTAAGGAATCATGAATCATATCTTTAAAGTATTAAGGAATTATGAATCATATCTTCAAAGTATTAAGGAATTATGAATCATATCTTTAATTTATTAAGGAATCATGAATCATATCTTTAAATTATTAAGGAATCATGAATCATATCTTCAAAGTATTAAGGAATTATGAATCATATCTTTAATTTATTAAGGAATCATGAATCATATCTTTAAATTATTAAGGAATCATGAATCATATCTTTAAATTATTAAGGAATTATGAATCATATCTTTAAATTATTAAGGAATCATGAATCATATCTTCAAAGTATTAAGGAATCATGAATCATATCTTTAAATTATTAAGGAATCATGAATCATATCTTTAAAGTATTAAGGAATTATGAATCATATCTTCAAAGTATTAAGGAATTATGAATCATATCTTTAAATTATTAAGGAATCATGAATCATATCTTCAAAGTATTAAGGAATCATGAATCATATCTTCAAAGTATTAAGGAATTATGAATCATATCTTCAAAGTATTAAGGAATTATGAATCATATCTTTAAATTATTAAGGAATCATGAATCATATCTTCAAAGTATTAAGGAATTATGAATCATATCTTCAAAGTATTAAGGAATTATGAATCATATCTTCAAAGTATTAAGGAATTATGAATCATATCTTTAAATTATTAAGGAATCATGAATCATATCTTTAAAGTATTAAGGAATTATGAATCATATCTTCAAAGTATTATTAGGAATTATGAATCATATCTTTAAATTATTAAGGAATCATGAATCATATCTTTAAATTATTAAGGAATCATGAATCATATCTTCAAAGTATTAAGGAATCATGAATCGAATCTTTAAATTATTAAGGAATTATGAATCATATCTTTAAATTATTAAGGAATCATGAATCATATCTTTAAAGTATTAAGGAATTATGAATCATGTCTTTAAATTATTAAGGAATCATGAATCATATCTTTAAATTATTAAGGAATTATGAATCATATCTTCAAAGTATTAAGGAATTATGAATCATATCTTTAAATTATTAAGGAATCATGAATCATATCTTCAAAGTATTAAGGAATCATGAATCATATCTTTAAATTATTAAGGAATCATGCGAATCATATCTTTAAATATTAAGGAATTATGAATCATATCTTTAAATTATTAAGGAATTATGAATCATATCTTTAAATTATTAAGGAATCATGAATCATATCTTCAAAGTATTAAGGAATTATGAATCATATCTTTAAATTATTAAGGAATCATGAATCATATCTTTAAAGTATTAAGGAATTATGAATCATATCTTCAAAGTATTAAGGAATTATGAATCATATCTTTAAATTATTAAGGAATCATGAATCATATCTTTAAATTATTAAGGAATCATGAATCGAATCTTTAAATTATTAAGGAATTATGAATCATATCTTTAAATTATTAAGGAATCATGAATCATTTCTTTAAAATATTAAGGAATCATAATTCATGTATTTAAAGTATTAAGGAATCATGAATCATATCTTTAAAGTATTAAGGAATTATGAATCATATCTTCAAAGTATTAAGGAATTATGAATCATATCTTTAATTTATTAAGGAATCATGAATCATATCTTTAAATTATTAAGGAATCATGAATCATATCTTCAAAGTATTAAGGAATTATGAATCATATCTTTAATTTATTAAGGAATCATGAATCATATCTTTAAATTATTAAGGAATCATGAATCATATCTTTAATTTATTAAGGAATCATGAATCATATCTTTAATTTATTAAGGAATCATGAATCATATCTTTAATTTATTAAGGAATCATGAATCATATCTTTAATTTATTAAGGAATCATGAATCATATCTTCAAAGTATTAAGGAATTATGAATCATATCTTTAATTTATTAAGGAATCATGAATCATATCTTTAAATTATTAAGGAATCATGAATCATATCTTTAAATTATTAAGGAATTATGAATCATATCTTCAAAGTATTAAGGAATTATGAATCATATCTTTAAATTATTAAGGAATCATGAATCATATCTTCAAAGTATTAAGGAATCATGAATCATATCTTTAAATTATTAAGGAATCATGCGAATCATATCTTTAAATATTAAGGAATTATGAATCATATCTTTAAATTATTAAGGAATTATGAATCATATCTTTAAATTATTAAGGAATCATGAATCATATCTTCAAAGTATTAAGGAATTATGAATCATATCTTTAAATTATTAAGGAATCATGAATCATATCTTTAAAGTATTAAGGAATTATGAATCATATCTTCAAAGTATTAAGGAATTATGAATCATATCTTTAAATTATTAAGGAATCATGAATCATATCTTTAAATTATTAAGGAATCATGAATCGAATCTTTAAATTATTAAGGAATTATGAATCATATCTTTAAATTATTAAGGAATCATGAATCATTTCTTTAAAATATTAAGGAATCATAATTCATGTATTTAAAGTATTAAGGAATCATGAATCATATCTTTAAAGTATTAAGGAATTATGAATCATATCTTCAAAGTATTAAGGAATTATGAATCATATCTTTAATTTATTAAGGAATCATGAATCATATCTTTAAATTATTAAGGAATCATGAATCATATCTTCAAAGTATTAAGGAATTATGAATCATATCTTTAATTTATTAAGGAATCATGAATCATATCTTTAATTTATTAAGGAATCATGAATCATATCTTTAAATTATTAAGGAATCATGAATCATATCTTCAAAGTATTAAGGAATTATGAATCATATCTTTAATTTATTAAGGAATCATGAATCATATCTTTAAATTATTAAGGAATCATGAATCATATCTTTAATTTATTAAGGAATTATGAATCATTTCTTTAAAATATTAAGGAATCATAATTCATGTATTTAAAGTATTAAGGAATCATGAATCATATCTTTAAATTATTAAGGAATTATGAATCATTTCTTTAAAATATTAAGGAATCATAATTCATGTATTTAAAGTATTAAGGAATTATGAATCATATCTTTAAATTATTAAGGAATCATGAATCATATCTTTAAAGTATTAAGGAATTATGAATCATATCTTCAAAGTATTAAGGAATTATGAATCATATCTTTAAATTATTAAGGAATCATGAATCATATCTTTAAATTATTAAGGAATCATGAATCATATCTTTAAATTATTAAGGAATCATGCGAATCATATCTTTAGATATTAAGGAATTATGAATCATATCTTTAAAGTATTAAGGAATTATGAATCATATCTTTAAATTATTAAGGAATCATGAATCATATCTTTAAATTATTAAGGAATCATGAATCGTGTCTTTAAATTATTAAGGGATCATGAATTAGCAGGCTGAAAAGTTAAGGAATAAATCAGTAATTTTTGATTCAAGGCTGAATCATGAATGATGATGAACAAAGAAGACCATGGAAGGAAATCATGGATCAACATTGATTCCGCTTCCATCCCCGATTCAAAAGACTTTAACATAGAATGGTATAAGAGCGAAAGTTTTCTGAATAATTTGGGCGAAGGGTAAAAAATGTCTAAAGGAACTTCGAAAGATGGGTGGGAAACTATGTGAAAAGAAGGAAGTATCAATATTTAATACGTGTTTCCCTTTCCTATTTTTAATTTAGTCAATATCACTCAACCAGAAACATCAAATACAAAGTAAACATACAAGTTTACTAGCCTGACTGTGATTCAGACTCAGTTACTTGAAACCACTTGGCTATTACGTGAAAAAAATATGAAAACATACATTTAAAAAAAAAAATGTTGATTGTATATAGTGCCAATCTAATCTTCTACTAATCTGTTCGTTCTTGTAAGTTTACTTAAAGATCTGTACAAGTCAATTCACGTAGGAACTTATGTATATAGAGTGTACATTCCTGTGCATTTTGTTGTCAGTTTGTTGACCCAAGACAGGAAAATCATAACGGATCAACCTCGCATTTACGTAGTATTTCACCCGAATTACGCTCCCCATTGGCTCGTGCATGAACCAAACAAATACTCATTTGTCGACGCACTTTTGTGCATTATTTTTTATAAGTATTTTCTCTAGTGGATTATAGTAGATTAGCTTTAATTGAGTAGACAAGTCGACCTCGAAGTAACTTGAATACTTCTGAGTATGGCATGCCTGAAAAGCACTTATACTGAGTCGTCTACCGTCGTTAAATAAAGTTCATTGATTGATTGATTGATTGTAACTTTATTTTGTGCACGGACGGGATCTTAACTTTTTAAGGTGGCAATGAAGGCAATCTATCTATGTATGTTTAGTTTATCAAGTATTTTTATGAAAGTCAATGGATTACAGTAGATTAGCTTCAACTGAGTAGACACTCGACCTTGCATTGGAGGAACTTGATTGTAGGTTTATTTTGTGTACGGACGGGATTTTAACTTTTTAAGGTGGCGATGAACGTAGTTTTTCTACGTATGTTTATTTTATCAAGTATTTTTTATGTAAGTCTCTGGATTATAGTAGATTAGCTTTAATTGAGTAGACAAGTCGATCTTGGAGGAACTTGATTGTAGGTGTATTTTGTGTACAGACGGGACTTGAACTTTTTAAGGTGGCAATGAACGCAGTTTTTCTACGTATGTTTATTTTATCAAGTATTTGTTATGAAAGACCATGGATTACAGTAGTTGAGTAAACAAGTTGACCTCGATCGAAGAAACTTGATTGTAGTTTTATTTTATGTATACATAATGTATTTCAACTTTTTAAGGTGGAAATGAACGTAGTCTCTACTCATTTGTCTATTTATTTTTTACTTATATTTTAGTGATAGGTTATGAATTAAAATATGTCTTAAATTTGTACTCACAATGCTTTTCGAGCTTGGAATGAACTATCCTTTGCGACAAACCTTTTTCAAATGGTTGTATTACGATCGTGTTAGTGCTACTTCATTCGAGTTTGTAGTCGTTTTAAAAAGAGCAGCGGTTTTTTTTTTGTCTGGAATTAGACTTTCATTTCCACCAACCTTTTTGAAAAGGGTGTACAAAGGTCGCTTTAGGGAAGAGAACACTTTACTATTAACAATATGAGCAACAATTTTGACATTCCTTTTTAAAAAGGTGCACTTATATCGTTATATTAAGACAATATTACTTTCATTATTGTACACTACAACCTTTTTCCAAATGGTGTATTTAGGTCGTTTTAGTGTAGGAAAAGTTTCCTCCTTTTTAAAGGTGGTGCACTGCGTTCGTTTTAGACTGTCAAATTAAAATTTCAATTATTAATTTCAAATTAAAATTATTTGTTATTGTACACTGCAATCTTTATGAAAATGATGTATTTAGCTCGTTCTAGAATTAGACGAAAATCCTCGTTGTTGTTGTGCAACTTTTAATTAAAAGTAAAAGCAGTGCAGCTTTTATTAAACCTAATTTATTAAACTAAATTAATTTTTTTTATTGTACACTGCAATTAACCTCTATGAAAATGATGTATTTAGCTCGTTCTAGACGAAAATCCTCGTTGTTGTTGTTCAAATTTTAATTAAAACTAATAGCAATTAACGCTGCTTTTATTAACCTGCCACACAAGGTGTCGGCTCTATTCAGTCATTACAGATAGCACTAGATAAAAAACATGGTGTTCAAATTCTCCATCTATTATACACCTACTTGCAGTAAGGTTGTCATACAAAATAGAACATTTGTCACAAAGAAAATAGAACATTTGTGATTTAGAGCGAAAGGAATTAATTAAAAGACAAAAGAGATAGTTCAGCTTGAGTGATCTTCTTTTGTCTTTTAATCAATTCCTATCGTACTAAATCCTAATGTTCTATTTTCTTTATAACAAATGTATATTTTTGTATGACAACCTTACTGCAAGTAGGTGTAGATCTATATTTAACTACTTATGGGAAAAGTCATGCAATAACATTATTTGTGTGTGTGTGTTCGGATTCCTTGTTCTATAATTACTAGGTAATGATATAATGACCCATGGTCACTTATAAACATGCACCGCCAAAATATTGGATTTTGTGGACCATAAAAATCGCACATGCAGACATTTCAAATGATATATTTTACGATGTGAGTGAATACTCTCTTACTAAATCGTTTAGCGTTTTGCTTTATTTGTTTCCTCGTAATAAGACAGCGAATGTATCATCGCATTCAAATCGTTCAAAAGAAACAACGCAAAGCATGCCGGTAAGTAACTATGGATCTTTTTAGAATTGCATACTATGTTCCCATTTTGTAATTAACTCCCAGCACACGTAGAGATCAAGTTATTTTCTTCATGCTGTTATGAGGGTGGACGTGTTTTGAATTTGATTTGATACACCTTAATCCTCAATATATACAGCTGTTTTAACCACGGTGTCCATCGAAATTTCATTCTAAAAATATCGAGTGCTCTTACTAAATCAATGAAACAAATATATTTAGGCTATTATGGAGGTGGACGTGCTGTGCTTGATATTTTGAATTAGAATTCGATACATTTTCCCACGTGTTCACCAGCTGTAATTAAATTGTCATTTTCTGGTCGTATGTCTAAATGCTTTATTTTTGTCAGTAAGAATTGTACGCCGTACAGAAATGCCATTTTTACGAATATCTCAAAAAGCAAAACCAATTTAGTTTTAGGTGGTGAACGACACTGAAAATAACACTTGTTTATTACAAAAATGTTCATTTACTCCAGCATCTTGCAATTGTTCAATGATACATTAAGTTAGCTTCTCTATCAGTTGTTCTTTAAAAACAAAGTTTCTTTTTCTTTTTGTGTGTGTTATTTTGACACATTTTGAGAATGATACAAAGTGATACATAACGGTGACCTGCGGTATTGGGTTGTCCAAGCAAATAATTCAAGTCCAAAGGTCGCAATTTTAATAAAGCATTGATGGTTTCAACATGTGCATGTAGTGATCCTTGATGGGTTAAAAATATGCTTACAGCTTGACTAATGACTAAAATTTGATTTCCATGGCTCCAGACAATCTACTATCTTTTTGGTAATATCTACAATATGAGAGGCCGATCTGTAAACTAAAACTAAAACTCCAACATTAGTTCTTTAATATTTTACTAAAATTGTCAAGATAAAAGTAAGTCTGGCAGCTGAGAGAATTCAATTTGAAATTTATGCAAATCAGGACGAATCTGTATGAGATTTCTTTTGTCAAGTTTTATAAGAGACTGTATATGGTTTTGAAAGCCCTGGCTAGAACCCAAACCATTTAACGGTAATGCTTTCACCCGGAGGGGATTAACAACAACTTGTGTCTAGGCCTTCAGTGATAAAAGAATAGATTTAGATGATTAATTATCTGGTAATCATGTCAGTTCCTTTCCTTTTAAGACCAATTAATTTTAAAATATCTCAAATTTGATATACCATTTTCCGAAAAATTTGCCACCCGTGAAGTGAAAAGCCTACAAGCTAGTAGCGCAGGGGATTATGGATTACCTATGTATACACACAGTACTAGAACACAGGGATTTTGGTATTCACATCCGTTCGCCAAACATGTCAATGTGTTATTGAGAAATGACTATTTCGACTTATTGGACAACAAGAAAGGCGTTCACCGAATACACATGTAATTTCCGAACCGTTCCATGACCCTTTGAACTGTGTACGCTTTCTAAGAGTGGCATCCTTTCTCGGTAAGTGAATACCAAGGTATTTGTCATAAAGAATTGTAAGTGTTAGTGCTCGTTGGGGTTAATAGGTTTCTTCAAAGAAACTGTTCTATAACTGTTCGTTTATTTTGTTTTGCGACGAAGATCTACTGACCGTACTGAAATAAGGATTAATTAACTTTAATGTAATGCCAGTTCAGGCTCGTAACATGCATGGTATATGGGATCAGGGATCAGCGTTATTTTGGGATCAGGGATCATAATATTTGCTTTGGGATCGGGATCACAGCCACTGGAATCTGGATCTTGAGAAAATATAGCCGAATCAGGCATCAAATTAAACGGGGATTTTAAAAGGATCAAAAGTTTGGAAAAAAATTGGGCTCAGGGATCAACAATTCCGAAATGATCCGGGATTAATAGGTTCAAAATATACCATGTTACAGGACTGTACTTGTTTATTAAAATTCCTAACATGTTTACTCTTAGTGTCTTGGTACGTAGGAATCATATTGAAAATAAATGTGTATTAACTATAGGTATTATTAAAAGCTAAGATTTTTGTGAGCCGAACTTTCGTACAAATCACACCGTACATTGGTCCCGACTGTTCATTTTGTTTTTCGATTAAAGATTCAGTCACCTTCGCGGGTGCTCTCAGTTAAAAACTGTTTAGCGCGTCATTTTACAATAAAGATAGACAAAGTATGTATCATTTTAAAGTTTATATAACAGAGAATACGACTGTGTAGTTTTTGTTTTTCAATCTGTAACCAATGTTTTACGTAAAACAAAGCCTCCGAAAAGCCAAAATTGTTTAGCTTGTCATTTTACAATTAAGATAGACAAAGTATGTATCATTTTAAAGCTTATATAACAAATAATACGATTGTGTAGTTTTTCTTTTCTTGAATAAAATAATATTTCTAACGTTAACCAATGCTTTACGTAAAACATAGCGTCCGAAACGCCAGTACGTCGAAGCGTACATCTCTGACAGCTCGCAATTTATGAAATCTCTCAACTAAACTCCTATTTGCACAAGTGAAACGAGCTTGAGTGTATTTAGCGATATTAGTCATTGTCTTGTTTTTTAGTGTTTGTTGACCATTATATACTCATTAGTACACTTCAATTAATCACGGGCGACATAACTTGAGCTTATTTATAGCTTTATAAAACTTTGTTTTTCAGGAAAAATAGATAGTAATATGTATATATATATAGTTCACTTCAAATTACTAGCGAAAACACTTTTCTTAATTATTTTGTTTTACACTAGTTTTAAACGATTCTACTCCAGTTTGTACATTTTTAGTAAATTATTTTCTTTCTTTCTTTTTTCTTTCTTTCTTTTCTTTATTGATTGTAATCCTTTTCGTATTTCTATGCCAAAGCATTGGAAATAAACTATTATTACTATGTTTTAAGGCAAACAAAAAACCATCATACCATGTTGCTGTAGTTTCATTGTAGTACTTTTGTTTTCTAATGTGTTGACTTAATTCTATCAAATTAGTACACTATGGTTTTCAGGAAAAAAAAAACACATCTGACGTAGTCGCATCGTCATTGTAGTACTTTTTTTTCTAATGTGTTTATTTAATTCTATCAAATTAGTACACTAAGGCTTTCAGGGGGAAAAAACATCTGACGTAGTCGTATCGTCATTGTAGTACTTTTTTTTCTAATGTGTTTATTTAATTCTATCAAATTAGTACACTATGGTTTTCAGGAGAAAAAACATATCTGATGTAGCTGTAGCTTCATTTTGTATATAAAGAGAGGATCGATATAGATAGTGATGTCCCATAAAGTGAAGGTCATAATCCAATAATCTTCTTCCATTAGGTATATTTTATCGTACACTATGATTCTATTTTAAGAACTCTCATCATTATATATTGTCGTATTATAGAAATCAGCCCGGGTTAAAAAAAGGCAAAGGTCGGTCAATGTACACCTTATTGCAAGAACGTTTGTAATTTAGTAGGGAAGGAATTAATTAAAATACACAAGAAGATCACTCGAGCTCACTTTGGAATACCAAAAGAAAGAGTTCAGCTTGAGTGATCTTCTTTTGTCTTTTAATTAATTCCTTTCCCACTAAATTACAAAAGTCAGGACAACGTTCTTGCAAATACTGGTGTGCATAGTATTTATTTAAATGTCCGATAAAGCGACGTCACTAAATATAAGAAGGTTTTTATAAGATATATTTTATTTTGCAATGAGCTTCAATTTTAAGAACTATGAATAAGGATTGGGTCGCTCTGATTAAAATAAAAGTGTCGGTTGGTCGATATCAATTGTAATGTCCAATAAAGCCAGGTCAATAATCCAAAAAGGTTTTTTATTAGTCATATATTATTAAGGTAAGGATGATCACTTTGATTAAAATAAGGTGTCGGTTGGTCGATATCAATTGTAATGTCCGATAAAGCCAGGTCAATAATCCAAGAAGGTTTTTCATTAGTCACATATTATTAAGGAAGATCACTTTGGTTAAAATAAGGTGTCGGTTGGTCGATATATATCGTAATGTCCGATAAAGCGAGGTCAATAATCCAAAAAGGCTTTTCATTAGTCACATATTATTAAGGATGATCACTTTGATTAAAATAAGGTGTCGGTTGGTCGATATAGATAGTAGTGTCCGATAAAGCGAGGTCAATAATCCAAAAAGGCTTTTCATTAGTCACATATTATTAAGGATGATCACTTTGATTAAAATAAGGTGTCGGTTGGTCGATATAGATAGTAGTGTCCGATAAAGCGAGGTCAATAATCCAAGAAGGTTTTTCATTAGTCATATATTATTTAGGATGGTCACTTTGATTGAAATAAGGTGTCGGTTGGTCGATATAGATAGTAGTGTCCGATAAAGCGAGGTCAATAATCCAAAAAGGCTTTTCATTAGTCACATATTATTAAGGATGATCACTTTGATTAAAATAAGGTGTCGGTTGGTCGATATAGATAGTAGTGTCCGATAAAGCGAGGTCAATAATCCAAGAAGGTTTTTCATTAGTCACATATTATTAAGGAAGATCACTTTGGTTTAAATAAGGTGTCGGTTGGTCGATATAGATAGTAGTGTCCGATAAAGCGAGGTCAATAATCCAAGAAGGTTTTTCATTAGTCATATATTATTTAGGATGGTCACTTTGATTGAAATAAGGTGTCGGTTGGTCGATATAGATAGTAGTGTCCGATAAAGCGAGGTCAATAATCCAAGAAGGTTTTTCATTAGTCACATATTATTAAGGAAGATCACTTTGGTTTAAATAAGGTGTCGGTTGGTCGATATAAATAGTAACGTCCGATAAAGCGAGGTCAATAATCCAAGAAGGTTTTTCATTAGTCACATATTATTAAGGATGGTCACTTTGATTGAAATAAGGTGTCGGTTGGTCGATATATATCGTAACGTCCGATAAAGCGAGGTCAATAATCCTCCAAGCAGGTGATTCCATTAGATATATCATCGTCTCTAATCTAAAGCGTAATCCCTTTGAATGTATCCACAACCGGATTTTCAAACCCTCTTTGATATTTTGTATCTACACAATCAATTACATTTAAATCAATAAGACCTGATCTAGTCCGCTAACTGAGGAAATTCGAGGTAATTTCCTACCTTGACGGGGCCGGATTTATGGATTTAATCGATTACTTAGTAATCTTGATAATTACGATTTAATCTCCGTTATTGAATTTCCTTTCCATCTGTTTCAAAAAGGTTGTCTATGTTCATAGATTATTCGAAGTGCGAATGGGTGATGTGTATACACCTAATTCAAAAAAGGTTGAAAAAGCGAACGATTGGTGATTGGTGATTGCACGACCGAAAGGAACTGTGGGTAATACAAATTTCTTTCCTTTCTAAATTACCCAAACAATGCCTCCACCAATCAGCGATGACCTTAGATGGGTGTCTTGAAAACCGCAAATCGTCTTTTCTTTTTCTCGTGGTTGTTGTTTTACAATCAGACAGTACTCTTGTATTTACACTAATAGACCAGTTAATGTTATCTAGCACCGCTGTAGCCTCCGCCGCAGGCATCTCTAAAGAAAATAACGACGCGGGCTTCCTGTGGCATATGGCAAAAATGACTGAAGGGGGGAAGGAGGGAGTCGAGACAGGTCTGGTCACCAGGCTTTGGCGTCTTTCGAATTTTCAACACAGGAACCCCAAACTCACTCTCTGGGACTCAAGAGTTGCCTGCAGAGGAGGCTAGCACCGCTGTACTATTTGGCGCATTTTTTTTGTATTTCGTGCTTTGCTTGAAATTTGTGAATATGTTAAAAATAAATCGAGGCTTAGCCTATGCAAATGTGCCTTTTGTCAAATAGTACTGCGGTGCTAGATAATATGAAACTGGAGTATTATATTTATGTCACGGTTTCCTCGTTGTCAATCTCTATCAAATATTAATTGAAGAGTTTTTTACTTAATTCATTGTACTGACGCCAATGTTCTGCCATCTGGAGTGTTTGATTATTTTAAAGAACACACATGTATATTAAATGTATCAAAAATCAATGTTTTAGGTGTAGTATTTTTAAAAGGAGAGCGAGTATTCATTAGAGTTTAAGGGTTCTAAAGAACGTAGAACGAGTGCATGTTTTTATTGTTTTGAGTGCCAGTTTGGAAACCCTTACCAAAGTATAGGTGCCTGTGAGATTCTAAATTTCAATTTTGGTACCCTAAAAAATACCAAATCGTTCATTTTAACCACTAAAAGATACGACGACAAACCCGATCCTTTTTCCCGGGAGTACCCCCTATATCCCCCGCAGCCTATACTAGTTTGCTCGCTAGTTTCCATATATGATAACATAACCTCTTTTATCTTCTTGCCTGATTTATTTTTCCTCTTCTTTTAAGATGATGAATTCCACGAGTTCTTCAAATTCCAGTGTGAAGCCAACAACATGTCAACCAGAACAACCAGATCAACTGACAGCTGTCAGTTTTTCAATATCATACGGTGTTATTCTAGTGGTGGCTATGATAGGAAACTCTCTGGTGATCAATTTCGCGCGGACAAACCGTCGAATGAAATCCAATGTCTTCCATATGTTTTTGATTTGTATGGCGACCGCTGACATCATAGATGTACTGTTCGTGGTCCCACTTCATTGGGTCTATTTTTACTACCGTAACATTTGGATTGGTGGGATTTTTGGCGAGTTCTCATGTAAAGTGATCTACTTTTCAGTTGACACGTCTATATTTGCTTCGGTTCTAACATTGGTTGTCATAACAATAGATCGGTACTTTGCTATTTGTCATATTGATCACACCCCATTGTCACGAGTCAAGACACGTTTCATTATAATAGGGATTTGGATTGGCTCTGGCTTACTCTCCGCGTTACAGTTATATAAATTCGAGATTGTTGACTATAATGGTCAGTCTTACTGCGTCTCTAACTGGACAGTTGAAAAAGATTACCTCAAGATCAAGTACGAAATGACCATCAAGTTCGCGATGTCTTATGGGATACCGTTGCTACTAATGATTGTACTGTACGCTTTGATCATACGGGAACTTCGAAGACGGCTTCACTCATGCGTAGTAGAGGAAAACCAGGAGCTCCAGAGACAAATAGCTCACCAGAATCGACCATTGGTGGAAATGTTCATCACCTTAGTAACCATATTCGCTGTATGCTGGTTCCCAGTCCACGTCAATCATATGCTTATTGCTTTCGATTTTCAAACGTACCTTTGTCTTCCAACCGCCGTCCCGCTGGTTTTCTATTTCCTGGCTCATGCTAATGCGGCTATCAATCCGTTGTTGTATTTTATATTCATCAGCGGATTCCGTAAGGAACTTAAAAAGAAAGCGTCAGTGTTTTGGAACTGGGCGACTACCAAGAGCGAAGCTACAACAAGTTCAACATGGCTGTCATACTTAAGATCCAGAAGCCATTCTCTGCGGCGAAGGAAGAATACGCATAGAGACAATGCCAAACAAAACAATAATAAAAACCTTAATCAAAGACTGGATACAAACCGCTCAACTTCAGAACCTCTTGCCGTAAAAACACTTGATGTCAATACCGCTGGCTCGACTAACCAAGGGCTCTCAATAGAAGCTGACGTGACTCTCATTCATGGTACGGTTTACCAGATTCCTCTCCTCAGTCGCCGGTCGAGAGGGATATGGGAAAAGATTTGAGTTTTGTGCAAGTTAGAAAAGGTCGCGTTGGATCGCATAGTATCCCAGGAAGCACAGTCGGTACTTCCAATGTACATAGTCCTGCTAGGAGTATCAGTTCTACGTCTTACACCAACGGCGCGTATGATACCGGGAACAATAATATGTTGCCAAAATCTGCATCATTACCATGGAAACTGAGTACATTTGTTTAAACAACGTCATTAACATTCTAAGAATTATTGTATTATAGTTAGATTATTACTCGGGATGTTACACTGAAAATAATGAACATGCAATTTATTTATAACACATGGGTTCCACGTGATCTCGCTTCGAAGCGCGCAAAGGATTGTTTGTCAAAACGAATAGTTCCAAAATGGCGCCTCCAGACAGCAACGATTTCCGCGGTTACTTTTAGGCATTTGCGTTTATTTTTTGTTCCTTTTTGGCTTTTGTTGTCCAAGTTATATAGAATTGTTTTTGTAAAGTTATGTAAAGGACGTATATATACAGAGTTAACACGGGAAAAAGCGCTCTCGAACGACGCCATCTTGGAACTGTTGGCGATGCGACAAAAATGCTTCTGATCAGGCCGGAAGTGCGCGCGCGAAATCACCTGATTTATACTTTTGTTGAAGAGTGAGAAATTAAAACCAAGAACAAAATCTTAAAGCTTAAATAATCAATTCAACTAATTTTTATTTATTACCTTGAGTTATAACATATCACGGTACGTATGGATATAGATTTTACATATTTTTAGGTACAGGCTACCTATAATAACCACAAGAGCTAACCTAGATAGAGTTTGCGCTTGCGTTGCGTCGCTATTGAAAACCACGCTTTAGTGAGGCTTTCGCAACACAAGACACTGTCTTACACTAAATGAGTTTTGAATTTCTATCGGCAAATAATGATGGTTTCTGGATCAAAGAGTGTTTTATTTCCAATAATAATAATAATAATAATAAAACTTTATTAGAAGCATTCCACAAAGTCTCAATGCTTTTACAATCTAAAAAATAACGTAAATTAACTAATGAATCATAAAATAAATATATATGCACTAGAATAAAAATGTTAGTATATAGACAATAAAAATATAATAATATAATATAGTTATGGGAAGAATAAAATAAACACTACTAACGGACTAGATCTAAAATCAAAGATTAAAAAGAAATGTTTTTAGTTTAGATTTAAAAATATTAAGAGAGTCAATTATTCTAATGTCATCTGGTAAAGAGTTCCATAATCGGGCAGATGCCACGGAAAATGCTCTATCCCCGTATGTTTTTGTATTGGTTTTTGGAATTTGTAATAGGTTTCGTCCAGCTGACCTTAATGTGCGTGTTGGTGTATATACATTAATAATATCATTTACATAGATAGGCGCCTGGCCATGGAGAGCTTTAAAAGTAATTAACAAAATCTTAAAATTTATTCTATTTCTAACATTAAGCCAATGAAGGTTGCGAAGAATTGGTGTTATATGTTCATATTTGTTACTTCTACTAACGAGTCTTGCTGCTGCATTCTGGATGCGTTGTAGTTTATCAAGTTGTGTAGCGGGAAGACCATAAAGTACACTATTACAGCTGTCCAACTTTGATGTGATGAAAGCGTGAACAAGTTTTTCGCAATCATTGTTGTTAAGATATTTGCGAATTTTCCCTATCTTACGCAACGAGTACCATGCAGATTTGCAAACAGTGTTAATGTGTTCTGACATTGTCAAGCAGCTATCCATAGTGACGCCAAGGTTGCGGGCACTAGGTGAAGACAAAATAAAAGAGTCATCAACATTGATTCCGCAGGGTCCTGCACATTGGCTAGAAACGTGTCTTGACTGAAAATGTAGTACTTCAGTCTTACTAGGATTGCATGTAAGACCATTCTTAGTGCACCAAATGATGATAATAATAATTTTGATACTTGTAATGCCAAAAATACATATGTATATGATCTAATGCGCAGTACATATGATATAAAATAAACGTTAACACTAAATATAGCTATATAATTACAATATGTACATATTAAATAATGGACTAAAAAAAGGCTAAAATCTATAAAATTAGAGTACAAACATTAAAAGCGTGCAACATAATTAGTACTAAATAGTGATGTTTTATGCTAATTCTAATGTTTTCTATTGTTTAATTAGCACTATTTAGTACTAATTAGTACTGCTTGTTTCATTGGTATATAGTTTGCACTCTAAAATACAAACACTAAGTGTGCAATACTTTGTACTATTTACCACTAAATAGTGTTGATTAAACAATAGAGAACAAAAGAATTTGCATAATTTAGCACTATTTAGTGGTATTTGTGTTGCACACTTTTAGTGTTTGTACTCTACTATTTAGAATATATTAAATTAATCTAAAATACAATTATGAATATAAAAACGACCTAATAAAATGCTAATTTGAATAAGTTTGAATAAGTGAAATGAAAGATATCTTATGGGTATTCCTGCTAAAAATAAACTATAACTAACATAAACAGTCTTGTTCTTGACTAAATTAATAATTGTCTAAAATTGAGAACTAAATCGCGCGAATGAAATTACTAGCCACTTGGGTTTCCTGTGTTGACTATTTATTGTTGGGTTTCCTTTGGGTTTTCTGACTTGGCGGATTCCCTGTGCCCTTGATTGCAAACTGTCCACCCCGTGTGATGTAATAAACATATATCATATTACTAGACTCTAGAGAGATTACAAATGCCGAGTAAAATTACGCGAGAAAAGGTTTTGAATTTTGCCATTCGTCATCTCACCACCGCAACGTGAAAAAAGGTACCACAGGAAGCCCAACATTAAATTTCATTAACACAGGAATCCCACGTGATTTTCATCAATCATGCGCGCGACAAAAAAAAATCACTAAATCACCATTTATTATTTGATCTATTTACAATGCTACTTTCATAAAACTCATCTTCGAATGAGAAATCTCTTTTCTTTGCCCATTTTCATAAAACGTTTCGATAAACCTCTTTTATTTGCCACTTTGATAAAACATTTCGAGAAATCTTTTCACTTTACTACTTAATAAAACGTTTCGTTTCTCTACTATTAAATATGTCCAATATTTTCTACGTGATATCAAGTTCCTATTTCTAGTCATGTTCCCTGATTGCCTTTCCATCCTACATCCTACACAGATCACTATCATGTAGTTTTCTTAACCAGCTATCAATACAATATCACACTGAGAAAGGCTAACAAGAGTAGTATACAAAATAGAGGTTCACCGATGGGTGGATCTGTGGATCAATGCAACCCTATCAGTGACGTCACAGTTGCCTATATCATGGTTGTTACGTCACTGATAGGATTAATCCACAGATCCACCTGTCGGTATACTAGCAATTGTTGTTTAACTCAAATGATAACTCTTTTGTCGTTTTATAATGCAAAAAGAATAGTTATCAGAGTAAGTCAAAACAGCTGCTGGTGTAAAAGATTAATTTGAAGTGTAAAACACCCAAGATAATTGTATTAAGGAGAACATTGAGGAAAGTTAAAAGGTCTTTCTCCCATGCAAGAGGGTTGTATTAGGAAAACATTGAGGCATTACAGGTGAGCGTAGTGTTTATAAATATTACACAAGCAATGTGGTGCTAATTTGCCAACAATCGATTTGTTTGGCACACACGCAGAGTTAAGGAAGCCATTCAGATCCGACTACACCCTAACAACATCAATAGGGATTGCGGCATCGATCTACCGGAAGCGTGGATGCCAACAATCAAGAAGCATGCTGGGACATCACGCGTCAGCCAATCACAGCGCCGATAATCCGACGAAAAGTATATAAGACAACCATCATCCAGTCTACACCATCGCCTGATGAAGAGTAGCAGATTGCAGTCGAAACGTCGCGGTATTTCTACCAATGACCTCAATCGTGAGACAATTGATTAAGTATCCTTTTAATAATCGATTTGTTGTTCTTATAACAATGGTTAGTTGGCAAAACCATAACAAAATTCGTCACTGTACGTCCACCTATTAGGAAACTCCATTGAAGAAAGCGAATATTGAGAAAACATTGAGCAAGTTAAAAAGTTATTTCTCCCAAGAAGATTGTATTGGGAAAACATTGAGGCAAGCGAATAAGATATTTCCCAAGAGGATTGAATTAGGAAAACATTGAGGCATGCAGAAACAGAATATAACCAATAGATAACGTCGAATGCTAAAAATAAAATTTAAAAAAAAAAACTTCGAATGCTGATTGCACGGCCGAAATGACACATGGATACTCTACATCCTTATGATAATATCCATAGCCAAACCACTTAACAAGTTCGATATTGAAGTACTTTTGTGAATATAGCTCCGCAGAGAATGGAAATGAGTTTGTTTTTCAAGAAAAAAGTATCTATACATGTAAACTAAGAGCCTGCGTGTTCATATACTATGATATTTGCACTGGATATCGTCAACTTTATACAAATAGGTGAGTGGATGCATTTCATTGTATTTCATATTCACAAGTCATAAAAATTTTGTTTTGCGCATGAATTCGATTAAATTGCATGAATTCGACAAACGATATTTGAAATATTTGAATCTTTTTCGTAGATGACAATAACTGTCAGTCGTTACAGCTTTCGAAGTTCGATATTCCATACAATAGACCTTTTGACGGTTCACATTAACAACCACGGCTTGGATAGCGTGTAATATATTTTTTACTCCGACGAAGGGCTAAAGCTCGAAACGTCAGTAAAGTCAACATTTTTAGCGGTGTTACAAATTTCATTCTATTACCTATCGTTTATATTAAACACCGAGGCAGCCTATACTAGTTTACTCACTAGTTTTTATTTGTAATATATTTACTACAGCTACAGTTACAGCTTACAGTAATTTAAGGAATGTACACATCATCAAACAGTTGAAACACTTCAAAATTCCACGGACTGTAGTCAAATTCTAAAGAATATATTAGACACTATCGAGACTGAAGATGTTCGATGAAAACCGTGAAAAAGTCGTTTATTGGATGTTCGATACTCAATACAATGTCGATGTTTGATATTCGATAAACTTTCGACGTTCGATATTCGACAATCGACTTTTTCGACGACGATATCGAAGTTACTCGATATATAATACCAGATAGCTCTTCTAGTTTTTTTTTTTTTCACTTATCCTTGATGATGAAGTCATTAAGACTTCGAAACGTAAAATTATTTCGCTTATATTTATTTTTAATTGTTTAACTGGAAGCTTTTTTATTCGAATAATTGAATAAGCCAAACTTTCTTGCGTTTAGGACGTTAATCCTTAATCGAATGAGATTTGAAACGTTAAATCATTTCGCGTGTATCTATTCTAAATTGTAAGCTTATAACTGGAAGTTGTTTTATTCGAATAACTGAATAAGCCAAACTTTCTGGAGTTTAGGACGTTAATCCTTCCTCGAAGGAAAGGAATACTATACACCATTCAAATAATATGATATGATAGAGTGAAGAAACAAAATTAAATAGTCAAGGTGTAGTGGTCAAATAGACACAAAAGAAAACAATGGAATTAGAGACTGCTAAGATGTATTAGTCTAATATCCATTTCACGGGTTTAATGTCTTCACTCTAATGCATGTTCATCGCGCGGTATATACTAAGTAATTTAAGCATTAGAAAAGTCCGAAACAGAACGTTTCGGGGCCTTTTTCACCGGCTTAATGCAAATGCATAAACTTCTTATTTTCCCGCTACGATCATCACGACATCATAATTTAATACCCGCGGTACAGATTAATATATATCCATATGGAGAGTGTTATTTAATGACTTTTCACTACACTTTAATCCTTTGTCGATTGGACTAGAGTAAGACAGGCAAATGACGGATAAATAGAAACTAGCGAGTAAACTAGTATAGGCTGCGTCGGTGTTTGATAATAAACGATAGGTAATATAATGAATCTTATAAATAGAAACTAGCGAGTAAACTAATATAGGCTGTGTCGGTGTTTGATATAAACGATAGGTAATAGAATGAATCTTATAAATAGAAACTAGCGAGTAAACTAGTATAGGCTGCGTCGGTGTTTGATATAAACGATAGGTAATAGAATGAATCTTATAAATGGAAACTAGCGAGTAAACTAATATGGGCTGCGTCGGTGTTTGATATATACGATTTAATGTAATGAATTTTGTAACACCGTAAAAAGTATCGACTTAATTCAGTTTACTGATGTTTCCTACGCTTTTCCTTTAACTTGATCAAGTAAAGAAGGTACGAGTTATTCACGGCCAACAGTCAAACTCCCTATACACAGCCTTCTTATTGACGTTTCTAAAACGTTGATCCTTTGGTGAAGTAAAGAAGTTTGTCACCCGTGAAAAGCACACAAGCTAGTGGCGCAAAGGATCATGGATCAGTTCAAAAAACTAAATGTGCATTCGGAACGCCTTTCTTGTTGTTTGATAAGTCAAAATGGATATTTCTCAATAACATATTGACAAGTGTAGCAATGTGACAATGAAATCCCTGCGTTCTAATAAAGTATACATATAGGTTACCCATAACTCCCTGCGCTACTAGCTTGTAGGCTTTTCACTTCATGCGTAACAAAGTTTCTCGGAAACGGTGCATACATATTGTTGCTTACTGACATCTAAACTTTCATCCTTTGATGAAATAAAGCGGGTAGATTATGTACGCCTTTTCACTGACATTTTCGACGTTAATTCTAGACAGTTTGATAAATGTATAATTATTTAATGTAGTTTTCTTTTCCACAGATACTCCACTCAGTGCCAAGTACTAAAAGGTTTATGCTTCTCAAGTGACTCTTGTAAGTATTAAAATCCATGTATTTTTTAAACAAATATTCATTCACAATTTTGCCCATTAAAGGTTGGTATTTTGTACGAAAACACCCGGTTTATATCATGGCTTACACCATATAGATCTTAATCTTTTTAATTTTTCACGAAACAAAAACGTGAGCGCTGCGAACAGACAACAATAGAATTGTCTGATTATTTTTTCTGTTGATAAAGTATTTTTTTTTACATTAGCCATATACGATTCTTAATATCAGTTTTATTCAGAAAGGCTCTCTGCTTGGCGGGCTAAATAAAAAACACACATTAAACACATTAAACACATTACGAGGGAACATAATGTCTAGCCTCTTTTGAATAAACACGGTATCAGAAATTTTAATTTGGAATTCCGCCAAAGTCATAAGTCAAAGTCATTTTCTTATTGATTTCTTTTTTCTTGTAAATTTTCTTTAGCTTTGCCAAAGTCATAAGTCAAAGTTATTTTCTTATTGATTTCTCTTTCTAATTGATTTTCTTTATTTAGCCAAAGTTAAAGTCATTGTCTTATTGATTTCTTTTTTCGTGTTGATTTTCTTTAGTTTTGCCAAAGTCATAAGTCAAAGTTATTTTCTTATTGATTTCTCTTTCTAATTGATTTTCTTTATTTAGCCAAAGTTAAAGTCATTGTCTTATTGATTTCTTTTTTCGTGTTGATTTTCTTTAGTTTTGCCAAGGTCATAAGTCGAAGTTATTTTCTTATTGATTTCTTTTTTCTTGTTGATTTTCTTTAGTTTTGACAAAGTCATAAGTCAAAGTTATTTTCTTATTGATTTCTCTTTCTAATTGATTTTCTTTATTTAGCCAAAGTTAAAGTCATTGTCTTATTGATTTCTTTTTTCGTGTTGATTTTCTTTAGTTTTGCCAAGGTCATAAGTCAAAGTTATTTTCTTATTGATTTCTTTTTTCTTGTTGATTTTCTTTAGTTTTGCCAAAGTCATAAGTCAAAGTTATTTTCTTATTGATTTCTCTTTCTAATTGATTTTCTTTATTTAGCCAAAGTTAAAGTCATTGTCTTATTGATTTCTTTTTTCGTGTTGATTTTCTTTAGTTTTGCCAAGGTCATAAGTCGAAGTTATTTTCTTATTGATTTCTTTTTTCTTGTTGATTTTCTTTAGTTTTGACAAAGTCATAAGTCAAAGTTATTTTCTTATTGATTTCTTTTTCTTGTTGATTTTCTTTAGTTTTGCCAAAGTCAAAGTCATTTCCTTACTAATTTTTTTTTATTGATTTTCTGTAGTTTTGTTGGTATTGAATATTTCATGTTTTGACATTCCAAGGTTTTTTTAAAATTTCGTCATGTTTTCTTCTAAAAATTAAAAATTTCGATTTCAAATGCTTCGAATATCAGTATCATTTTTTCAACATTATTGATATTTTTGAATATCTTTTTTTCAACCCTCTTGTTTGCATCCTTTCCCTTTCTATAATTATTTTGTTGACAATTTTTATGATATTTTAATACATTATTCATTTATTTTTTGGTTTGTTTTTATTTTCATTTCAAATCAAATTTCATTGTGTGGAATTTTTAATGTTCTATCTTCTATACTTTACATTTTTCGAGGTTTATTTTTTTGATAAATTTAGTAGTGTATTTTTCAGGTTTCAATGATAATATTATTGTTTAATGCAGCCTTCAATATTCAATAGTGAATTAAGACTTAAAAGGAAATGCATACATATATAGTTTTTATCTTTTTTCCATTATGACAACTGATTGCTTTCAATTCTCAATCTTTTCGACGCCTGACATTTTAACTCTATATCTAAAAAAAGACAATTTTCAATTAACCAACGTTCCGCTTCGGTAGTGTTTATTCAATTTTGCTATTTTAAATCAAATAAAAACTTCCCCTTGGTCATTATAATATTATTTGATCATTTAAACTTGTCAGTGTAGTTGTTGGCGGTATTCTCTCACATCTCCAACTATTTAAATAATTTATTATCCTCCCTATTTCATTCCAGTGATTTCTCCATCCCTCACTCTATTTTAATGTTGTTGTTTTTTTACTGTGTTTCTCTGGGGTTTTTTTCGTTTACACTAGCTGCTCTGTAGTATTTGACGTTTTTTCATCTTATCTCCAACTATTTACATAATTTATTATCCTCCCTATTTCATTCCAATGATTTCTCCATCCCTCACTCTATTTTAATGGTTTTTTTAACTCTGTTTCTGTGTTTTCTTCATTTACACTAGCTGCTCTGTAGTATTTGACGTTTTTCATCTAATCTCCAATTATTTAAACCATTTATCATCCAACCTATTTCATTCCGGTGATTCCTCCATCCCTCACTCTATTTTAATGTGTTTTTTTTAGCTGTATTTCTGTGTTAATTTTCGTCGTTTACACTTGTCTGCAGTATTTGACGTTTTTCATCTAATCTCCAATTGTTTAAACCATTTATCATCCACCCTATTTCATTCCGGTGATTCCTCCATCCCTCACTCTATTTTAATGTTGGTTTTTTTTTACTGTGTTTCTCTGTTTTTTTTTTCGTTTACACTAGCTGCTCTGTAGTATTTGACGTTTTTTCATCTTATCCTCCCGTTTTCATTCCAGTGATATTTCTCCATCCCTCACTCTATTTTAATGTTTTTTTTTAACTGTATTTCTGTGTTTTCATCGTTTACACTTGTCTGTAGTTTTCATCTAATCTCCAATTATTTAAATAATTAACTATCCTCCCGTTTTCATTCCGGTGATTCTTCGCTCCCACTCTATTTTAAGGGTTTTTTTAACCGTGTTTCTGCCTTCTCTCTTGATCATTCTCTTCCTTCCCATCTAGAAGATTTTCAATTAGCTATCATAAGACTTTAACACTCCTTTATCTGACAATAGTTTCACAGGAAAAACACGACGATTATCCAGCAGATTGTTGTTAATTGTTAATGATATTTTCACTGTCACTTAACCTTTTTAAAGGCTTAACAGTGGATGAATCTATCATTACTCTATGGGCATGGCTGCACTGTTAAAAAAATTTATACAAAATTATAAGGAAAAATAATTGTAATACAAAATAATTATAAAACAAAATAATTATAAAACGAAATAATTATAATACAAAATAATCATAAAACAAAATAAGTAAGAAACGAAATAATTATAAAACGAAATAATTATAAAACAAAATAATTATAAAATAATATAATTATAAAACAAAATAATTATAAAACGAAATAATTATAAAACGAAATATTTATAAAACAAAATAATTTAAAAACCATTACTCTATGGGCATGGCTACTCTGATGACCCCAATTCTAAATGGCTAGACTAGAACGTTTTGAGCAAATTAAATCTTGTTCTCTGCATGCACCCGGATATTAAAAAACTAACTGTCTTCATTGGTTGTAATTAGTTGGGACACACATCCTCGCTGATTAAGAAAACAGGATTTACAGTTGTAATTGACGTACACAAGGTGTAAAAACATCGGATCTTGGTTAGCTTAATTCCAGTTTTATACAATGTTAATAATTTTGATTTTTTTAGCTCCGAGGAAAGCTAAGGGTACTGCTATATATGTTTTGATTTTTGAGTGAAGTTGTTAACCCGTGAAAAAAAAAATGTATTATAATTAAAGTGTGATATAATAGAGTGGTTTTCATTAACCTGTACATGTGAAACACTCTTTAATACACACTCTATCACACTTTAATACACTCTAATTCCATTGTGTTAGAGTGATTTTTATAAGACCGTGCAAGAAAATAGACCATTTAGTTTGTGGTAGTTGATAAAGAAATGAAATGCGTTGTTTTCAAGTTTATTTCTTGGAAAATGTTTCCATTCTGCAAGTTACTAGTAAATGTTTGCTAATATGTCGTTTTTGTAGTGAGTAACTGTGGACGCATCGATTTATTCAGTTATTTGACCACTACTCAGTTGTTTTTGCAGTGTGCATCTAAAAATACTCGTGTGCGTAGGTTTCTTTCTTTCTTGGAAAATTTTTCCCTTCTGCAAGTTGCTAGTAAATGTTTGCTAATGTGTCGTTTTTTATAGTGGGTGCTAGTAACTGCGGACGCATCGATTTATTCAGTTATTTGACCACTACTCAGTTGTTTTTGCAGTGTGCATCTAAAAATACTCGTGTGCGTGGGTTTCTTTCTTTCTTGGGAAAATTTTTTCCCTTCTGCAAGTTGCTAGTAAATGTTTGCTAATATGATTCGGAAAAGCTACGCGCTGAGTCATCACAAATTTCCGCCGGGGGGCAATTCGTTTAATTATCACTTTAAATCTCGAGAACGGTCGCCAAATCATCACTGTGAATCTCCAGAAAGGGCGTTTATATGGCTTTGCATCCATTATAATAGAAACTTCCAAATGATGTCATAATGGTATAATTCACTTGTTCTTTGTGATGCATGCCCAAAAATGGATGAAACAGTAATATACGGGAGTTTTAGTTTTTTAGTATCTTTATTTTTAAATGTCGGTTGCTGTCATCTTATCTAGAAAGCAAACATTTCCGCAATGAAATATGCTCACATATATACAAATATTTTCGTTGCCCTGTCACGTCCCTTATTACCCAGGGTAGTTACACGAGGTTATTTTCTACTTGTATAAGCTTTTGTAAATCTGACAGTTTGTGAAGCAACAAGAAATAAACCTCTGACCAAATGAGGTTAGAGCCTCACTTCTATGATGATTTGATTAACACTCAATTATATCTATATTTGGAACCTAATCTCGTCAAGTTTTTAGATTACGTCCAATCAAAGCTCTTAAACACAAATACTGACCCTCCGGATCCGCTGGTGATTGGCTTGGCGAATTCCAAACACTAGGCTCGTTTGGCCAGAGGGTACAATTGATAAACTACAAAGTACTAGATCAAGAAACACTCTAGCTTCTAGGCGAGGCTCTTATTGTTCAATCACGTATCGTACTGTGCAATATGGACTGTTGTATGATGTTTATAATTAGGCCGTGATATTTTATTTTTCTTTGCTGACGTCATCAGCTTTTAATATATGCAAAGTTTGTGAATACATCTGCGCATGCTCAATATAAATGGATATATAGTAAGATAATCTTTGAATTGTTTCATTAGGGTTTTAGATGCATTGCAGTCTCTAGTGTGTATACAACTGGGTGCCATTTCCATTCCAGAGAATCAGTGTCGTTATAAAGGTATGATAATATTTTGAATATTATATTATATTTTTGCTCTAGTAGATTTATTTACGCGGGTTTGGTATTATATAAAATTTATAGTAAAAAAAGCTAGAAAGCTTAGTTCAAAACTCCTACTAGAAATACATGTTTGTATCGGTCAGTTTTTGGTATGTAACCGTTGACTTTCTTCACTAGTCTGACTTTTGACTACTAGAAAGCTTAACCTTTAAAAGTCCTAGAAATACCTGTATATCATCGCAAAGCTTGAAAATACTTCTTCTGCTGGCAGGGTGATGGTATTATTTCATTACACCTGCCCTGCAGGAGCTAACAAAATTTATGAAAATAGGTGTATCGCTTGATTACAGTAGATAGTCTTAATTTTAGCCAGCTATTTAAAGATGTCTTTGTATACCATCGTATTTAGGGTTTAGGTGATGGTACTTATATACCATCTTTTTGTTTGTAACTTGTATGATAATTAATTAATTCTAAGCGATAGTGTTTTTTTTTAGACAAAATTTATGAAAATAGGTGTATCGCTTGATTAAAGTAGATAGTCTTAATTTTAGCCAGCTATTTAAAGATGTCTTTGTATACCATCGTATTTAGGGTTTAGGTAATGGTACTTTTATACCATCTTTTTGTTTGTAACTTGTATGATAATTAATTCTAAGCGATATGGGGGTTTCAACTTTATTTTGGACAACATTTATGAAAATAGGCGTATCGTATGAAATGAAACGAAACGGAATGAAATGAAATGAAATGAAACAAAATGAAATGAAACGAAATAATTGAAACGAAACGAAACAAAATGAATTGAAACGAAATGAAATGAAATGAAACGAAGCAAAATGCATAAACGAAACGAAACCAAACGAAACAAAAAAAAAATGAATTGAAACGAAACGAAACGAAACGGAATCAAATGAAATTAAATGAATCTTGAATATTTACATAGTACCATTTCTTTATAAAAGCGGGCAATATCAATATCGCTCACAATCATTAAATTTCGATACCGTGTGGTACTAGGAGACAATCCTGATTGACTTTTGAACACATTGACATAAAATTTAACAATCGAAAATTCCAAGTGAAGGCAGTGGACAGGATTTCCCACTTCACGTCGTTACCCAAGAAGACAACTGATTCAAGGCTGATTGGCAGTGTCAAAAAAGCTCTCAATGTATCTATCTATCTAATGAGAAATACACAATGAGATAATTTGGTGTTTTTCTGATTTGAAGGGTCTTCCGTCCAGTCAATTACATATAATTAAAACACAATGAGATCATATGGTGTTTTTATGATTTGAAGGGTCTTTCGTCCAGTCAATTACATATAATTAAAGTACATTTAGTCTTTCGAGTGTACTTATATAAATCCCAAATCTTAAAGGGGTTCTTTCATACTGAAACCCCTTCAGCATTTATAACAATTATATTTAATTTAGTCCGTCGAGTGGACATATATAAATCCCGAATCTTAAAAGGCTTTTTTCATATACTGAAACCCCTTCAGCATTTATAACAATTATATTTTATACAAATATATATTTGTACATGTTTGTTTAAACAATAATTTAAAGTGCATGTGTTATTTAGCTAGACAAACTAGGTGTATATATAATCAACTGTATATATAATTGTACTTTTAATTATGTCAAAACCACATTAACTTTTGATTTTATTTCTTTTCCTCACAATGTACTAGATATATAAAAAGGGGAAATTCAGTAAATTGCGTGCATATTCAGTCAATGCCATTAGCATTATCCACGTAAAGTAGATTTAACACTACTCCAAGTGACACTAGATTCTTTGTTTATTTGTTTTCATCAGTTGAAATTTCAATTTTTAACTGTATAATGAGTAACAGTGAACATGGAAAAAGAATTACTCAATAACTGGTGAAATCCGTTTGTTTTTCGAGCATTTCGAGCAGACTTATTTTATGCAGACTAGTTATGCCAGGTGATGTCCATTTTAGTGTTAATATCTTTTTGGCGGGCAATGTTTATGTCTGTAAATATAGATAGAAGCACTTAATGTTATCATTATTTGTTATCATGCACATAGACGGATGACTTTCCGCATAAATGGCCGCCACCAATTATCACAATATCTAAAATGTATAGTTTGAAGGAAAAGATAGCTATCATATTATGCATGAGTCAACGAAAACCCCGACACCCCCCACCCCGGGACAACGTGGGGATTAGAAAAATAGCATGTTCAATTCTCTGAAAATGTCCCCACCCCTGGGAGTCATTCAACATGTCCATTGTCCCCCACACCTGGGGCTATCTTGATTGTCCATATTAAAGCAAACTGAAAGCTGAAAGCTAATCAACACATGATTTATTCAACCAAAGACAAAAAATTCACTACAAATTGTACATCAACATTCATTTGATATTTTACCTACTTTTTGGGCAAGGTTGGCCTTTGATTTCGCTCAAAAAACCAATTTGAATAACAAAAGCACTCGCCTTTTACACAATCAAACACGAGGTTGCTGACTTTGTAATCAACTGCTGACTTTTTATATTGCGGGCTCAGTTTTTGGTAAACAGCCGCTGAATTTAATATTGCGGGCTCATAATAAATCCCCACCCCCACGGGCCAGCTTTATCACTAAAAATAACTAATTCCCCACCCTGTAGGGGACGATTGGCAGTCTATTCCCCCACTATCCCCCACCTAATCCCCACGTTGTCCCGGGGTGGGGGGGGTCGGGGTTTTCGTTGACTCATGCATTATGGTCATTCACAATGAGCTTTCATTTATTAGTGTATGGGGGACGGGAGGGAGGGGGGGGGCTGAGTTCGGCAAAATCACCTGTTGTCTTTTACAAATATCACCCAAGCCCTCTGTATTTCGTCCAGTTTTTACAAAACTCCTATAAAACAGCATACAATTTGTAACAACTTAACCCCTATATAGCTTTCAAAAATAACGTGATGACGACACCTCCCCCCCCCCCCCCTTCCCTTGGCCACCCTCTTTCAGGTTTGTTTTTTTTCATATGACAGTGCTTAATTAACATACCTGTTCACTTGTAAAACTCATTTTTCCTATTTATGAAAGTGGTCTATATTTACTATATTTAGAATTTTTTATGGATTTTACATATACTTTATTAACGTCATTTAAGGCTTAATTGGTTTAGTTGATCTTTGTGATTTATATCTATATCTATTGACAACAAAGCTGATAGAAAGTCTTTCTATAAAATTATAAAGATTATCACATCGTGGATATGAGATAAATAGCATGGTATTTGTTTGTCTCACGAATGTCAAAGGTTTCAACCACTGTGTTTCGACTGCTAATGCTGGTCTTGAAATACGTGTTGTTGGATTCCTTTAAGGATCATTTCGCCCGGGGGGAATCCCTTATAAAGGGGGGCGGGGGTCCACGTCGTCCCTTTTAGGGTTTGAAATCAGTGTTTTGGTCCCGCTTAGGGTGATAATGACGAGAATACCCACCAGCTGAGTTTGTGATCCCTTAAGTATAAGATCAACAAAATGCTTCTTTTCAAAGATTGATTTTTATTTTAATCCCCTTTTCGGTCCCTGTTAGAGGTGAAATTTCATCATCGCCACGCCAATCATCTCAAAATACAGGTCCCTTTTAGGGGTCGTTTTCAGGATTCCCGACGAGGACTCCCGCCCCCTTTGATAAGGGAGCCCCCCCCCCCCACCCCTCCCCCCCACCCCCACCCCCCCATCATTTCGCTTTCTTTCTAGTGTTCTTCTTATCTTGAATTTTGATGGCTTATGCAAATAATTTTCTTGTTTCATGACTTTTTTCATTTAAGAATAGTTCATTTTGACATTAAGTTAACTTTCTTCCTTTTAAGTGTTTCAATGTGTTTTCGCAGTAGCAGTCGAAACGTCGCGGTCCAAACCTTCGACATTCGTGAGACGAACGAATAACATTACTATTTATCTCATATCCACGATGAATACAAAGACAATACAAGGCTTTCTATTAGCTTTGTTATCAATAGATATAAATATAAATCACAAAGATCAAACTAAACCAATTTAAAAGCCTGAAAATGACGTTATTAATAAAGTGTATGTAATTATTACAGTCTATTTTTAAATGGTTTTATCAATAGAGAAGGTGCTAAGATGTCCTTGCGGCAATATAAATAATTAAACATGGCGACGCTTATAGTCACTGCGATTATTATCAGACCAGTAATATACACAGTTTATATGAACATGACGTGAGAGTTTGTAATTAAAGTACACCTCATCCCTTATACAATACTTTCTGTATCGATTCTACATGAAGTGAATAGCTGAATAGTGAAATATTTCTTGATTTGAGTGATGCGTCTTTAAGTTATAAGGGTTTATATTTATTCCAATATGTTAATGACTGTGACGTCATACCAGGCATTTGCGTCCTCTTCTTTTAATCATAATACTAAACACTGGTCATTATTACACACCAAATTTAAAACGAACAAACCAACAAATGAACCAACCAAAACTTATATCAACCCTCCAAAACACAAAAAAGGAATAACTAAAAGGAAAAGGCATTCAAACCTAAAATTATACTATAGGTAATATAATGAAATTTGTAACACCATAAAAGGTGTTGACTTAACTTTACTGACGTTTCTTTAGCCCTTCGTCGAAGTACAACAAACTTCGACAAAGGGTTAAAGCTCGAAACGTCAGTAAAGTTAAGTCAACATTCTTTTACGGTGTTACAAATTTCATTCTATTACCTATCGTTTATATCGAACACCGACGCAGCCTATACTAGTTTACTCGCTAGTTTCCTAACAACACAAGAAGAAAAGGTCTGAGCGCAACCTCTGATAAATTAACCTGAATCTTGCTATTACAAACAGGAAAACGGAGCTGATAAGAGACATAAAGCAATATACGCGACAGTTAAAGACATGTAAATCTTGTCTTCATACAAAATATCGAAGAAAGGAAAATAATGAGTAAGGCTCGATCTCTGCTTTGATAAACCTGAATCGTGCTTTGACGAATTTAAAATTTGAATCAAAGAGACTTAAAGCAATATACGCGACAGTTAAAGACAAGCAAATCGTGTCTTCATACAAAATATCGAAGAACTGGAAGGACAAAATTAGTAAGGCTCGATCTCTGCTTTGATAAACCTGAATCGTGCTGTGACAAATTTAAAATTTGAATCAAAGAGGCTTAAAGCAATATACGCGACAGTTAAAGACATGCAAATCTTGTCTTCATACAAAATATCGAAGAACTGGAAGGAAAAAAATTAGTAAGGCTCGATCTCTGCTTTGATAAACCTGAATCGTGCTTTGACGAATTTAAAATTTGAATAAAAGAAGCTTAAAGCAATATAGGGACACGGCACTAAAACCTTCAAAGCAGGTCTTTATACAAAATATCAAAGAAAGGAAAATAAAGAGCGTGAGTAAATCTTGATCTCTGCTTTGATAAACCTGAATCGTGCTTTGACGAATTTAAAATTTGAATAAAAGAAGCTTAAAGCAATATAGGGACAAAGTTCTAAAACCTTCAAAGCATTAGTCCTTTTCTGTACAGTTGCCTTCAGTGACCACGAATATAATAGTTCCAAGTCGAGGTTCGAGTTGCTGCGCATAGCAAAACTATGATTTATCCTGCGCAGCAACGCCAACCTCGACTTGGAACTATTATTCATAATTCCTGAGGCGGAACTGTGAAAAGTACTATTCTTTAAAGTAAACATCGAAAAAAAGAAAGAGAGCTCAGCGTAAGGCTTGATTGATTTGCGCTTTGATAAAAAGATTAAAAGCAATAAAAACGAGACACATATAACTAGGACATGCAAATCTCTAACAGAACCAGTAAGCCCTGAGGATGGGGATTAAAGCGCTCTAATAAAACTTATATTAGTTGTTGCATGCAAAATGGGAATTCTGAATATAAGAGGCTTACAGCAATATACGAGACACGTTCCAATCTCGTATTATATTCCTCTCTATGTCACAAATGAAGATATAGTATTTAACCAGCTTTATTGCCCAGATATATATATTCTTCCGGTTCCATGATGTGGTTGAAGCACTCATCAATCACTTTAACTACCCCATAGTTAAGCATACACGTACAGCTATTTTAGAAAAGGTTGGTGAAGGTTTTGATGCATGTTGCTTACCAAGCTTGAAATATGTTATATTCATATGTAAATATGATATCAGCACAAATTAAAATATGTTATGATGTGGTTGAAGCACTCATTAATCACCTTAACTACCCCACGGTTAAGCATATGCTTACAGCTTTTTCAAAACGGTGGGCGAAGGCTTCCCGGGGAGAACTTTGTTGCTTGTTGCATGTTGCTTGTTGCTTGTTGCATGTTGCTTGTTGCTTGTTGCTTGTTGCATGTTGCTTGTTGCTTGTTGCTTGTTGCTTGTTGCTTGTTGCTTGTTGCTTGTTGCTTGTTGCTTGTTGCATGTTGCTAAGTGTTGCTTGTTGCTTGTTGCATGTTGCTTGTTGCTTGTTGCTTGTTGCTTGTTGCTTGTTGCTTGTTGCTTGTTGCTTGTTGCTTGTTGCTTGTTGCATGTTGCTTGTTGCTTGTTGCTTGTTGCTTGTTGCTTGTTGCTTGTTGCTTGTTGCATGTTGCATGTTGCTTGTTACATGTTGCTTGAAATATGTTATAATACTCATCAGTAAATAATATCGGCACAGAATAAAATATGTTGGAAAACCCTGCAGACAAAGTTTAGGAAAAAATTACATATTGTTGTGACCTTTCGCTGTTTAAATCCATATCACCCATAGTGCATCTCGGGCTTGGTATGCAACACATGCAAGATGAAGCACCTGTTTAGAACTAGCTGTCTATACTCTATGACGTGTGGTATATATAAAGCTTCGTTTAATCGATTTTGAACTAAACACCAACTGTGATATAACTATTCTAAGTAGCTCTCATTTCGCGTCACAGAAAGGGCCAATTTTCTAGAATGTTCTTATGTTGACGTCACCTCCTCGGGCTAAACTGTGTTCTTATAGAGAGTGGTCGGGCCGAAAGAGACTCAAAAGGAACGATTGTAGTTTGAGTGGAAGAGGCGGTGTATGTAGATAGATCAACTTGGACTGATTCGCTATTGCCGACCCAGAAGAGGCTCTATAAGAACAAGGAATCAAATAAAGTGAGTACAAATTTCAATTTAATTTTCGGCGGTAAATTAGAAGAACGCGGACGCCACTCCCGCCTGGAGAACTGATAATCTTTTTTCTTAGTAATTTTCACTTGAAGGTTTTCTTAGTAATTTTCACTTGAAGGACGATATTCGAATAAACGAACTTCTATTTATACAATTTAAAACAAATACCAGCGAAATAATTTGACAACGTTTCGATGTCTCCATGATTTCATCATAGGACAATATTACCAACTAAGATATACTCTCTATCAAGTGGTACGTTTACATTTATTCAGAGTCATTTTACAAACGCGAGATGTGCTTTTTTATATTCACAGTGAAACATGATGAAACTCTAATTCTTTTGCTTTTCGTGGTATTATAAAACTGGTTTTCTTGAACCTGAACCGCTGGTCAACTTAACAGTTTAGACACTTTAGACAGTTTAGGCCTGTGTACTTGTTTTTTTGTTTTTTTTCAGGACTTTTTTCAGGTTATTTTTGACCTCTACATTCTAGGGAATGCTTTCAAACATCTAAAATGAGTCATTGAGTTCCTGAGATACACTTAGTGGTCATAATAAATGTTATCCTTTATCTATTTGCCCAAGGGATGTGGGTTAAAAAAAGCAACAACAACAAAAAAAAATTAAAACTTCAACACTTCAATTTTGTTCGTTTTCAAATTTCTCTCTCTCTCTTTCACTTCGACGAAAGATTGACGCCTGAAACTTCAGGCTTTCCGAGACCCCTTTGATTTCCCAATAGTTATTTCTTTCTGATTTTTATGAATTATTTTGTTATTTTCTAATTTAGATCATAAACCTGTGAAATAGATGTCACTCCTTATGTCATTGTTTTCTAATACTTTCTAACTATTTTATTCATTCTATTATGTAAAGAGTGTTTTTGATAAACCTGCTAAATTTAAGTACTATATTAGACTCTAAAGCGAGTTTTTATTGTTTTCTATAAGCATATTTTTTTGCTAAATACTTGCTTAGTCGTTTCGTTTTATTCTGAATCGAAGTGTTTTTCATAAACCACTGAAAATATATACGTTATCGTATGCGTATTGCTTGTAGGTTTATTATAATGTTATATATTCACTCTTAAGCTTTCAGTTGTTTTATATAAGCATATTTTCTGTGCAATTATAAGCTTAGTCCGTTTTGTTTTATTGTGAAACGAAGTGTTTTTCATAAACCACTTAAAATACACGTTATCGTATACGTATTGCTTGTTGGTTTATTATAATGTTATATATTCACTCTTATGCTTTCAGTTGATTTATATAAGCATATTTTCTGTGCAATTATAAGCTTAGTCCGTTTTGTTTTATAGCGGATCGAAGTGTTTTTCATAAACCACTAAAAAAAAACACGCTATCGTATACGTATCGCTTGTAGGTTTATTATAATGTTATATATTCACTCTTATGCCCTCTGTTATTTTCTATAAGCATATTTTCTGTTAAATTGCAAGCTTAGTCCGTTTTGTTTTATTGGGGATCGAAGTGGTTTTCATCAGTAAACCACTGAAAAATATACTGGAAAAATCGATCAATTTACAAAGTCTGTAAATTTTGTTTTACAGGAAATTTACAGACTTTGTAAATTGATCGATTTTTCCAGTGATACACGTTATTAAATGCGGTTGTATCGTTTGTTAGTTTATTATAATGTATGTATTCCTTTTATATAAAGTGTTAATTAAAATACAGGTTTAATATCCTTCCAAAACTGAAATCTGTTAAACGCCCAAAGCAAAAAAGACTAAAACGGTGTTGTTTTGTAAATGGGATTCTGTTTACATTTCTGGGTCTTTTAAATTGATCATATAAGTATTTTGATTGCTTTTTTATTCTTAGCATGATTTTAGCTCTGTTTCTTGGATTTAATTTTGTAATTTAATTTGTTTTTCTTAATTTAAATTTTATTTTAATTATTCTAGATCTATATTTTCAATGAGATTATATTTCTTTATTTCTTTTAGTTTTTAAGGCATATTAAATTCGTTTTAATTTTATTTTTATCATACTGATTTAATATTAAATTTCATATTCTTATTTCAGAAATTTAATGCAATTCTTATTTGATATTATTATAGTATTTTAACTGTAAAATTTATTTTTTATCAATATTTTATATTTTATTTGTAATTTCATTTATATTTTTTTATTAAATATGAATATTATTATTTATATAAATAACAGTGGTTTACAGGTATTTCTGTCACTTAAAATATCGTATATTTGAACACACTGGTTAAAATACAATAATTTTACATGTGAAAATATCATTTTCATCAGTTTTGCATAAAAACTTTTGTTTATGTAATAAAAAGAATAATGCAAGGACGCTTGTAGATATGGAAATTATCAAAATCCATATCTCCGCTCGCCCATCTATTATTCTGTCTACATTTTTAATGTTTTTTTCATTGTTTTACATTTTATACATCATTGCGTAAGTGATAATATTAACTGAAAAGACGTTCTGTAAACAAAGAACTTACAACGTTATCAAGTACTCTCGATAAAAGCACTCTTACTAAGACGTTAAAATAATAAAATACTTCAGACTAGGTGGACTACTGCCCGTGTTTGGCGGACCGCTAAAGCAGCTTTAAGACTGATAATCGTACGACAAGGGACAATCTAGTTAAACGATATGATATCAAACCCTTAAAAAGGGCGATTGGCTGTCTGAACTGAATAAGCTGTTTGTCAAGAACAGTCTAGAATTTTTTCTATATATAGCCTGATTCTATTAAATAACATAAAAATATTATACAAACGCTGGCTCCATGTATTTTTACTCGCTTTAGGCGCATGCTTATATATATTATCTAGTCTGCTTTTTATTATTGTAGCTACTACCTTTGACAAAATAGTTTGGTATGATGTCAGTATATTTATATAGGGACTATTTTATTTCTTTTCAATATATAAATTACTCCTATGTATTTTTACTCGCTTCGATCTGGTGCATGCTTATAGATATTATCTTGTCTGCTTTTTATTATTGTAGCTACTTTTTGGCAAAAGTAGTTGACACGATTCCAGTATTTCATCTCAAAGGGACTATAGAGTAATAATTTTGTTTTTTTATCTTTTCGTATTCAGACTACTTTCATCATAGAATGCTAGTCAAAATATAGGCTGCCCGAAAATTTCATCCAACCGGTTAGAACCAGGCCAAAAATAAGAGACTTTGTATGGAAAAATATTTACATTCAAAAAATCATATCTCAGCCGTTTCATACTCAAATGATCCCAAATTTTCGGGCAGCCTATTTTTTGACTAGCATTCTATGATGAAAATTATTTGAATAGGAAAAGAAAAAAAAAATATTGTGACGTTACACTTCGGTACTCTATTAGCTATGTCCTTAGTGTCTTCTCCCAAGACAGTGTAGGTTCGTTAGTGTAGTGTGTGTTAACATATGAGACAATCACTGAGGGTGGTCACAGCCAGGGTTTGTTAGCTATGTCCTTAGTGTCTTCTCCCACGACAGTGTAGGTTCGTGAGTCTAGTGTGTGTTCGTATGAGACAATCACTGAGGGTGGTCACAGCCAGGATTTGTAACAGTTCCTCAGTGTCTCCCACTCTAATGTGTGTAGGATTGAGTCTACTCGTACGTGACTAAACAGAGTGATATGATATTGAGACCTAAAGGAAATGCAATATTAGTAGTTTTGTTGAGACACTATATAAGTGCCACTTTCCTAAAACAAATCGATTGGTAATTATTCATTTTACGTCCCCCACACAGTGCAATAACTAACCCATTTAGGGGACCTACGACTGAGTAATGAGGAGCCAATGAGGACGTAATAAACCCTGGTCGTTACCACCCTTCCTCGACATACTAACACTTATTCTACACCCACCAACCTGCATCGAAACGAAAAAGAATCGATGAGGACGTAATAAACCCTGGTCGTTACCACCCTTCCTCATACTAACACATACACTATACCCACCAACCTGCATCGAAACGAAAAAGAATCGATGAGAACCTAATAAACCCTGGTCGTTGCCACCCTTCCTCATACTAACACATACACTATACCCACCAACCTGCATCGAAACGAAAAAGAATCGATGAGAACCTAATAAACCCTGGTCGTTGCCACCCTTCCTCATACTAACACATACACTATACCCACCAACCTGCATCGAAACGAAAAAGAATCGATAAGAACCTAATAAACCCTTGTTTAGGGAATTGGGGGGAATGCGAAGGAGGCAATGAAGAATAGCTGCAGAATAATTTATATAATCTGCAAATGTTTATATTTATAGTGTTGTATGAATATATATAAATATATATTCTTCTTTATTCAATATTTACAATATATATAAACACTGAAACTGTGGAATACTTTTTTATACTGTCTACTAGTTAGCTGAGTTTGAAGCAAATATATCACCTGGGAAATACAAATACTAGTCAATGTGTCATATATAAGTTCTTTTTATGGTTTCCCTTGATGCCTAAATGGGATGTCCCCATAGCAAACATATAAAAAAATTGATTCATATAATTTTCATGTCCGACACAGTTGCCACTGAAATGTTTAATAAGTGTGCCAAGTGTCGCTCAAAAAGACCAAGGCATAGCCCGCAAGTACAACTCATCTAAATAGGTTTCAAGATACACTTCGCTCCTACATGAGATTGCTGCCAGGGCATTTTCTGGACAATTTATTAAGGTAAATATATATATCCTCAGAACTGGTATAGGTTCTATAGTATCCCTCAAATAGCTATAGCAAGTAAGAATTGATGCATCAGACTATGTATTTCCAGTCCCTCAAATGGCTATAGCAAGTAAGAATTGATGCATCAGAGTCTATGTATTTCCAGTCCCTCAAATGGCTATAGCAAGTAAGAATTGATGCATCAGAGTCTATGTATTTCCAGTCCCTCAAATGGCTATAATAAGTGAGATTAGATGCATCACTGACTCGATGTATTTTCGGAGTTTTAAAAGTATCCGTGAGTCCAGCAAGCCATTAAAAAAAATCATGTCCTTGTCACTTCCTTCGAGTATATCCAGACCAAACTTTGAAATATCGCCTCTCTTTAGCTAACTATTGCAAGTTCTTTTCTGAGTTGTACTAGCCCTTGCTGTTGTTGTTTCAAATAATCTTTGAGATTCAGTGGACCAAAAGCTCGGGGGGTACTCCCTTTGTCCAAGTGGTAGGGGTGATCGGCGGAGGTTTTGAAAACGACCTCTAGAAGGTACGCACAGATTAAAATAACTGTTAAAACCTTGCTGATTTCAACCCATAAAAGGTACGGATGTGTGATCGATGTTAACGTTCTTGCCAGCCAAGCTTACTTTTAGCAACAAAGCAGAGTAAAAATGACCCTTAAAGGTACGGATTCATGTTACATAACTGCTTTTAAGCCAGAACCCTAAAAGTCGACACTAAAAAGTAAATACAGGAAATATTTTCAACCCTAAAAGGTACGCCGATCACCAATACCACTTTGACAAAGGGAGAACCCCCCCCCCCCCCCTGAATCGGAGTATTATAAAAAAAATACGAGACTCGACAAATGTTATTTGCTTGGTTATCGAAAACACTTAAAATATGAGCCATGACGGAAGTTAAACAATCTTGTTATCGTCAACAACGCTTATCATTTATTCGCCAAAAGACGCCTAAGGGATGTTTTAAAGTAGAACTTCAACTAGTTTTGAAGGACGTTTAAAAGTGCCTATGATTGTCAGGTCGAACTATTTAAAGCATGAGAGGATGTTGCTTGTCTTTCTAACATTTAGGAACAAACGAAAGCGAACAGATTTAGTTAGTAAGTAAATTATAAAAAGTGAATGAAAGAAAGAATGAATGAATAGATAGTTAGAAGAATGAATGGATGAATAAATGGATGGAAGGATGAGTGAATGGATGGATGGATGGATGAATGGATGAAAGAAAGAAAGAATGAATGAATAGATAGTTAGACGAATGAATGGATGAATGAATGAATGGATGGAAGGATGAGTGAATGGATGGATGAATGGATGAATGAAAGAAAGAATGAATGAATAGATAGTTAGAAGAATGAATGAATAGATAGTTAGACGAATGAATGGATGAATGAGTGGATGGAAGGATGAATGGATGAATGGATGAATGAATGAATGAATGGATGGAAGGATGAGTGAATGGATGGATGAATGGATGGATGAATGGATGAATGGATGGATGAAAGAAAGAATGAATAGATAGTAAGACGAATGAATGCATGAATGAGTGGATGGAAGGATGAATGAATGGATGAATAAATGAATGGATGAAAGAAAGAAAGAATGAATGAATGAATAGATAGATAGAAGAATGAATGGATTAATGGATGGATGGAATTGTGGAGGAAATGGATAAATTAATTAATAAGTTAATAAATGATCGCATGAATGATGGACTGATAGATAAATAAAAAGATGAATGAATGGAAGGACGAATAGATGAATGAATAAATAGATGAATGAATGGAAGGACGAATAGATGAATGAATAAATAGATGAATGAATGGAAGGACGAATAGATGAATGAATAAATAGATGGAATGATAAATAAATAATAAATGACGAAACTGAATGGATGAATGAAATTACCGACCTTTGCAGCCTTTGTGTCAACTGTTGTTTCGGCTGCGAAAACTAGCTACGTATTCTACTCGTGTCATGGCTGGCAGATGGCCTCTACATGGCTATCCGTTTATCTCTCATTATTTTAATGTATGTTTATTAGTAAATACATAAATTGATCAACAGATTTTTTAGATTTGTTTTTAATTGAAATTAACTTGCTTCAGCTGCCTATGACACAAAAAGGGAATTCAATTAAATTTATGTCAGAGAAACTTTGCCCCCATTTTGTAAAAACAATATTGATATTAAACTACGATTTCGCATGTGGAAAGATGTCAAAAGTTTGATAGATTTGTCTTTAATTGAAATAAGCTTGCTTCAGTTGCCTAAGACGTGCATAAAAGGATGTCGATTCAATTCAATATATGTCTATAAGAAAATTTACCTCATTTAAAAAAATGTATAATAAGATAAAATTAAGTGTTTAAATGAAAAGGGGGGGGGGGGGGGAAGAAAAATTACCAAAATATTGATACACTACAATATATCGAGGAAGGTTTTGTACTCTTCTTTATTTGAAAGAAAAATAATTTTGAATCCAAATTAATGACAAATAGAAAAATATGGTGAGTGGCAGCTTTCCCTTGGCCGGGGAAAGGTGCTTGAGTTTTTGACATTTTTGACATTTTTGAGATAATTGACGTTCTCGCATTGAGGCTGTAAAGCGAACAGTCAATAAAAGATTGGATACTATAAGATGATGGGAGGCAAATAGAATTATATCATTTTGCTTACTAGTTAATTTAGATTGAATGAATGAATGAATGAATGAATGAATGAATGGATGAATGGATGAATGAATGAATGAATAAATGGATAAATGAATGTATAAATATTAGTACGAAAGAATGTATGAATGAATAAATGGATAAATGAATGAATAAATGAATGGATGAATTAATGAATCAATGGATAAATATATGTATGAACGAATGTATGAATGAATAAATGAATGAATAAATCAATATATGAACGAATGGAGGAATGAATGAATAGATGAATGAATTTATGAGCGAATGGATGTATGAATAAATAAATGAAAATTGGATGAATGAATGAATAAATCAATGTATATGAACATATAAATGAATGAATGAATGGATAATTTATGGATGGCCAGGTTATAGGTGTAATTCCACCTGTTAGTCATTCCACAATTCTTTTGAAAGTGTAATAAATAAATACATAAATGATTGGATTGATGAACATGGAAATGTCTGTATGTATGAAATAATAAATGAATGAATGCATGTATGGCAGTATAGCGTGAGAGTAGGGAAAAGGAACAAATTAAATACAAGAGAGAAAGAAAGTAGCACTAAAGGAAGTAGCATTAGAAATAAGTAGGAAAGAAACAATACCAAAAAAATATCTACAAGAAAATAAAAGCGAAAATGCATGAGAGAGAAAGAAAAAAATGAATGAGAGAGAGTAAAACTGAAACAGGATGAATGGAAAGAAAGGAAGAACTAAATGCCAGACTGTAATTAACTCTTCTGCAATTAACTTCAAATACCTACTTAAGAAACCCCTTCCATCTCAGCATTAACCAAAACACACTATCTCTTATACCAATGGTAACCATAGCAATGCCGTGCTGATGATGAGGTAGTCAGTCAAACCTCGAGGCATGTTTATTTAGATAAGACGCCCTTTATCTTGAAATTGTACAAAACAAAGACTTCTCAGGAACTGCTGCTCGTCTTACATACACGTGCTCAATACAGTTATACACTCATTTCAGAAATGGTTGACGGAGTGAATGGCGAATGGTGATTGCACGACCGAAAGGAATTGTGGGCCTTTGATATTGATTATTTATATATCTTTGGTTACAAAAAACGAATTTACTGTACATCAGTACAACGCCAGCCCTATATAGTAAAGAAGAGCTTAAAATTGATGAAACCGTGCTTAGCAATCCAGAAAAACACTAGGATATGTTGTATGCGTACCCACAATTCCTTTCGGTCGTGCAATCGCAATTTGACATTCACCGCTCACTCCATCAATCTTTTTGAAATATTAAGTGTATAAGTATGGGTTAAGTGTCTATATAGCTCTGACGCTACACGTACGCTCACAAAGATTTCGTGCTTCGTATATGCAAACTCATATTTTTTTGGACTGAAGTCAGACTACAACGAGTAAAGGTAATTCAATTTTTGTTAGTATATATACATATGTAATTGGCTAGATTTTACAGATTTATAGGTACAAGCTATCTCTGATAACCACAAGAGCTAAACTGGATAGATAGCATAAATGGGACTCAAAGATCATTTTAATACCTTGGTTAGTAAAGTTAAATCAACATTTTTACGGTGTTACAAATTTCATTCTATTACCTATCGTTTATATCAAACACCGACGCAGCTTATACTAGTTTACTTGCTAGTTTACATTTATATTTAGTTAGGTTAACATTTTTTACGGTGTTACAAATTTAATTCTATTACCTATCGTTTATTCCAAACACCGACGCAACCTATACTAGTTTACTCGCTAGTTTCTATTTCTATTTTTTACGGTGTTACAAATTTAATTCTATTACCTATTGTTTATTCCAAACACCGACGCAACCTATACTAGTTTACTCGCTAGTTTCTATTTCTATTTTTTACGGTGTTACAAATTTAATTCTATTACCTATTGGTTATTCCAAACACCGACGCAACCTATACTAGTTTACTCGCTAGTTTCCATTTATTTTTCTTTAGCAAGAAGAGATAGTTCAGGTAGATAATTGCGTGTACTAGCTAGTTTGCCTGCTTTGTCTGTTTTTACGTTGAACGTTTATTATTCCTTGTGACATTTGGATGGATATATAAAATTAACCATATAGTTAATCATTTTGGATAATGACAATGATTGGTTATAGAAAGATATTTTGGATATTGTATCAAAGCGAGGAAGGATTTGTTTGAGGAAACGTTTTTTATGATCGACACTATTTTGATGTTTATTTATATATTCAAGTAATGTTTATTGAAAAAACATTTGTTTATTCATCCATTCAAATTTTCACTCATTCTTTCACCCATTCATTCAGTCCTTCGTCCCTTTATTCATTCTTTTGTCCATTCGTTCATTCATTCAGTCATCCATGTCTTCATTCGTTCATTTGTTCATTGGTTCATTTGTTCGTTCGTTCGTTTATTCGTTCACTCATTCATTTCGTCATTGAGCGACATTTGGCTATTTTTGGTGGTGAAGATAGTCTCGCGTATGAAATCACAACGAAACTACCGACATCCTTTGCAGCCTTAAAGTATTGACTATAGTTTTGTGTCCAACAACGACTTTCAAATTGGTGTATTATATTTCCGTGCTCTTTGGTTCGTCGTTTGAGTATTCTTAAAAAAATAAATACGACAAAAACTATACCGACATCCTTTGCAGCCTTGAAGTATTGAATATAGTTTCGTTCCGAACAACGACTTTCAAATCGGTGTATTATATTTTCGTGCTTTTAGGTTCGTCGTTTGAGTATACTTCAACAAAAAATATGACGCAACTACCGACATCCTTTGCTTTAAAAATATTCTTAAGTTTATCTTTTGATATCATCTATTTCAAAAAACAAGCAATTTTGCCTGACTCTATACTTCAAGTTTAAAGTTTAAAAGAAGAGCCACCTTAATCTATCATGAATTAAGCGATGGAATAATGCCTCCTTACATTTTAAGATTTCCCGATGATTATGGACCATCTATCTATCTTAGGCAAAACTTTGTTCCTAAATTTTCCATTCTTAAATAAAAAAAACTTGGAGAGGATATGCCACCGTTTTTTAACTTAAAAGTTTAAAGGAAATTTGTTCCTTTAGTGAGATAAAACTACTTTAAATCTTTGCCTACTTACAGTGCGAATCAAAAAACCTTGGGCACCTAGAAATATTTTAGAAATCGTTTATTTTTCGTTAAACAACTCAGAAACAACTATATCTCCGCAAGAAGTTTGACTGATGTGTAGTATTATAAACTTTTTGTAGTTAAAGTTGTTTGTGAGTTGTTCAACGAACAACAAACGATTGCTAAAATATTTCTGGGTGCCCACGGTTTTTCGATTCGCTCTGTAAAATAATGGCGATTTTCACTTTCAGTTGAGTCAGACGCTTTATTCCTTTTTATTCTAGAACGGAAAAAGTGTACTAGAACTAGCGGGTTAAAACTACTTTAAATCTTAGCCTACTTGAAATGATGGCGATCATCGCTTTCAGTTGTCGCTTTGTTCTTTATATTCTAGAATCAAGGAAAAGTGAAAACTTTGAGAGGCTATAACAGCTATTTTAAAACTTAAATGTTTAACGGAAAAAGTGTACTAGAACTAGTGGGTTAAAACTACTTTCAATCTTAGCCTACTTGAAATGATGGCGATCGTAACTTTCAAATGGCTCTTTGTTCCTTTATATTCTAGAATCGAGGAAAAGTGAAAACATTGAGAGCCTATATAACAGCTTTTTTAAACTTAAATGTTTAACGGAAAAAGTGCACTAGAACTACTTGAAATCTCCTTGAAACAATGATGATGGCATCTTCGGTTTTAGTTAGCTTTTTGTTATTGATTATGGAACCCGAGTAAAAGCCCTTGAGAGGAAATGTAGTTATGGTAAACTGGTCTTTTAGAGTATAGTATGACACACGAACAGAATTGAACAGAATTTCTCGGCGTTGTACACTCAATTCAACTTCCCTTTTTAGAAGACATCGGAAGAGAGATACAGTTCATTAGATAAATATCCTGAAGACCTTCTCATTACAATATCATTACAATATGTTATAAGCATTTACTAATGATGTTGTACGCAGGAAGCTCCAATGTTATGACGTGTATACTGCATGTTAGTGTAGTACAATCAGTCTCATATTATGATATTATGACATCCCTTTACTCGTAAATGCGTAAACATTCATGCACTTTTGCACTCAGGAATATTTCAAGTCGTCTAAAGTTTGTGTTTACGAATGACACGGGTAAAAAACGCAACATTAAAGTTGGTGTATTAATTTTATATTTTCGTGCTCTTTGGTTCGTGGTTTGAGAATTGTTTAAAAAAATACGACAAAAACTACCGACATGCTTTGCTGCCCAGAAGTATTGACTATAGTTTCGTTCCAAACAACGACTTTAAAGTGGGTGTATTAAATGTCGGTGCTTATTTGATGGTCGTTTGAATATATTTTCCTAAACAAATGACGTATTTTTACTAAAATAAATGATGTCTTCCGTCTCCATGCATAATATGCTATATCAGTAATATTTGCTTAGTCATCAGACAGGGCCACAGGATACTGTTCAAATTGATAACAACATTGAAATATTAAAGCTATATACACCCACTTGCAAGAACGTTGTCATACGAAAAAAGAACATTTGTATTTAGTGGGTTAGGAATAAATAAAGTAAAAAAGATGAAGCTGAACTCTTTCTTTTGTACTTGTAATTTATTCCTAACACACTAAATACAAAGGTTCTTTTTTTGGTATGACAAAGTTATTGCAAGTAGGTGTACATGCACCGCTAGTGGCTAGATTATACATTTCATTCGCATCGTCTTACGTAGAGCAACTATTCTTTTATTGGTATTTATCTTTTTCAACGATCTAAAATATTGCGGAATAACAATAGAATTGGTACTTCATTGTTTAAACACTTATATCAAAAATAGCAACACACATCAAGCCAAGAGTGCTGGAAATAAGACTTGTTATCAACAGACTTGACTGATGAAATAGATCGTGATAATACTCACATTAAGTTATTGGCCTCTTTAGAAAAACAAGTCTGTTTTCAATACATTACCACACGTTTCGGTCTTGGCTTGATGCTTATTGCTTTAGGATTTGATGGGGAGGGGGACTGAATTAAAAAAAAAAAAAATCGAGCAAGCTTTTAAACTCGAAAAAAAATATCGAGCAGCCTTTGTTGCACGAAAAAAAAGTATTGAGTACTACCCAAAAAATATCTTGCAACATCTGTGTCCCCCCAAAAAATATTGGGCACCGACAAAACATGCAGCCCTCCCCCATCAAATATCAAATGGTCCGTCCCTTAGGCGCGACAACGATTTTTAAATAGATAGCCAATAAAGAAACATTATAACACCTTAAAAATAAACTTTACTGACGTTTCGAGTTTTAGCCCTTCGTAGGTGTAAAAGCTGTGTTCAAATATAGGTCTGTCTTAGTCTAACTGTTTTACTCCGACGAAGGGCTAAAGCTCGAAACGTCAGTAAAGTTAAGTCAACATTTTTTACGGTGTTACACATTTCATTCTATTACCTATCGCTTATATCAAACACCGACGCAGCCTATACTAGTTTACTCGCTAGTTTCTATTGATATGTTCAAATATAGATAAGCCATTATAGCAAGGTAGTCGTCTGATCGATATATTAGAATGTTTATGATACAAATCCACTTAAGCCATACACTCAGTTGTGATTTTAATGGATTGATAGTGGCTCATTTTAAAAGTGGTTTGTTTTTCATCCCTGCAAGTTCTCTCGAGTATATACGCACGTAAACGTAAGTTATTTTAAAATTCATGAATTCACTTGCTTTTTTACGATATTTTAATAATGATAATGATCACTGCAAGTTCTCTAGATTATACTCGTGTATATGTAAGTTATTTAACTGATGATTCCCCCCCCCCCCTGCTTCAGTTGTTACAGTTGTACCTCTATTAAGCGGTCAACCTCGGGACTTTCCAAAGTGGCCGCTTAATAGAGGTTTGCTGCTGAATAGAGGTATAGAATAGGTATAGGAATAGATTTTGGACTTGACCGCCTAATAGAGGGTGACCGCTTAATGGGTAACCGCTTAATAGAGGTACCACTGTATTAATGAATGTTATACATGTTATTTGAATTTGATTACTGAGAATAAATGAAACTGACATTTCTCATTTGTTTTTTCTTGTTTGATTCTTCTTCGAATTCGTCTATTTTTCAACGCGGTCCACCATGCAGACAAACACGTTATTGAAAACTAGGGATTTATTATATATAGTCTTATCTAATGGTTTTTCAAGTTGTTTGCTGCTATATAATCTAATCTGCGTCAGTCAAATTAGTCGGAAGTTTCAGAAGTGTATTAGGGAACATACAAAAAGCTGATGTAGATCATTTAAAGGGAAGAATGTTTTTCAGAAGGTCAGAGCTAGGATCATTCTGTCGGTTGGTTAGTAATTCATCCAGTGTGTCAGGTATATTTATAGTAAGTGTGTCATTTAGACTAGTCAGTCAACTCAGTGTTTGGTCAGTCAGTCAGCTCAGTGTTTGGTCAGTCAGTCAGTCAGTCAGTCAGCTCAGCTCATTGTTTGGTCAGTCAGCCAGTCCGTCAGCTCAGTCAGTCAGCTCAGTGTTTTGTCAGTCAGTCAGTCATTCGTTCAGTCAGTCAGTCAGTCAGTCATTCGTTCAGTCAGTCAGTCAGTCATTCGTTCAGTTAGTCAGTCATTCGTTCAGTCAGCCAGTCAGTCAGTTATAAGTCAGTCGTTAAAATGTTATCTACCTGCTAATAACCAACCGAAATACATTATATTACTTATCATAAACATTCCTTTTTTCTCTTTTCACAGATAATTCATTTAAGAGATGAATCAATACGAACTTCTTTACAATACTACGAACAACCTAACAATGATAAACTCCAGTGCAGTTCATAATATCTTCCCGCCCAATCAAGGCGGCTGTGCGTTTGGGCCTGTTAGCAGGTCATTTGCTATTGTGCTTACAATAGCCTACTGTGCAGTTTTAGTCGTTTCACTAATAGCCAATGTGATGGTCATTCGCTATGCTGCTTCGAGAAACAAGATGAGCAGGGCATTTGACCGCTTGATTGTCAATATGGCTGTTGCTGATATTCTCGACGCTTTGGTGGGCATCCCATGTAACATTGTATACTTCTATGTCAACTTGAAATGGTTTCCTGGACTTTTTGGACAACTGTTATGCAAAACGATGTACTTTGGTATGAATATATCTATCACAGCATCTGGGTTTACATTCGCTGCAATAGCGCTTGATCGTTACTTTGCGATTGCTCACAGAGCTAAACGTTCACTATCTCAAAGAACTGTCAAGCTGTCTATCTTCGTCATATGGGCTATTGCTGCTATGGTGTTTTCAAGCGATTACCATCGCTTCCGCGTGTTACAAATCCCTAACGGAGACTATGTCTGTCTTCAAGACAGCTCTACTTGGGGAAATAAAGCAAATCAAATTGACGCTATAGCCAAGTTCGTCCTCAACTACGGCTTTCCACTCTTCGCAATGACGATTCTCTACGGTATTATAATTCGATACTTATGGCGTAGAAAACCACCGGGTTACGCAAGTGATACTATCGAGAAAAAAGTCCTCAAACAGAGGAGAAACTCGGTAAAAAAACTACTAACTATTGTAGTCGTGTTTGCAATATGCTGGTTCCCAGTCCACGTCATGCACTTCGTCGCAGCCTTTCGAAGGGATATCTTCTTTTGTATGTCAATATATGTACCGCTGACCTGCATTTGGCTGGCTCATTCCAACTGTGCGATAAATCCTTGTTTGTATTTGTATCTGAGTCGGCGCAATAGGTCCAGCATGTCCAAACCAAGCAATACATTCTAGGATACACACTGGAATTCGTTTGGGGGAAACAATAGGTGAGGGAAAGACTTTCTAGAAAATGCAGAGAAAAACAGTTTATTGAGCAGATGAAAAACAATCTCGTTCCTAGGGCCCTCTCCTTTCGCTTTTGGGTGGGGCGGGAGAGGGCCATGGGAACGACTTTGGATGAAAAAGTGATAACAAAACAACAAAAAAAAAAACACACACAAAAAAAAAAAACAGGAAAAGAAGAACAATTTACGTGCTGACCATTCCGACGCTAATCTTTCGTTGCAGCCAAAATGCATGACCGACTTAACAATTTATTGTTGACGTTCGGTCTTTGTATGTTTTCGCCAAATGGTGCAGGATAACAATAGAGCTGACAACGTACCTATTCTAGAAGTTCACATATTTATGAATTCCTTTGTATTCAGTCCTATGTATGGAAGAGAGCTCGAACGACAACCTTGTCTAAAAAAAACGATAACATTGGTATACTATAGAACAGTTTTAACATTACGTGGTATGAAGATTGCTACTTATCAACGTTTCAGACGGTATCCTTGGTTTTCTTCAATTAAAAATCTACAGTAATGAATATGTGAGCAGAGTTGTGTGCTAAAATATTCAACGTAGAGGTAGCGAGTCTGAGTCTTCCCAATTAGCCACTGGCTAAATACATTGAGACGTTAAAGAAAGTGATTGATTTATTTTTATCAAACGGCGGCCATGTTTATTCCCACGAGAGCGAAAAACTTTGTTTGGAACGTTCTGAAACGCATGAAAGCAAGGGCAAAGGAACCCAAGCGATTCAAAACCTATTAATTGTTTCAACCAATATTTATGGCGGCCCGTGATAAATGTGAATGGCTGATTTAAAGGACAAAACTGCATTGATCACGTGAGAGTTAACACGTGATTTTACTACTAAATGATTCAAAGCACTCAGATGGGCTTCAAGCACATGCAGATGAATTTGAGAAAATCAAGAAAAATGCTTGAATTAAGGAAGATATTTTACTATAGACAGGATTACAGTAATCACCAATCATAAAACTTAGAATATAGCAAAAGAAACGTTTCACGAGCATTGACTTCGAAACGTGACGTCACACAACCATGCATCTATTTTCTATCGTGAAGGTATCAAACAACTTCGTACCCAGTACCCTCTCCCTTCGCTTTTGAGTGGGGCGGGAAACCTGGGAACGATCAGTTGGGTATCAAAAGCAAGATGGCGTCTGCCGTGTTTTATCTGCTCATCTTTTTTCGTTGTTTGATAGTATAGTTAACATTTTCCTGAAGTTTTCAGTTTTTTAGATGAGAAATATTTTACAATAATGAAGAATGGAATTTATAAATTTTAAATACAATAATAGTAATATTTATAATAATTATAATAATATAATGACTAGTTTATCATACAATAATATATAATAGATGAATAGATGATTTTTATTTGAGTAGAAAATTGCACAATGTATAAATATTAAAAATTAAATTCTGATCAAGTGTAATTTATTTTAATTTCATATATTATAAGTAATGATTTAGAAACGCATAATGATGTAAAAATGAGACTTAGTAAAGAAATAATTGTTTTTTGACGTTTCGGAGCAATCACGCTCCATTATCAGATAATACTAATTACAAAATGCAGAAAGTTCGCTTTTTGTAATTAGTATTATCTGATAATGGAGCGTGATGGCTCCGAAACGTCAAAAAACAATTATTTCTTTATTACTAAGTCTCATTTTTACATCATTATTTCATATATTAATTATAATAATTATAAAATAAGTAATTGTTATATAATTAACGGCTATATATATTAATTATATATAATCAAGTTACAATTAATTAATTAATAATCTACGTATAAATAATAAAATCGATTAATAAAAAATACTGAAAAATAATTAGTGAAAAATGAAAAAAGATAAATAAATATTAATATTATCTAATTAATTGAATTATTTATTAATATAATGGCTTGGTCGTATCAAAGATACCGTATGCAATCTTGAAAACAATGCCATTAAATTACCATATATGATATTGATGGTGAGAAGCAACAAATAATAATAATATCCAGGAGCCCATCTTTATTTAACGAGAGTGACACTTATTATCCTCAGATAATTTTCAAGTGGCTCTCAAAAGACTTTGATTAGCGAGCGAGATGTTTTCCTTTTTTTAACAGGTTAGGTTGAGATTTCTACAGAACAATATCTTTGATACGGTAATAATTTTTAACGAATAAATGCATAATTAACTAATAATTAAAACTAATAAATAATTAATATATAAATTTCTTTATTAGCTATTTGATAATAATTAATTAAAGTGCATGTGACATGAAATTTTTTGTGGTCATTTCTAGAAGAAGGATAGGTGCTAAATCGAAATCACGATAAAAGGAACCAAGAACCATTTTATATGGTGGTATAGGGTTAGCGTTGCAAACAATATGACGTCACAAGGCTTAGTCAACGGTCATTTTTCAAGGCATATAGCACAATTTCAAAACGAAATTAGCGCTTACAAATATGTTTTCATTAATCATGCTATATGCTTTGAAAAATACCTTCAGTGCACGACCAAATGAACATGTGACTAGGCCTTGTGACGTCATATTGTTTGCAACGCTAACCCTATACCCCCATATAAAATGGTTCTTGGTTCTTTTTATCGTGATTTCGATATGGGAATCGTATTTAGCACCTATCTTTCTTCTAGAAACCACCACAAAAAATTTCATGTCATATGCACTTTATTAATAACAGAAATAATTGAGTATGTAGGTCCTAAGGGAATTAATATTCTATTCCCGTCAAATTTCTCCAAAATATTTGCAGTAAACTAGTAAATCACAAATATGTTTCTTGAATTGTAAAATCTGAAGTTATCATTTAAATCCTAATAAACACAAAATAATAAAACTGAGCTATTTTGTTGTATATCCCGAGGGGCTCCTTTGAATTAATGCATTTTTGTAATGATCCCTAATAGAACTTGGCATAAAAATTAAAGAAAGTGAAGTTAAAATTGTCACAATTATAACCTTGAATAAAGAAATTTATCCCCCATGCAAGAGGATTGTATTAAGAAAACATTGTAGCAAGGGAATAAAGTCTATCCCCTATGCAAGAGGATTGTATTAAGAAAACATTGAGGCAAGTGAATAAGTTCTATCTTCTGAGAGGATTGTATTAAGAAAACATCGAGGCAAGTGAATAAGGCTGGTCTTTCTCCCAAGAGGATTGTATTGGGGAAATTGAGGCAAGTGAATAAGGTCTATCTCCCATGAGGATTGTATTGGGAAAACATCGAGGCAAGTGAATAAGTCAGTTCTATCTCCCAAGACGTTTGTGTTGGGAAAACATTGAGAGAGGCAATAAAGTAAAAAATATCCCAAGAGGATTGTATTATGTGAATAATGTTTATATCCTCTCAACAGCCTAAGGATAATAATATTGGGAAAACATTTAGTGAATAAGGTCCATCTCCCAAGAGGATAGTATTAGGAAAACATTTAGGCAAGTGAATAAGGTCCATCTCCCAATAGGATTGTATTGGGAGAACATTGAGGCAAATTAATAAGATCTATCTCCCAAGAGGATTGTATAAGGGAAAGATTGAGGGAATAAAGTGAAAAAAGCTCTAGCTCCCAAGAGTATTGTATTAAGGCAAGTGAATAAGTTCTATCTCTCAAAAGGATTAGGAAAACATTGATGTATAGGTAAATAAGGTCTATTTTTTAACTCGCCTTCATTAATCGTTTCCCATTCCCCCTAATTTTCCTTACAACTCTTTAAACCAACTGAAATCTCATTAGATCACCATAAACCCTTTAAATCACCTTAGTCGTATACTAGGTAATACAGCGAGTAAAGCCCCAGGGAAGTCCATATTTTATACCATATGCGATACAAGTTAATACACCTATTTCCAAAATCGTTGTCGAAGTCGAAGCTAGTCCACACACTAAAGCCTGCAAAGGATGTCGGTAATATGAACTGAATGTGTGATTTATTACGCACTTTTTAAATAAATATTTGTTTCATCATCTATCAACTGCAAAACTTGTTATGTTCATATAACACAAACACGTACATCCACAATATGCTATGAATAAATCGATAACAAGAGAAGAAATACCGACATCCTTTGCAAGCTTCACAGTGTAGACTGCAACTTGGATTGCGACAACGATTATTGAAATAGGTGTATAAATATTCAATTAGTGGACGGTTCCTAGCTGCACAAAATTATTTACGTTTCTGTAATTCTGTTCTTAGCCAAGGCGGAAGTGATATTTTAAGGCTCTGGGAGAGGTAAATATACAAAGTATATTTGCTCTGCCTCTAATGATAATTGCTCATTGAAATACAGATGTCGTTTGATACAAGTCTCCCGTGAAGGTATGCCAACATCACTTTGTACATTTTATAAATAAACTGTACATGTTCTTTCAAGACTAAGCAGACATTGTTCAGATTTTTGCAAATATTCCTGTATGTTTTATTCTAACTCAAAAATGATTGTGTCGACTATGAGGAAGGTTGTTATTTTACAAGAACAGGCTTTGATTATGACTATGGTTATGATGATGATGACGATGATGGTTATGGTGGTGGTAGTGGTGATGATGATGATGATAGCGGTGGTGGTGATGATAATGATAACGGTGGTGGTGATGATGATGACTATGATGGTGATGATAACGGTGGCGGTGGTGATGATAATGATACTGGAGGCGGTGATGACTATGATGGTGATGATAACTGTGGCGGTGGTGGTGATAACGATGATGATAATGGTGGCAGTGATGGTGGCGGTAGTGGTGATGATAACGGTGTTGATGATGATGATGATAACTGTGGCGGTGGTGATGATAATGATGATAACGGTGGTGGTGGTGATGATGGTTGTACGGTGTGGTGTGCTGATAATAGGATTATTGAGTCTCATAAGTGGTGGTGTTAGGGACAACAATCATGGTAATGATGATGATATGATAACGATGATAATATTGAATAGCAAGTGCCATGCGTAACAAGGTTGGCCATATTCAGCATAAATTATAGGTAAAAAATAACTTGAATAACAATGTTTAGCAATTAGCTCTACTGCTCCATAACAAGGTGAGCAAAACGATCATTTGCAGGATGTGAGGAAGAAGAGCTGTTTAATTTTTGATGTTAGAAAGACAAGCATCGATCACTGTTTTTTCAACAATTATCGAATGATGGATATGCTTCTATTTTTCGCCTATATGATACCTTCGCCCATTTCGGTTTGATTCTAGACGCAAAAGCATCGATCGAGCCTTTGATCAAGTTAGACGACCAACTTCATGAACTTGTTCATTTTCCATGGAAGCTCTTATCAATCGAACGTTTGATCATCTTTAGTCTCTCTATTTCTCGATTAAAGGTCTTTTAATTCCATGGAAGAAGCTCTGATCGATGGAACGTTTGATCCGGCTTTAGTCTATCTATTTCTGGATTGATGGTCTTTTTGTACGTTCATGGAAGAAGCTTTGATCGGTCGAACGTTTGATCTTTTGAATTTGTTTGGCTCCATGGAAGAAGCTATGATCGTCACATCTGTTCTCGTAGCGAGTACAAACGCTGCTGTGATCTGCATGGTGATTTTCATCAAAGAACTCAGGACCTTTACAAACTACTTCGTACTGTCTCTAGCTGTATCTGATATGTTTAATGGCTGTATTCTCCTACCGACAAACCATTTAACATTCAGTCGAGTCCCTTCAAAGGTCATTGGATCTTTAACTTGCTTCGTGTTTCTGGCCGGCGTATGGAACCTTTGCGCGGTAACGTGGGACCGCTACGTTGCGGTTGTCTACGTATTTCGGTACAAACATAAAGTAAAGAAGCATTTAAAGAAAATAATATTCTCTATTTGGACATTGGCGGTAGTTGTGTCGCTTATTCCCCTCTCGTGGGGTATGGACCCCGAACGATTAGAACACAAATGCTACATTGTGGTAATGCTCGTAGCGTTCGTATTCGTCCCTTACGTATTTATCATCGTTGCGTACGTACGTATTTGGTTACGTCTACGATCTCACACAGCAGAGATGAAGAGAATGGACATGACGAACGAGCAACGAGAAGGAGCAAGGCGAGCATCACTTGAGGGTAAGACGGTTAAGGTGTTTCTTGTTGTGGTGTCTGTGTTCCTGGTCAGTTGGCTTCCTGTCATCTACATGACTGTGGTATCAGTTGTTCTGGACAGACCAGATCTTGAACCACGTGATCTTCCTCTGATATCTCTATTCACAATTGCTGGATCGTCATTGGTCAACCCCATGCTTTATGCCTTCATGAAGAAGGATTTCACGGCACAGTTCCAGCTTTTACGAATTGTTAGGGCTGTCAATCAATCGGCAATGGCAGCCAACGCCACATCGACGTCTAATGTGTGACTGCTAGTTGAGCCCCTGAAGAGGGGTAATAGTATATTGTATGCTTTTCGAAAAGCAAGAAGGCTTAAATCTACGTACTCATATACATTGCCGTGCTTTTTGGTTTGTTTTTGTGTAGTATTTGTTATAGGGGGTAAAAATTGTTTGTATCACGCCCTTTAATAAGGGTTCGAAGTGCTAGCTACAAAGCAACAAATCATACTACAAGGAGGGTCCCGACTTATAAATGTATGAATGAGATGGCACCTCCTTATCTATGCAACAAATTTCGTAACCATGCCTCGATTCATGGCCGTCACACCCGCAACCGTGACCAACTTCAAATCCCTAAGTGCACCTCAGCAACTGGACAAAGAACATTTAATTATAGAGCTGTTAAGATTTGGAACTCATTGGATTTAGAACTAAAAGAACTTTTAAAGTCGTTAAGGAAGTTTAAAAGCACTTTAAAGTTTAAATATTAGACAAACATTATAATTAGATTTTTATATTCTATAGATCTTGTATTTTAGTTCATTATTGATTATTATTAATGTAATAGGTTTTGAAACGCCTAAAAAAGTATGTATATGTATGTATGGTCCAGAAGGGGTAAAATGGGAGCTGGGATTGGCCTTATTTTTGACTGGGAAAATGGGATTGGATGCACTGGGATTTACAATTAATAGAATAGAAAATGGGAATGGGATTGAAAACTTGAGCAAAACTGATGGGATTATGTGATTTTTGACTGGGATTTGGTCCAAATATAAACTGGGAAATGGGATTCGGAGCCTCCCCTCAGGACCCTCTACAAGCATTTTCGTCCCCAAAGGTAGACAACCACTTACTTAAATAAACATCATAATCATTCGATCAAATTTGAAGTGAATGTTTCCGAGTACCTTTTGTCTTGCCTATCGCGTTTTTTTATCGACATTTTTCTTTCGAAATAGATCAGAGTTAAAAAAAAATCCTGGGGAGAGGCGTGGGGGATACACTCGTCGAATATCTTCTAAAGGGGTTAAAATAAGCTAAAAAGGAAAATTCATATTAATCCCATTGCTTTACGCGCTTTTTACTCGGGCTTTTTACTCCGTGTACGAAATTTACTCGGGCTTCCGTGTACGAAAAAGCCCGAGTCTAAAAATGCAAACGGTTCTATTATTTCGTCGTCCTCCTCAAATCGGAGGGTCAGGTCCCAAGCGTTCCTAGGAACATGTGATCACGTGATGACATGTGACAATTTAAATACAATAACATTATGTCTCATTTGAAGCCTGAGTGATCGCCCAGGTGGTGTCTAGTTTCGTTTTAATATGTTGATGTACCTTTTTAAAGGTACTTTTTAGGGGTGTTTTGAAGAATCCCCACGAGAAGACCCTATAATTTTACCCCAACTACCCACCCCAGGGGGAAACACATAGCACAGCGAAATTCAAAGTTTCGTGCATCATACACACTGCATTTTGCTTGATTTTAAAACTTGACTTAATTTACTTTCCAATACACTAATAAGTGAAAGCCCCCCTAGCATGTACTGAGATCCAGGACTTGAAGTGTCTTCATTTTTACGAACAGAAACCTTACAAACATTTTAGACACTTTTTTGATTGAGAACCGGAGTCATCACAAAGGTGCCGACACACCATTTGATAACGTTTCAAACTCTCTATCAAAGGGTGTGTCGGCACTTTTGTGATGACTCCGCCTCTCAATCAAATAGTCAAAAATGTTTGTCTGGTGGAAACGGTAAGGCGCGGGTCAGGTGTACATTTTCAGAGGACAGGGGGTGGGTCAGGTGGGTCATAATTAAGATAACAAGTGTATTTTGGAAATTGCAGTTTTAGGTCCATGGAGAGAAGCTAGTTGGAAGAAGGAGAGCATTCTTGGTCATTGTAAAATGAGCATCCACTGTATGCACTAAAGAACAAACAAGATAATTATTATGATGTGAGCAAAAAAACTTGTAAGTTATTTGATAGAGACTAATCTAGCCACTAAAACAAAAGAGTGCAAAAAACACTTTATCCATGAATATATAGAGAACACCATGTGTTGAAATGATCTCTAACAGGTTCCCATTTAAATCTGTACTATCCATTTAAATCAGTACTTATGCAAATTTTGTTGATGTGTGCTAAACACACAGATCAACCAATCAGAGAAGTTCACTTCAGAAATAATATACTCTGATTGGTTGATCTGTGTGTTTAGCACACATCAACATAATTTGCAAAATTTAAATGGGATAGTACAGATTTAAATGGGAACCTGTTAGAGATCATTTCAACAGTTGAAGATAAAATTTGTATCTCCAAGCGACAATGTAATTTTCTGTTTATTATTTAATTATCGATGAAAAGAAAACTTTTTTTGAAACACAAGAAGTTTCCGTACAGCTGTGTAACCATAGTGATGATATTTTCACATGTGTTCAAATATATCACATTTTTGAAAGAGAGAAATATAGGTATTTCATTGACAATTATATAATAAAATAGAATTGCTACTGGTTAATAATTCTTATTTAGTGACTATTTTAGAAATACTATCAAAATCACTAGAGTGGTAAAATGCTTGTTTGAAATTCTGTCTCAATTTTGTCCCATGTGATCGCTTCCAGCCAATCATTTTGGTATAAATTGGTCATGTGGTACAAAAAAAACACACCCCCAAGGCCAAATTTTAAACGGACAATTAACCACTCTAGTGATTTTCATAGTAGTCAAAACAAAACTTACAATCTGGGAAAATTAGTATACATACATGCTTTTTTCAATACTTCATCTTCAAAGGCAGTTTTCCTGGCTTGGTGTCTCTCGTCACCATCCTTGTAAGACCACAAGGAGTAAACTAAAAATGTAACAGTTTTTAAATCAATTCACTGATATCTAAGGTCCAGGGACGGCAGATTTTTTTTATAGAGCATTATTAACTTTTGCTGAAATGTTGCTCATTTACTGAAAAATTATAGTGACCACATCCCCCCCCCCCCCCTCCTCTGAACGCATCATCAAAGTTAGATATGTATTCTTTGCTGTTCGCCGCTGTATATGCTAGTGGAAAGCGTCACATCAAAGGCTGTTTTTATTTTCAATCTTGATGTTTTGTATTGATTTCTGAATTTGAAGTTACTTTGTATTGAATTAACTTTAGTATATCGCATATGTTAAGCTGCCATTGACACAGAATGATCTACAGATTTGTCTCTAAGGTAAGTCTTGTATTCATTTCCTTGTATTTGTGTAATACGTAAATGCAGACAATAATCAATGATAAATATAGACATTAGATGGCTCATTTGCTCATTAAAACAGGAATATAGCTGACATTATAATAACAATAATGATAACAATACAACAACAAAAAATGTTTGTTCAATTATACAATTTGCTTTGTCTCTGACTGTTTATAGTTTTTTTACATTTCAATTGTAACTACAGAATATACCATCCAGTATATTCACAACAGAAAAGATAAAACCTTTTTTATATTATTTATACATAATTAATATAATAAATACTATACAAAACTGTAATAATAATGATAATTACAATGGTGAATTGATAATAATGGCAAAAGTAAATACTGCAATGTATTTTAAATTAGCCAATTTATGTCATATCGCAGAAATTTATTTTGTGTTTAGGAGTTTTACACATTTGGGTTAAAGTCTTAGTCTTAGAATCTTTTTGATAATTAATATCATGCATTTGACAAGGTAATATATACCCAACCATTTCTTTAGTTTAAAAATATGTGCACTATGTGTATAGTTTTGCTTTAGCCGGTTCAGCCTAATACTAGTGCAGGTCAAATTTTGCTTATGTACCAAGATTTGTAATTATGTGCTAGTTCTCCTGTATACTGTGATTGAAATCATGTTTTTCTTTCTAATTCTTTAATAGTTTATTTTGTTGTATGAAAAATTAGTTCAGATTTATTATAATTTCTAGAACCACAAGACTGTCCTCCATGCATGCCTTGTAGAAGTTGTATCTCAGCAAAGAAGAGAAGAAGAATTGAAACTAGAACTAGTACACTAAATATGTGGTAATTGTGGAACTTCAATACCTCAACAGAAGATAATAAACAGCAACCCAACTTTTAAAGCCAAATTAAAAAGTGTGGAAAGCAATTTGTCTTGTGAAGATTAGGCCCTTGTCGCATAACAGCCCAAATTGTGGATTTAGCAGATGAAATTGTTTCCAAATTCGACACAGGAAATACAATTATTTGAAGGGACTGCACTTGTAAACTTCCCAAAGCAGTCAAACTACTGATTTGTGACACCGATTATAAACAGAAGGATGAAGGGGAGAAATGTAAATTGTACTATAACATTGTAAAAATTAAATATCTGATATCCTTGGTATGTGTTGTCACACTGCATTTAGTATTTGAAACTTATTGGTTTCTTACACAGGTAACACTGAAGACTGAACAGTAACTGTTAAAATGACATATACAATTCACTATTTTTCAAGACATGTAACATATTTGATGCTTCATTTAATAATTAAAACAAACTGTTAATAAAATATTTATTCCTGTCTTATTGATTATTATTAACTTATTAATATGGACATAATAACCATAACAAGCATTTATCAATTGGTGAATTACAATATAATGTCTAATCAACACAGCAAAAATAAAATAAAGTGCTAAAAAAAACTGAGTGAGAAAACTAGAATAATGTTTTCAAAGGAATACTGAATAAAATCATAAGATTTTGAGGATATTGCCAAAAGCTACACAAATTGTTGTAAGGCGTCAAATTGTGTTGAACTATAAAATAGCAAAGTTTAAACAAGCCAAAAAAAGCATAATAGTATTATAACTCCCTAACTTATGGGTGGCTAATTGTCTGAAACGGAGTGTATATCGATGACATTGCCAAAACATTGCATGTGGTGTAAATGATCCATGTACTACAAATTAGATAAAAAAGTTCAATCAAGAAACTATACAAGTTCAAATAATAGTTTACCCAGACGTTTTATTCTTGAGTATCCTTAGTGCAGCACTCGTGGTAAAAGAAAGGGCGTCAGAAATGCGATAGTCGTACTTTCGACTCTAATAAAAGCATGTTTAACAAGTTTAAGGCCAGAATCTCGAATTGAACGCAGGACTGTTCACAAAACCTTTCCCCATCTGTCCGCCATGTTGAATTGCCCAATGTCCGTGAGCGAAGTTTTATCGGGACCTGGGTCCAATGTTCAACTTTCTACATAGCCCACAATCTAGTAGTGGGGGTGGGGGTAGGTGATTGGGGGTTCCCTTATATCTTAGGGCGGGGGTCAAAATCAGGGGTTTGGTATCGTTTAGGGTGACTAAAAGCTTTTCGGGCCACCAAAAGTCAAAGCTGGTATCTTTTAGGGTATTTTTAAAGATAATAAGATATTAGATATTAAGAATAATAGCAGCAAAGACAATTCTAATTGACTTTAATCGTATACATGTTCGAAGTTTACATCTTTGGGACTATTAAAAATACAAAATAACTATAAATTATTTTGTCCAATTTTCGCTGGTAAAACTATCTTGTTGCCACGCCCACCTTTGTAAGACTCAGGTATCTTTTAGGGGTCATTTTTTAAATTTCTGACAAGCGCCCCTGCCCTTTTCTGGTTCACAGTATTTATATATTATAGGCTTTGTTCAAGACTTACTTTCATTTAATTGTCCTACTTCAGTGAACCAGATTCCAATAGCTTCTTTGTATTGGTTACGATGAGGAATTATTGGAGCCCACAATTTCTCAATTTCATCTCTTTTTGATGGGTTGAAAGTGTATTTTCTAAGTTCATAGATTCCTGTCAATGTGAAATATTCATGACATCAGTTAATCAATCAATCAATCAACCAATCAATCAAACAATCAATCAATCAGTTAATCAATCAATCAATCAATCAATCAATCAGTTAATCAATCAATCAATTAATCAATCAATCAACCAATCAATCAATCAATCAGTTAATCAATCATTCAATCAATCAGTTAATCAATCAATCAGTTAATCAATCACTCAAACAATCAATCAATCAATCAATCAGTTAATCAATCAATCAATCAATCAATCAGTTAATCAATCAATCAATCAATCAGTTAATCAATAAATCAATCAATCAATCAATCAATCAATCAATCAATCAATTGATAATCAATCAGAAAACACAATCAGTAATCAAATAACTATGAACTACCATGCAACTTGAAAATCAAATATTAAAATGAACAGGTTCCCATTTAAATCTGTACTTATGTATTATTTGGAGCCAAGCTCTGTTGTGTGAGCCACACCATGCCTTTTCTTGTTAGTTTGTTTTTCTTTGAATAGCATGGTAAAAGCTGTATAAATTATGCAAATTGTGTTGATGTGTGCTAAACACACAGATCAACCAATCAGAGTATATCATTTCTGAAGAGAACTTCTCTTATTGGTTGATATGTGTGTTTTAGCACACATCAACAAAATTTGCATAAGTACAGATTTAAATGGGAACCTGTTAATGACTATTTGAAGCAATCAATAACCCTACCACAGGCAGCCCAACTCACCTCCAGTCACATCAGGACCTTTAACAGGATACCATGAAGCTGGCCTTAATAGCACATTTTTCTGACAAATACATATTTTATAACTTAATATTATAATTAAAAGGATTTAATTTTCACATTCCACGATGAATAACCTATTTCCTTCTATTAATATTATAAGTTAAAATGGATATTTATTGTGTGATGTATTCATCTCACTCCTCCATAAATTATCCTTGCATTATTTTGTCATTATTCTGACAATTACCATCTTTACTCTGATCTTTTTACAGTGTTACCTCTATTATTTAGCGGTCACCCTCAGGACTTTCTAAAGTGGCCGCTTAATAGAGGCTGTCCGCTGAATAGAGGTATAGAATATGTTAAGGAATAGATTTGGGACTTTTTATTGTGGCCGCCTAATAGAGGGTGACTGCTTAATGGGTGACCGCTTAATAGAGGTATTACTGTAGTTATGTTTTCTGATCGTAAACATTCAATTATTTGCTCATTCATTCATTGATATATTAAAGCATAATGCACCTGGCCACCCAATTAAAGTTTTGTACAAGTTAGCTTAGCGTTCAAAAGTTTCACTTTTCAAATTGTTTGCTACACCTTTTCAAATTTAAACATCCTGAGAGGTTTTTCAGCCACTTATAAACTTCACTCTTGTCTTCGCTTTGAACATTTCAAAGTGTTTATCATTTGTCACGCGGCATGTCTTTTTTATTACGGTCAAATTCTCACTTTCGGATTGGTAAACTTGTACAAAACTTTAATTAGGTGGCCACAGTAAGGTGTGTTGCGCTGTAATTATTTTTTCCACTCATTAATTCATCCATCCATTCCTTCACTAAATTACATAATTATTCAGCTATTCTGCATCTATATTATTATTATTTTTACCTGTTTGACAATCATTGGTTTAGAGTAAGGAGTAAACTCTGTGTTCCATCTCGGATCCTCACTGAGTGCTTTACGGACAGCTGCCCTGTGACAATGGCTGTCTGATGTAAAAACAAAAACACAACACATTTCCTGATTTGACCAGTCTAAAATACATGCATAAAATAAAATAATTGTTTTAAAATGCCTTTTTGATTTCAACCTCAATTGTGTGATGTTTTTAGCATTGATGATGATGATGATGATGCGTCTTAATGAAGGTTAACATAGTTACTGGTTGCCCAGTAGTTTTCACTATGGCCCTCCTAAAAATTAAAAAATTAGCACTGAGTTAATTATAAGCTTATTTTTAATTAGTAAACAAAGCCAAGTAAAAATCACCCTTCAATATTATACATATGTACAGTAAAAACCTGCATATAAGAACCAGTGGATTAAGAACCACTAGGCTAAAATTTATACCATGCCAGAAATAGGAACAGCAAACCATAATTGTTTTCTTGCTACAAGTACCACATAGTACCTATACGCATTATTGTATTGTGTACTACTATTGTGTACTGTACTACTATTGTGCACTATTGTATACCAAAATATAGCAGCTATCGATACCTAGTATCACAGTATCTCAGTATCACAGTATCACAGTATCTCAGTATCACAGTATCACAGTATCTCAGTATCACAGTATCACAGTATCTCAGTATCACAGTATCACAGTACCACAGTACCACAGTACCACAGTATCACAGTACCACAGTACCACAGTATCACAGTACCACAGTACCACAGTACCACAGTACCACAGTATCTCAGTACCACAGTATCTCAGTACCACAGTACCACAGTATCTCAGTATCTCAGTACCACAATATCTCAGTATCTCAGTACCTCAGTACCACAGCATCTCAGTACCACAGTAGCACAGTAGCACAGTAGCACAGTACCAAAGTATCAAAGTACCACAGTATCACAGCATCACAGTACCACAGTACCACAGTACCACAGTACCATAATATCACAGTATCATAGTACCACAGTACCACAGTATCACAGTACCATAGTACCACAGTATCACAGTACCATAGTACCACAGTATCACAGTATCACAGTACCAAAGTACCACAGTACCACAGTACCAAAGTACCACAGTACCATATTTCTGTATTTTAAGGCATACTTTGTTACCTGGCCATATACCAATCGATGGGTCATCGATGAAAATTGATCATCGAAAACTGATCAATGAAATCAATGAAAATCGATAATCACAACAAAATAATTTGATGTGATTATATCGATCACATCGATTGTATTGATTTTATCGAACCGGCAATGTTTGAGCCGGAACACCTAAATCGTATTGATCATTCAATTGGATAACAGAAAATGCCTGTTGAATTGTTATTTGAAAATTAAACTGTAGTTGATTTGTGGTAATTGGTGGTTGATGTTTAGATACGGAATTTTTGTCAGTCAGTTTACAATAGTCCCACAAACTGGGTGATAGATTAATTTGCATCATTTTTTTCGACTAAATTCAGTCGATTAATTTCGATTTTTATCTATTGATATCGAAGATTATCGAAAAAATGGATTGGAATGGCCGTAAATATGCAAAGTTTTAATAGTAAAGACATAAGTATTTGATTAACTTGTTTCACCTATCCATTTTATAAGGTTAATATATTAATTAAACTAAACAATTTTTCGCCGCTTTCGATCTATTTCAATTTTAATTTCCGCTGGACGATTGACCGTGGGCTCTTCATCTATTTGGGTTTCCTGTGGTGCCTCGTTTTCAAGTAGCTATAAATAGTCCGTGTGGTGCGAAGATTGTAGCCTTTGTAGTAAGCAATGGTTTTGAATTGGTCGAGTAGTTATAAAGAATTTAATGTTTTGAATACCTACATGGTAGTGTAGCTAAAAAAGGACCATGTCTAGCAGAAGACGTTTCAACGCTGAATGTTTTCTGCCGGACAGGATCGAGAAACGTTTGGCTGAAAAAAAGTTGTTTCAAAAGGAAGTCGACGAAGTATTTCAGCAACTCAAAAATCTTCAGGGTCTGTGATCGACAAAGAATTAGATCTGAGCGAGGATTATGCCTTGGTAATCCTTTCTGGACAAGTCACTTTTCGTGGTGTACTTTTTCTGAAAATGGCCATGAATCATGTCCCGCCATCATACAGCATTATTTCACGTGGCACGAGTGTGTCGTTGAGATATCTTTTGATATCTGAAATAATGCTGCATCATGGATTCTCATCTATGTCACCTAACCACGTGGAGATGTACGTGAGATTTCTAGAGCAGTATTGTCCCTTGTTTCTCAAAGAAGATTTGAGTTTGGGTGAAGGTCTTTGGAGACTAACTGGACAAGGTGAACTACGGTACAACAAATTTCTTTGTCCGCCCGTGAAGATGTGTTTGTGTTGTGAAGAAACACTAACAATGCACAACAAGGCCACCAATGCCATTGTTTTCACTTTGTCTGGACCACAGCCGTCCAGCAAGATACTACTGGAATGCAATAAATGCAAAGTGAAATATGGCATTACCAATTATACCAATGAAGTGGGGGTCCACTTTTTTTATAAAATATATATGTACCTCTTAAGTGCTTATGTTTCCTCTAGGAAATGTATGTGTAAGTATATATAAATATGTTTAAAAGTTTTCGATCCTTTATATAAAAAATATGTTTGTATGTAGGAAATACATGTTGTAATTGTTTGTTCTTTTCTATAAGAGTGTGTGTGCATTGTGGGTGTTGTTATTAAATGTGTATGAAGTGTTTGTGAATTTTATTCTTCTTAGAAGTTCTGAAATTATGTACGAGTCATACTTAAAATATTTTGTAAATAAGGATATGCATAGTTGTTTTTTTAAATAAATATATATGTAATTCTAAAGTGCTTATGTAGAAGTGTTTGCGTATGTTGTAGGTGGTGTTTTTTTTTTTTTTTAAGAAATATATATTATGTAATTTTTTAAAAGCTTATGTAAGAGTGTTCCTTTAGGTTGTAGGTGGTGTAAGTCCCGGTTTAATGCGAGAAATTTCCGGTGTTATTTTAAGAAATATTCATTGAGTTCATAAGCGTTTAATGCAAGAGCGATGTGTATGATCCGACTGTAAGTGTGGAACAAACGGTGGTATGATGAAAGTGAAGGGAATTAATAAAAGAAAAGTACATCAACATGTGGAAATGACACTGCATGACACTACACCACATTACATTACATTTCACGCAACACAACACATATTAGGAACCACACAAATGAAACACAATAAATTTAAAGCATCTAACCACAAAAACACAACACACTACAAAACACTACCTTACTGAATTCTATATCACACTACCTAACATCAAACCACTTTATCACACGTATCAAACTATATCACACAAAACCACATCACACCATACATAACACAACATACAACTCACTAGATTACACACTACATTACACCATACAACAATGAAATACAATACATAACATTCTGTACTGAACCACCAAACACCATATTCAACACTACACCACATAACACTACACCACATTACATTCAATTCAACGCAACACAACATATATTATTATACTATGCATCATCTGTCGCATATGTTTTCGTCAACACGACCACTAAACAAACTTATACACACTTGCTCTCACATTTATTATGGATATATGATAATACATTGCAATAAATTAAAATACATCACATCACATCACATTACATTGCATTGCATTGCATTACATTACATTACATTACAGTGCCTCACCTTACACTATACATTACACTACATCACATTACATTGCCTTACCTTACCCTACGTTACATTACATTCAAATGCATTTCATTACAATACATTACATCACAGTGTACATTACATAACATTGCATATACTCATTCACCACTCAGTCAATGAAATATCACATATACTTTCATAAAACTGTTGCATAAACGCAGGGAAAGTTTTGCATTCCTTCGGGAATCCCAACTCATCACCCCACCAACTACCATTACCTCCGGCTTCAAAACTCAAACATAAACCACTCACAACTACACTGTACATTTTTAATCATGTTTAATCACTTTACATTGTCCGTTACATTACAAAACAATTTACAATACATACATCACATACAATACATTTAGATACATGGTATATTACATTACATGCATGACATTGCACCACAATAAAACACTACACATTAAACCTTACAATATTTTTGCGGACAATTATCCGCCGTTATTCAAAACACATCCATACCTTTCAAAGCCCCCCCCCCCCCCCCCCCCCTACACCTACATACACACAGGCTATCCGACATACAGAAAACATGCACAATAACACAGAGCACCCAACATCAGCAACCCGACACCACTATTATCATTCTATCCCCTCTCCGCACCCACATTTCATTCATTCTTTCTTCTTCTGTACTTGGCTATAAACTACAAACTGAACACTTATACCTGGACTTTTATGCCAGTACGGCCATGATACGATAAGTATTCACTCTCACTCTCACCCATTAACATATCAATTACACAATTACCATTATATTCATGCCTTTCATTCCATCATACACGCTTTTGTATCCGTATACGTGACCGCCTCGTAAGTCGATAGTACACGTAGGGTGAGCTTGCGGCCGTGAGTTATGAAACGTGAAGGTCCTAACCTCTACCATTTGTCTCAACCCCTGACGATTAGCTTATGGTAGGACTATCGACTTATCCACCCTTCGGTTTCCCTTCCTATGTTTATACGTCCCCTCCCTCCATCGAGGCAGTCACGTATTTCCACAAGAACTCGAGTTCACTTTGCGCCTTCTTCTATACATATCTTTGTTTATAATTGCTGTTATTTTCACATTATTTTTACATTTTATTTCCACATGTTGATGTACTTTTCTTTTATTAATTCCCTTCACTTTCATCATACCACCGTTTGTTCCACACTTACAGTCGGTTCATACACATCGCTCTTGCATTAAACGCTTATGAACTCAATGTATATTTCTTAAAATAACACCGGAAATTTCTCGCATTTAAAACCGGGACTTACACCACCTACAACCTAAAGGAACACTCTTACATAAGCTTTTAAAAAATTACATAATATATATTTCTTAAAAAGAACACCACCTACAACATACGCAAACACTTCTACATAAGCACTTTAGAATTACATAATTATATATTTATTAAAAAACAACAATTACGCATATCCTTATTCACTAAATAAAATATGACTCGTACATAATTTCAGAACTTCTAAGAAGAATAAAATTCACAAACACTTTATACACATTTAATAACAACACCCACAATGCACACACACTTTTATAGAAAAGAACAAACAATTACAACATGTAAACATACAAACATATATATATTTTTTTATTTTTTTTTTTTATTTTTTTATATAAAGGATCGAAAACTTTTAAACATATTTATATATACTTACACATACATTTCCTAGAGGAAACATAAGCACTTAAGAGTTACATATATATTTTATAAAAAAAGTTACATATATATTTTATAAAAAAAGTTACATATATATTTTATAAAAAAAGTTTGATTGTTGCATTAAATAACTGCACAAAAACAGCATAGGCATAGAAATAGACTTGTTTTCTTTATAAAAACGTAGAACACATTATTATGGCATTTATAGGACTATTACCTTTGGTTCTACTGTATTTTATTTTCTAGATCTCTACAAAAACAAGACTATTGCGATCTGTTACACTGTAATTGTTACAAATCCCGCATTACAGTACCGTGATACGATTGGTACTGTAATACTGTGATACTATGGTGCTATGGTACTTTGGTACTGCAATATACTGTGATACTATGGTACTGTGATGTACTGTAATACTGTGATACTATGGTACTGTGGTACTATGATACTATGGTACTTTGGTACTGTGATACTATGGTACTGTGATACTATGGTACTGTGATACTGTGGTACTGTGGTACTGTGGTACTGTGGTACTGTGATACTGTGATACTGTGGTACTGTGGTACTGTGATACTGTGGTACTATGATACTATGGTACTTTGGTACTGTGATACTTTGATACTATGGTACTGTGGTACTGTGATACTGTGATACTGTGATACTATGGTACTGTGGTACAGTGATACTGTGGTACTGTGGTACTGTGATACTATGGTACTGTGATACTATGGCACTGTGATACTATGGTACTGTGATACTATGGCACTGTGATACTATGGTACTGTGATACTATGGTACTGTGGTACTGTGATACTATGGTACTGTGGTACTGTGATACTGTGATACTGTGGTACTGTGATACTGTGATACTGTGATACTATGGTACTGTGATACTGTGGTACTGTGGTACTGTGATACTATGGTACTTTGGTACTGTGGTACTTTGGTACTGTGGTACTATGATACTGTGGTACTGTGGTACTGTGATACTGTGGTACTGTGGTACTGTGGTACTGTGGTACTGTGGTACTGTGATACTATGGTACTTTGGTACTGTGGTACTTTGGTACTGTGGTACTATGATACTGTGGTACTGTGGTACTGTGAAACTGTGATACTGTGGTACTGTGGTACTGTGGTACTGTGGTACTGTGGTACTGTGGTACTGTGGTACTGTGGTACTGTGGTACTGTGGTACTGTGGTACTGTGGTACTGTGGTACTGTGGTACTGTGGTACTGTGGTACTGTGGTACTGTGGTACTGTGGTACTGTGATACTGTGGTACTGTGGTACTGTGGTACTGTGGTACTGTGGTACTGTGATACTATGGTACATTGGTACTGTGGTACTGTGATACTGTGGTACTGTGATACTATGGTACATTGGTACTGTGATACTGTGATACTGTGGTACTGTGGTACTGTGGTACTGTGGTACTGTGGTACTGTGATACTGTGGTACTGTGGTACTGTGGTACTGTGGTACTGTGGTACTGTGATACTGTGGTACTGTGATACTGTGGTACTGTGATACTGTGGTACTGTGATACTGTGGTACTATGATACTATGGTACTTTGGTACTGTGATACTATGGTACTGTGGTACTGTGGTACTGTGATACTGTGATACTGTGGTACAGTGATACTGTGGTACTGTGGTACTGTGATACTATGGTACTGTGATACTATGGCACTGTGATACTATGGTACTGTGTTACTGTGATACTGTGGTACTGTGATACTATGGTACTGTGGTACTGTGATACTGTGATACTGTGGTACTGTGGTACTGTGATACTGTGATACTGTGATACTATGGTACTGTGATACTGTGGTACTGTGATACTGTGATACTATGGTACTTTGGTACTGTGGTACTTTGGTACTGTGGTACTATGATACTGTGGTACTGTGGTACTGTGATACTGTGATACTGTGGTACTGTGGTACTGTGGTACTGTGGTACTGTGGTACTGTGATACTATGGTACATTGGTACTGTGGTACTGTGATACTATGGTACTGTGATACTATGGTACATTGGTACTGTGATACTGTGATACTGTGGTACTGTGGTACTGTGGTACTGTGGTACTGGTACTGTGGTACTGTGGTACTGTGGTACTGTGGTACTATGGTACTGTGGTACTGTGGTACTGTGGTACTGTGATACTGTGGTACTGTGGTACTGTGATACTGTGGTACTGTGGTACTGTGGTACTGTGATACTGTGATACTGTGGTACTGTGGTACTGTGGTACTGTGGTACTGTGGTACTGTGGTACTGTGGTACTGTGGTACTGTGGTACTGTGGTACTGTGGTACTGTGATACTGTGGTACTGTGGTACTGTGGTACTGTGATACTGTGGTACTGTGGTACTGTGATACTGTGGTACTGTGATACTGTGATACTGTGATACTGTGATACTGTGATACTGTGATACTGTGATACTGTGATATTATGACAATTTCATACTGCAACACACATAGTAATAATTATGCTATTCTTAAACAGACAATAATACATAATACATACACTCAACCATAATACATGACAATATGACGTAAAACATGTTGGGTCGGTGTAAAAAGGTTGAAAAGGAAAAAAGGGGTGGAAGTAACAGGAAGAAAAAGTGACCAGTTAAAAGCGGTACCCTGGTACAGGTAGCAAGATAAAAAAGACAGAGAAGCAATCCCATAACAGGCAGCAAATGAAAACACTAATGATATAGAAGGAAATTGTTTTTGCTTTGTAAATAAGAACCAGTTAAGAACCACCTTAGCCTAATTTCTCACTAAATACCAATTATATAAAAACCACTTTAGCATGCAGCTAACTTCGAAAAATAGTGGTTCTTATATGCGGGTTTTTACTGTATAATATATACAGAGTGATAATGGTAAGTAAGAAGTCTAAAAGATATGCAAAGGATCAACCCTAAAGCGGCGTTTACACTAGCAAATTTGTCGCGCAACAAGAGCGTTGATTTCAATGGCGCTCAAATTTAGGAGACAGAAAATCGCAGCAAGTTGCACTAAATTTCGAGCATGTTCAAAGTAGCGTTGACAAAGCTGCGATAAAATCGCCATAGAAATCGCAGCTCTTGTCGCGCGACAAATTTGCTAGTGTAAACGCCACTTTAAAGGAGTGCAGTGATACCCCCCTTTCAATACTTACCATACTCCCATAGATGCACTACTTGGTTTATCTTGTCACCAACTTCAGTTGTCCAGAATCCACAAAGCTTGGAGTGAGCAGTACGAATGCCAATTTTCTCACTGAATAACTTGAGGTAATCAGCTTTGGATAAAATACATTATTAATTTTAGATGCAATTACAGTGCGACTACTCGGACCAAGGCCACCCAAACAAATTTTTCACAAATCATCCAATCACGTCCAAGTATGTAAGCAATAGAGTAAATTTTACTGTCGAAATACAATATCAAAGTGTCAACAAAAAACACCAGAATTATCTTGTATAGGGATTGAAAAATTTGTGACAAATTTGCTTGGGTGGCCTTGGTTCGAATAGTTACAATGTAATATACTAGTTAGTAATTTGGAACAAATCTTCTTCTCTAACTTATTAAATCACTATTGTAAAACAGTAAGGGAGCTGTCATTAATTACTGTGGGGGGAGGGCCGGTAAGTTTAGGGGGTCTAAGATTTTTTGGGCTTTGGTTTGGGGAGGGCCATACTTTTTTGGGCTTGGATGGGGGGGGGGGGGGGGGGGTGGGGGGGGGGCAAGAATTTTTTGGATGATGTTTTAGAAAATTTACTGGCCCTCCTGCACCTCCAGTAATTAATAATACTAATAATAATAATAATAATAATAATAATAATAATAATAGTAATAATAATAATAATAATAATAATAGTAATAATAATAATAATAATAATAATAATAATAATAATAATGTAATATTTTATATAGCGTCAATATCACTAGTTTCAACAACGCTTTACAATGTAAAAATTTTAAAATCTAAGAAATATTTAATATTAACAACTATCATCAATTTGAAATAATATAACTTTTAAAACTAATATAAAACTGTTTGTTTAAGAAATTATAGTTTATTAGTTATAAAGAAAAGGCAATTATTGTGAATGGTATGCCCATTAATGACTGCTCCCTAAGTGGCCATTTATTTTGTAGCTTTAAATAGTGCTCTTTCTATCAAGTTTACATTTAACAGGGGTGGATGTATGGATTAATTGTCCCTTCAGGCACAGAGGACACTCCCCTAGCGCCACAATTACCCCTTTTGTATTTAAGACATTTAGAGATTGGACACCCCTAACACCCCTTAATTTGCAATTGGGACCCCCTGACATATTTCTGAATCCATGCTTGTTTAAGATATGTAATTGGTCTGATCTGCAGTTTTGAAAGTGTGCATATATAATGCGGAATATTAAGCATTGCAATTAATAATGGAAGGCATGCATGACCTTTGTAAAACCGGTGCAATGCTCTACCTGCAAAAGCTCAGTAGAAATTTGCAATGCCAAATACTTTCATTATTACAGAAAACAATATAGTATTAATAGTATATTAGATAAATGCAACTTCAATTATGATATAGACACCAAAATTTGAGCCCCAGTTGGGAAACAAAACCACGCGACCTTCTGATTATCCAGACGGATGCTCTACCACTGAGCTACCGGAAACTCTTATATTAAATCATCCAATGATTGAGTGTGACTAATATACTGAAATCCATCAGTGACATGACATATACTGAAATCCATCAGTTATTAAATGTCAAAATATGAGCATTTATGTCTGGGTTATATATAAATTGATATTAATAGTATAGATTATCTATAATAGATTATCCATATAGTATATTTATTAAATGTGGTGAAATCCTTCTTGGTAAGCGTGGTAGATTGGACGGTTTAATAGGGTTAGGGAAGAGCTAGCCAGGCCAATATCATCCACAGCTATATATTGGTTCGAGCTTCAGTCGGTATATTAAATCTCCTTGTTCTTAGGAAATGGTCATTGTTTATGGTGGGGTAGGGGGTGGGTGATTTTGAGGAGGGGTTATCACATTTTTGAGGCTTCTGGAGGAGGGGTTACTAATTTCCCAGGGAAACTGAAGGAGGGGTCGCAAGAAAATTCTAGATTATATGGGTTTGAATTCCAGAATGTATAAAATTCACATCCCTAATATTTGATCGAAAAATGTCCAACACATTTAAAGGCAGTCATGAATTGGGGAGGAATTATACAAAGAAAGCACCAATTTAATTGGTCTAGATCTAAACTAAAATGAAATTTTTAAAAACATGTTTTACGGTTTGTTGCACTTTTGTTGTGTTTTGGCGCGTAAATTATCTACACGAGCAATTTTAATGTGACAATTATGCGTACATTTTTTATTTGCTCGTGTATAGACAAGAAAAATTGTTCGATTTTTATGTGACAACTACATTTGCTGAAAAGCTGACATGTTAGTTTTTTTATGTGGCAATTGAAAAACGTCACATAAAAATGGCGCCTAATTTACTCGTCGAGGCAAATAACTTATTTTGTAATATTTAAGCTACTTACCAAATTTATCGGGCCTAAGATTATAGGTTCGTAGTTCATAGATCTTTTCTGAACTCATTTTAGTCAGACTTCGAGTATTCTTGACCAAATTCAGGGTCAAATTTCCCGTTCGAAAAACAAACGCCATACTACGACGCCATATTAGAATCAAGACCTAGAAGCCCCCAGGTGGATGGGCTACCTGTGGTTTCTAGTAACACAGGCAACCCGACGTTGTGTGTCACTGTTTTCAAGGTATAATCTTGTTGGTATATTAGTAAGCAGCTATCTCATTAATCTAGGGGGCTTTATACTCAAAATAAGGACAAAATATTTGTAATTAACTCCTGTTTTTTATTTTGGAGGGACAGGCATAATGTTACCGGAAATTGCAGTCAAGTCGGGTATCATTTCCGGTAACATTTGGCCTGTCCCCTCCCTACTACGTGTATGTTTTGTATTTTTCGTCGAATATTTTTCTTGAGTTTTGGTTGTATTGAACTTCCTCCCATACCCACGGCTTGCTTTTCGAATTTCAAAAAATTATTTCTTGGCATCGTGTGCACAAAAAAATGATCAAAAGCTCCAAATTAAAGGAAATTTATTGGAGAATTGATTTCTGGCGCTAAATTTTCCGATACGTTTGTTGTTTTGGGAATATGTAGCTGAATGTATTGGGACGGTGTTAAAATTTGAAGGCGCTATTTCATACCTGCCCATAATATATACATATAGGGAGAGTGAAAGCAAATTTTTAAACCGCTCAAAACCCCTCAAAAATAATGCCAATATTTCATCACCAAAGAGTTTCTCAACTACCAAACAACATTTTTAGAGACTTAATTCATAATCATTAAATAATTTCATTCATTAAAGTCTTTTCAAACCATATGAAATGTGAATATATAGTTTACTCCCTGAAGCTATTTTAAAATGACGTCACAGCCCACTAATTCTACCGCTTGGGCTTCCTGTGTTTTGCTCCGTCGTCAAATTCTGCTCGAAGCTAGTAGACTCGAAAGAATACTGAAAAGCGAAGCTTCTCAATTTGTGCAAAAGAATTTATACTCCTATCAGGTAAGAAATGGTTTAACGATTGTTCTATACTTGAGGTTTCATTTCTAGCAAATAATGAGCCGAAATTGGCTTCGATTTTGCTTGTATTTTACATTCAGCATGATCTAACATACTTCCGCCTTGATGTTGTCTTTTCACTTCTAGAATACCGAAGAAAACCAACCAAGTCACCTTGTTAGAAGCGCTTAAAGTTAAAGCGAATAACGGGTAAGTTGTGACGGCAACAGCATAGCCAATTTCTGCGGACCCAAACAGATAATTAACCGGAGATTATACACAAAAATTACTAATTCAGAGCCGATAACTAGTAACAACTAGACGCTCTATTGAGCGTGTAGTCGGGCTACAGTGCAACAAAAGAAAATGAACACAGAGAGCCTACGAGCCTACGAGCTCTTGGTTTAGCTGCACAGCAAAGTGATGTTTTAAATTTGATAATGCCAAAACCACGTTTAGACTCTTTAATATCATTAACTATCACTTGCCAAAGTTGAGGTTTAACTTAAAAGTTTGCAAAAAGCTAAGCTAGCTCTCGGCAATCGCCAGTTTCAATCGCGGATCTGAACCTTGTAGGAGCTTATAGTAGTCAACAAAATTAAAATATTGACAGATAATCTCGTTATTTTAATCAAAAATACAAAAAAAAATAATTACAAGAAGCAAAATATTTACCCTAAACATCACTAAAGTATTATACTGTTGTTGTCTTGACTTTTAGTGCGCTGTATTGTACTCTTGAAGAATGCTTATAATACTGTTAATTAAATATCCAGCAGCAACAGCTTTGTCCTTTGTAACTGGTTGTGAATCAATTCCATAGCATTATGAAAGGATGGTTAAAAAGTAGCTTCTGTTTATAGCAGGGACGATTTCTCGATAAATTCCATCATAATAAGGCCATGTTAGGCGATTTTAGCAAAAAGCTCTTAAATTCTTAGGCGATGTTAGTCGATTAAAGGTGTTCTGGGCGATGTTTATATGAACCGGAGAAGGCCGATTGCACATGTAGATTAACTGTTAAAAAGATGAATTTATATGTTTTGAAAATATTGATATTTATCAAAAAAATTAAAGTATAATTATATAATAGTCACTTGTTTGCTTTGATGGCTGTTTGTATTGGAATAATCCAGCTTTCATGTCGTTGTTTTTATCTACCTTGGACTCCTGACCTTGCTGATCAATCTGCTTTCTGAGAAATCGAGGATCGAGTTGGCTCGAGTATCAAAAACGGTCTGATATTGACATGTTTTAGAAAACCTCTCTTCGTAAAAACGTTAGAAAATAACAGCTAGCAATTGTATAATGTCTTGAGCAAACCATATACCCAAAGCCAACGCTGATTTGGAAGAGTAAATCGATGTAGAAGTACGAGAAATCCGAATAAATTCGTGTTCAAATCCAAGATGGCGATTTGCTTGGGCTTCCTGTGGTATTTGGGCTTCCTGTTGTGCAATACCTCGTGCTTTGAACGAGTTTTTTTTTATTTCTGAAAATAAAAAGTATGTCTGTGAGATATTTGAATATTTTATGGAACTTCTGGCAGTATTTATTAGTATTTAGTAATTTGTATTTCATGAATATACTATTTGCACTCTATTGAGTATAGAACAAAAAGTATATAAACTTATATATAAAGGTTTGTACCAAAAAAGGAAACTACTGGTATACACATTTACAATAATTGCCATTGTTATTATTATCACAACATGTTGGCATATCTAAAATGGTGTTTCTGCATAGTTATGTTTTATATCAGAGTTAATAGAGTTAACTCTGTTTATATCAAGAATAATACAAATCAATATATCAATGACAAAATATATAAATAAGTACTACATGTATCTACTATAAATATGAAGTGACTGTTCACTGGTTGCAATAACAGCATTTGGAATTGTAATTTTATATCAGTAAATTGTCTAAATTTTTCATTTTAAAATCTAACACACCAATACAAAAATACTAATTGACCCCTTGTTCATCATGTACATTATAGCCTGTGAAATTATAAACACTTCACATTTAATAATAATTAGATTATTTTGAAAAGCCAAGGCAAATATAATAGCTTTATAATAGAGTTAAAATTACAGTGTAAAAGTTCATAATATCCACTACAGAATGCATTGAAATCATTTTTATTACTGATAAGGCTATATGAATGCCCGGGGGGGGGGGGGGGGGGGGTACTCCCTTTGTCCAAGTGGTAGGGGTGATCGGCGGAGATTTTGAAAATGACCCCTAAAAGGTACGCCCAGATACAAATAAAGCAGAGTAAAAACGACCCTTAGAACTGATTTTTGAGCCAAATCTCTAAATGGACCCTAAAAGGTACGCACTGGAAATATTTTAACCCTAAAAGGTACGCCGATCACCCCTACCACTTGGATAAAGGGAGAACCCCCCCCCCCCCCCCCCCCCCGGGTATGAATGTTTTACAATCATATATTCATGATATAAATGTGGGAATGATTTACAATAAGTTATAAACCTTAGTTTCAATCATATGTTGAGATTCCTTGCTTCAAACAACAGATCAGATACACTTCATTAAAATTTCAACGTCAGTAAAGTTTTACTTGCCTCAACAGCAGGAAAGAAGTACAGAATTCGAGAAGAAAGCTTTAATACAGCAATTCAATTCTGGTACTGAATTTATCGATAACAAACAATGCCTGTAATCGTCTCAAAATGCGCTTCACGAAAACCAAAACATACCTTCATACATTCCTCATAGTCCTAAATATGCATAAAATAAGTTATAGCAGTTCAAGGTGGAGTTAGAACACAATTTCCTAACGTTTTTTGGATGTTTTCATATCTACTCCGTTTACCCGCCATTTTGAATTCTTCCTGAGCCCGTTACAAAATGAGTCAGCTTTGTGTACTTTACTTTATGCGCAGAAAACACATTTCAAAAAGCTCCGAGCATCGTAGAAATTCCACCAATCACGAACGAGAACCCTAGGGTCAATGTACGTCGAAACTCGCGCATGCACGATTTTACTTGCCAAGCAGCATCGGGCTGAGAGGGTCTCAAATCCGTTGTTACCAGAGGTAATGACGGGAGAGATGAACGACCGAGTTAGCCTGGGTACGAGAATGCATGGATATTTGATTCGTCGAAGGATTGATTTCTAGGTGGAATATTCTCATATTTTATGTGCTCACTCCACATGATTCGCAGTAGAATTACACTTAAGTTTATGTCGAATATTTTCGGAAAGGGTCACTGTGAATTTTAATAAAGATCATGCAATTTACGGGCTAAATAAGTGAGCCAACTTTATATTATGATGGAATTTATCGAGAAATCGTCCCTGCTATAAACTATAATGCTAATGCTATAATGCTATGGAATTGATTCACAACCAGTTACAAAGGACGAAGCTGTTATTACTGGATATTTAACTGTATTGTAAGCATTCTTAGAGAGTACGATACAGCGCACTAGAAGAAGTTACAGGTAAGTTCATGTGTTAGTTTTTGCCCCGAAAGTCGTCACGTGATTGGTCACGTGACTGAGATTTTATATTTTTGTGATTTTTTGATTAAAATATAGGGAGACGCAACTATTATTTTAGCATATTTTATGACAGTTAATAGGTTATAAGAATAATATCAGTGAAATTTACTTTACCAATACACTGGAAAATTTACTATAGAATTGACTTTGCTATATAGGTGGACGTACAATATATTTTTAACCACTGTTATCATATGACCCGTATTTTGCCCAGCGCGCGCTCTTAAGAAAACCATCGAAAAAAGTCACGTGATGGGGTCCCCGTACGGCTTTTTCACCTGGTCCGTACAAACACGTACGGACCCGCTACTCGAAATGGCTTCCTCAATCAATCAAACTAAATTTAAAAAATTGGGTCATATGCGCTCGGTCCATACGTCGTGACCGCGAGCCAAATATTTTCCCGTACGGCCCTCTTACTCAGTCAATAAGTACTTATTTTATTAGAACAAAGAAGAACAAAGTTTTTGTCTTTGTTGTCAACTATGACGTGACGCAAAGCCAACACCCATATTCAGAAGTTTAGCGAAGTAGAACACCACAGGCGGAATTTTGGCGAGCATTGCTACTACATAATCAAATTTTATCAAATATTTTGACCACAAACGGCTATTTCTCGATGGAAGCTGACTTGGTTTAAGGTATGTTTGATATTGATCGAAATATGTATAAGCTCTGCTGTAAGTTTGTTTTAGTATTAACATATAAACTTAATATGTCTAGATTCCATAATTAATACGTATGATCGTCGTAAACAACTATATAGTGGTATTATGAAATGTACTTTAGTATACTGATATACCACTATCACACTGCAGTCTGTTACTGATATAAGTTGTAGAAATATATTACATAAATCTGTGAGACACTGCAGATTAATTTCATCATTTACTGATGAGTTTACTTTTCGATTGGCATGGTTGAATGGTTCTTTTAAAAAGAGGTCGCTAGCTAATACACTCTATCTAAGGTTCTGTTAGGTTTATAACAAGTCAATAAATGGCAAACAAACTACCTGTTTTTCTGTCCTATCTTTTTGAACTTCTTTAGAAGATACCAAGCACTGCAGCTTTGAAACCAGCAAACAGTACCATACATACTTTGACTTACTGTTTCACGATAAATAATTTTCAGGTTCCTCCTTTTTTTCTCACTAGTTTCCTCACCACATCAAGTCTCAAGTTCGTTTGTTTGCAATAATTACAAATTATGGCTTGTTGACAAAAAAAATTAAATGCGGTTTAGAATCGCATGTGCCTACTACTCAAAAAGGAAACAAATCGAATACCCATACCACAAAAGTCAAGTTTTCATGTCGTTGTCAGGACTGTGCAGTTCACCAACTTTCTTTAAAATTCAATAAATTGAAATTCGTTGATGACAAAGAATCCGAAAATAATCAAGTTGAATTGTAATGATTGAAAATCTGAATAAAATTACTTTTTATCCATTTGAGTGGTTTCGTACTGTTCAATAAACATCGGTGTAAATTTATATCTCTGAACTCTAGATATCATATAAAATAAAACCGTTCCTTCGACACCTATTTCCCCAGTGGTTAAAGACTGCAGATCTATTATGTCTCTTCGGGGTCTGCACGTTATTAAGAGAATGTTTTATTTTTATACTTAGAACGATATTGATAACTGTCTTTTCTTTTCGACCTGGATTGACTAGGCGGCACACAGCCAATCAAACAAGTTAAACATAGACATGATCTGTTCTTTCAGAATCATAAAAGAGACGGAGTTATAAGATCACATAAAATTTCATGCCTTTCATTGCTAAAAATAATTAATCGACCATCATCATTCAACCCTAACGCTAAAAATATCGGCTACACATAAATAACACAGTTGGCGGTCAACTCTCTCGGCATTAATTGTGCGAAAATTCGCGCCAAAACAATTTCCCCGTCATTTGTAAAAATACTTGGTCTGAGTGCTAAAAATAGTCGACCAAATTCGCGACAAAAATAATTTCCCCACCATTTTTTCAATTCCCATTTTTGAATAAATTTCACGGTTGCGGTCAAGTCTCCATTTTAAACTACTGCACATTTCAGTGAAGATACTTCAATATAGATCAAGATTAACAATCTAAAATAAAATTAAATATTTTGGTAAAGCCTCGTTTCCATGCACACCTATTTAGGGGCATGCGCATTACTCGGTTTAGAGCGCCTATTTCGAATGGCCCTATATCACATAATGATCGCCTTGGTGAAGTTAGTAATCTGGCCAAGTTTCATGCTTTTATCACAAAACGAACAATTTGATATATTTTTGGTCGTTAGCAGCTGGACTATATAGTTTACTCACTGAAGCTATTTTAAAATGACGTCACAGCCCACTAATTCTACCGCTTGGGCTTCCTGTGTTTTGCTCCGTCGCCAAATTCTGCTCGAAGTAGACTCGAAACAATACTGAAAAGCGAAGCTTCTCAATTTGAGCAAAAGAATTTATACTCCTATCAGGTAAGAAATGGTTTAACGTTTGTTCTATACTTGAGGTTTCATTTCTAGCAAATAATGAGCCGAAATTGGCTTTGATTTTGCTTGTATTTTACATTCAGAATGAGCTAACATACTTCCGCCTTGATGTTGTCTTTTCACGTCACTTCTAGAATACCGAAGAAAACCAACCAAGTCACCTAGTTAAGGCACCCATTGTTTTCTGAAATAACCTTGAAAATAACTACCATTTAAGGCCAAGTAAAAAAAAACATATGTTTATCGTCCGAATTTTTAATTAAAATAATGCGGGCGGGCGTTTTATTTTTTATTTTTTATTATTTCCCATAAGTTGTTTTATTCACAGCTTTAACCCATGTAATGACGATTCCAGGTACCTACGAGGGAAAAGGATCGAATTTTCCGGAAAAAGAGTCAATAAATATACGCAACTTTGGTTGATATAATGTTCAAATATATTCTAAACAGCAACAAATATACAAACGTACAACTTGAATATTTTTTGTTTATCTTCTTCGTATTTATTAAAGCTGATGTTGTGATAACAAATAATAAAAAAATCCGTGCGGCCCAAAAAATTGAAGCGGGCGGGGACGATAAACATATGGTTTTTTTTACTTGGCCTAATACACTCAAATCATGATTTTAGGGGGCCTCAGGCCCCCCGGCCCCTCCCCGTGCTACGGCCCTGCAATTCGCTCATTCTTCGTTTGCAATAGACGTCATCACATGTCATCACCAAACCGAAATATTTTCTATATCTCGTATTAAAACATGCACTATATATGTTATAGTTAACTGTTTTAGAAAGACATTTCTGAAGTTTGGGTTTATAAAAGTTTTTGGTTCCCGAGATATTCAAGTTAGAATTGTGTCACGCAATGCCGGTCACGTATCCGAATCGGGCGATAAAAATCAACTGTAATTTGTTCCTTTTCAAAACATCTGGGTCGTAAAGACTTTTAGCATCTAATTCAAGTATATTTTAACGAAATATTTTTAAAATGTTTCAGTTTCCCTTCATATCAGACCTTAGAAGTTTTGGCCGCCATCTTGGAGGATATGAGATGTCCTCCAGCATGGCCGCTCCATACATTCTTACCAAATATCGCGCAACTTTGATCGCGAATAATTCTGCATCTAAATACTCTACAGATTCAAAAATCGGTCAATATACTCAGTTTTGAATGCTCTAAAAGAATATGAATGTCATTTTTCAATACGACTAAGAAATAAGGTTGTGAAATTTGAGATCGGCAGAAATTGGCTTATCATGGTCTATTATGTCCCGATTATCACGTGGTTGCAAACGAAGAATACTAGCTTTCAAGTTTTATAAAGCAATCTTTCCTGAGAATAACAGCATAGGTGGTTTTGTAAAATAATGTTTCATTTCGGAGAAAAATGCAATTTAGCAGATGTGCTAAACTTTTAATTCAATCAGAACTACGGCGATTGGATGTTGAAATGATGGTCTTTCAAATGATAGAAATACTTCTTTCAGCGCTTTGGACATTTAGTGGAATTAAGGCGCTATATAAAATTAATTATTTGGGCAAATGCTTGTGCGCGTGTGACACTTCACATAGCCTCCTAGCAGACGTCATTTGTGTCGGTCTCATATTCCCTCCAACACTAACCTGAGTATCGGGCTCTAGGTGAGGGGGGAAGGAGAGAAAGAAGGGAGAGAGGGAAGAAAAGGAGAGCCTGACACGAAACGCGATTTAAGCCATTCCGCCCCTCGCTTGACCCACAGCATGATATTACATAGGAGCGAATCAAAATCGCTTCCGGTTGTCATGTCGTCATGTCAAAACACGAGCAGCAATGTCGCTATAAATGAAACAACAATGTTATGAATTTAAACACGGCTTTAATGCAAACATTTACTGGATAAAATAATCTCATGCTTGTTATAAAACTGAAGGCTGAAATATTAAATCTACAAGCTTAACTTTACACTGAAATATAGGCAGAAGGCTGAATTTAATACAGAAACAAATCAAGTTCTAGAAAATTTACGTCTTGAAGACTTCCCGACTTCAAAGCCTGACTCTATTTGTGCGATAACCATCGTTCTGCGCTACCGAAGACAATCTCTAGCTCCTCGATGTTTTAGCCTCCATCTCGTCCATGTCTTCTAGTGTAGCGGCTTTAATGCCGCTACCACACAATCGTTAAGTCTGTTGTTTTCGAATCAGTTCACGACAATGATTTTCATTGACTTCGTTAATTTCCCCTGTCTTTTGAAACCAATGGCTACTCAAAACTTTGGGCAAGAGCTGATAAAGAGCTGCTCATTCCAGATCCTTCTTCTTGATCTGATGTTTTAAGGCATAACTCCTGCTTCTTTTTGAGAGTTATTCCAGGGAATATATCGAGTGCTTCTTTGAGAGCATCATCGAATTCTTTGTGATTCATTACAAGCTTTTTTTTTCGAACACGAATACTAGATATACCATATAAATAACCAAATAACAGTGCAACCTCGATCGCTTCTATCGCGTATTAGTTCGCGTCTAGAGTTTCACTTCCGTTCTATTGTTCAATGGACCAATCAGAAAAACATTCATATTCTGAATGTTTGACACAGGAAAAAACGGCTTTTGTGTCAGGCCCAGCATGTAGAGATTTGGTCTGCGCATGCGTTTGTTTTGATGCTAAAATTCCTTTTTCACGTCGAATGAAAGAATTTTATGCTGAAATGGAACATTTAGTTTGCAATCTCATCTTGCACAACTATGTTCAAGAACCGAATTACTGAGATATCAAATGTTGACCGTCTACTATTGCGCTGTAGTTAATTATTTCAATCGAACAAACTCCGGATGGAAAAATATCACACGTCAAAGTCTGACAAAAGTGAAAAGAAAGACCAGAACTGCTTACTTGCAAGTAGCATGTTAGACGATAAACCAATGTGCAGGTCAAAACTTTTAGTACAAGTTATAACCAATACGCTACTTTGTGCATTGCATTATATTAGGAGATATTAGACGCCTTAGATCGTCAAGTAAACCGCCGTGTTGATGTCAATATCAACAATATTGAGTGCGAAATCCTTAGAATTCATCATAGAATTTTTATATCTTAAACATCGTGCCCCAAAAAAAACGTTTAAAGAAATTGACATTTCCATGTTTACTTCTCGCAAAACTGAGCTATTTTGGAAGAAACTTGTTGTCCCTGGATATGATTTCAAGCAATGTTTACAACATGGTTTAGGCCCTGTTTCACTGTGATAAATTTGACGAACTTCAAAAACCTGTATTTTATAATCTAAAAGATTTATCTAGAATGTAATTATATATTTCGATTTTATGGGAGCCATTAAGGTTTTTGCCTATAAAGCCAACTTTAATTCTTAATTCAAGAATAAAAAATAGTTCGCTAAAATTTGCATGTTGTTTTGAGCGAAAATATGCATAAAACCACGTACACAAAATCGCTTTGGATCACATTGCGGGACCAAAAGTTACTACCTAAAAAGCTTAGTTTTGAAAAATATAAACATGTAAAAAGCTATTTCTGAAGTAAATTCGCTGTTGCACGATGTTTAAGATATAAAAATTCTAAGATGAATTCTAAGGATTTCGCACGCACTCGAGGTAATCAAGGCAGTTTTATTGACGATCGAGGACGTCTAATATCTCCCAATATGATTAAATACAAACAGTATCGTGTTGGTAATGACTTATACTGTTATGTTTACCTAATAGATTAAATTAGCGCCCAAACTTGTATTCGAAAGTTCAAAGTTCTGGTCCTTTTATCCACTTTTGTCAGACTTTGACGTGTGATATTTTTCCATCCGGATTTTGTTCGATTGAAATAATTAACTACAGCGCACTAGTAGACGGTCAACATTTGATATCTCAGTAATTCGGTTCTTGAACATAGTTGTGCAAGATGAGATTGCAAACTAAATGTTCCATGTCAGCATAAAATTCTTTCATTCGACGTGAAAAGGAATTTTAGCATCAAAACAAACGCACGCGCAGACAAAATCTCTACATGTTGTCAGGCCCTCCTTTTCCCTCTTCTCTCTCCCCCAGTCCCTCCCCGCCCCTCCCCAAGGGCCTGATACTCAGGTTACTCCAACACAAATGACGTCTGCTAGGTAGCCTGTGAACAGGCTCATGGGGGCTGAGAAGGAGGGGGAGGGGAAAGGGAAGGGGAATGGGGCGAGGGGGAGGGGAAGAAGGGAAAGGAGAGCCTGTAGTAATTCTATTCATGATCGATTTCCGCCCACTTGAAATACTAGACTCAAAATTGTAAGTAACGGCTGTCATAACTGTCAAATATCAAAATGACATACAACGGGTCTCAGCAATCTCTGCTCTTTATACCAAGAGTGATTTCATATGACCTTGCAAGAAAATAGACCATTTAGTTTGTGGTAGTTGATAAAGAACAAAATAACAAGATTGGTTTAGTGTCTACTACTAAACTATTAGTTTGCCTATTCTTTCACGGTCATACAAAGGCACTCTAGCTCGAAGAGCATTTGTGTTGTTGTGAGATTTTAAACTCAACTACAACTCCGACAAAATCTGAACGTAAATAAAAAGTCCGCATTTCTAAGAACGTTTCTGCATGCAGCAAAAATCTAAGCTGTACTGAAATTAAAGTACCGAGAGTATCGTTGTTTAACGTCGTTGTTTAACGTCGTGAAGAATAGAGAATGTCTTGCTTTCTGTGGAATATTGTGTTAGAGAATGATCCCTTCGTCGTCTTCCTCGCCGATGGTTTCTGCTTTTTTTCAAAACCAGTCGGTAAAATTCCAAAGAAGTCTCGTCTATTTGCACTGTTTATCAAGTAGCCTGCGTAGCAGTTCTTTGCTCTTTTTTAGTGAAAGTCTAATTCGTTTTGAAAGTCCTCGAGACATTTCTTAATGACTTCCTCTATATCCATTGAAGAAAGACTAAAAATATTGTTGGATTCAAATTGTCAGTCACAAAGATTATATTCGAACTACTCATGTGCTAAAACTCTTGTAAACAAAGAATCAAATTCAGACCGGTAAGACTGCGCTTTGTTGTTGTAGTTTTTGACATGCGCTGATATCAACCTGTCATCAACTATCGAATTGACCAATCAAAGGGTATACCAGGAGCTGGTATACTGGAAATCGATCATGAATAGAATTACTACAGGCTCTCCTTCCCCGCCTCCCCACCCCCTCGCCCCATTCCCCCTCTTCTCTTTTCCTTCCCTTCCCCTCCCCCCTCCTTCCCAACCCCATGAGCCTGTTCACAGGCTATCTGCTAGGAGGCTACACTTCACATGGCATGGTCAAAGTATGGCGAATATTGTATTTCATTGACCTCTGGCAGTCATTAAAAGCAACACGAGATCTCCTAGTTTGTTTTGATTTCAAGTCAATAAAACCGCTCTAAAAAGCTACAAAAAGATAAAAGAATGCTTCTATTTTAGAAAATTTCTTACCTGTGTTAGGGGCTGCTTATATGATGAAGGCGAGTTGTTCCTGCTAGCCGGGATAACTCTATTGTTTTGAGTCCCCCGGGGAATACAAAACAAAAAAGTTATCCCGGCTAGCAGTGACAACTCGCTTTCATATAAACAGCCCCTTTATCACGATCTGTCATTCGCGTATAGTCCCCCATGATGCTTTGGGAACTAACACAGGAAGCCCAAAGTAGAATTGTTTAGCCTCCTGTGTTGATATTATGACTAGCCCGACTTCACGCTCCTAGTATTCATTTTAAAATCAATACTGTAGGAATTTAAAATTTAAATCCATTTTTTCAATTTCATCGATTTTCCCCTAGAAAATCTCCTTCAATTGTTTTTTCTCATGCTTTGAATTGGCTTTTGTTTCCTGTGATATGATTGGTCAAACTTTAGCCTTTTCTGCAATTTGATTAGCTCTTCAAAACAGTGCGATTTAAAACTCAATTCGTGAATAAATCGCACTGCTGAGAGCCAATCAGATTGCAGGATTTGCTATTGATTTCAAAATAATTATAATTGAAACATAAACTTCCTTCGGGCACTCATCTGTTTGCTATGTAAAAATGCTAGCAGAGACTTACTGTATCCTTTTTACTGGACACAGTATAAAGCTGGGTATTAAGGCAAGTTTCCCTTGAGTAAGGAAGAGACTAAAAAATCGAATGTGTGATATGGCGTTTTGTAAACCAGTTATATAGCTAGTCAATGTCATTATTGTTGTCCATCAAAAAAGACATTTAGACTGCAAAAGAAATGTATAGAGGATATAACATGGGCGCGCGCTTGGAGATAAAATTCATATCTCCAAGCGCACATGTAATGTTCTGTTTATTATATAACAGATTGAAACAAAAAATATATATATTTTGAAAGTTGATTGGTTGAGAGTGATATCACACATGTGTGATATGAATGATATCTTCATGACTAGGATAGGCTTTTTATCTAGTTGATATCACTCGGTATACCACTATATGTTATATAATAACATGTGATACCTAATATATACTCACTCTAAATGCTCTATACCAGCAATCATTGTATACGTACGTAGAGTTCATACTTATTATTCTCTGTTCATTGTTACTTACTCTTATAGAGTTTGAAACCAGAATTTATATCGTTTAAAACAAGTAAACAAATCATCACGTGATATTTCTTTTAGTTTTTTTAAGACTTTTTTTTCACATGCATGACAACCTTATTGACAATCACTGTATGCTGGAGCGTATGGAGTGCAATCCCCGCCAAAAATCCAATTTCGAATCACAACATTCAACTTGATGATACAACATCCAACTTCACGTATCAACATTCAACTTCACACATCAACATTCAACTTAAATTCACAAAGCTCAACTTTCTTTTCAAAAGTCGCACTTTAACTTCACAATTCACAAGTTTCAACATGAGCGATCTACATTCGACTTAGCGAAGATCAACTTTGTTTTTACTGATCGACATTCGACCTTAGTTGTAGACTTTTCACTTTATGCAGATGCCTGTCCCTAGTTTAATGTCCAACATTAGACTTTCAAGTGTTTCTCGTAGTGGAGCTCTACTTTGTTTTCCGAAACAACAGAAAGAACATGTATTTTCTAACGATATGGAATGAATACTAGCGTGCTAGCGCTGTTATGTAAGGCATTATTGTGTAAATTATACTCTAGGGAGATGTAATTTGTATAAATAGGGTTAGTTTGTTTAAGTAGATACTCGAAGGTATCTCTCTGTACACGCACGTTGTGTAACTTGTAAACTTTTTTCATTACTTGATCTTCAATAATTGTCAATAAACGAGATGCCAATTCCTATACATATGTGTTCTAGTGTAATGGAATTAAGTTAGAAAATGTTTTATGTTCTAAGATAGAATATAAGAGGTTTTATATAGTCGGTTGTTGAGGTTTCTAATCGCGTACCAATCCCGCCAATAATACGTCACACCTCTGGGGGAGGACCTAGGGAGAATATTGTTCTATGGACTTAGGAACCTGTCCTGCAGTTTTTTTTTAAAAAGGGGCTATGTGCATTCTCGTACCCAGACCCTACTCAGCTTTTTGGCAGATCGTCATTCTCGTACCCATACCCTACTCAGCTTTCTAACGAAAGGTCCATTCTCGTACCCAGACCCTACTCAGCTTTCTAACGAAAGGTCGTAGGCTCTGGGAGACCTGATAATATCAAGTGATCTGATTGGCTGAGTGGTATAACAATAGCAATGATCTAACTAGGCATATCCAAAGGTAGCCCAAGCTCAATATTTATATAAGAAAATATAAGGCGACTTTTGAAACCTTCGATGTTTTTCAACTAGATATGAAAACAATTCAATAAAAACTTTTAGTGTCGTTTTCAGCATCCTCGGGAACCCAGGGGTATTATTCTTCTGTCGCTCGTTTCTCGCTTCCACAACATATACCCCTGGGAACGTAGTCTGTTGGAGCTTGCTCCGGAAGTCAAAATTCAAACTTATTTAACGACTTTCTTTGAATGGTTATCTTGATTTTCATTGGTCGACCTAATAAGGTCGACCAATCAGGAAAGAGCTGAATTTTGACTTCCGGAACAAGCTCCAACAGACTACGTTCCCAGGGGTATATGTTGTGGGAGCGAGAAACGAGCGACAGAAGATCGAATACCCCTGGGTTCCCGAGGATGCGTTTTCAGTTATTATTTAATTAAGTGTCTGTGAAGATTTCAAGCGATTTGGGTTAAAATTAAACAAGTTACGGCTATTTTTAAATTCGATCGCCTAACTCACTGTGCCGGGAAGGCTGCAGCTTTGGAGAGCCTAAGACACGTGCAAACATTCTTTACAGGCTCATAAATCCTTTCTTTTTTAACTTTATATAATTCTGATCCAAGAATGTTATTCTACGGTACTATTTCCTTATCCATCCCTAATTTTACCGCTCAAATGTACTTCTTTAACCATTAAAATCAATTCATAAAACATAAATAGTTTGCACGTGCACATTCAAGCGTGCCAAGGCTCGTACAGAAATATGATGATTTATGAATATTAATTAAGTTCGTTCATTCTCGTGCCCAAACAACTCGGTCGAATTAAAGATGGCGCATGCGCTCTGTTGACGCTGTCACAACAATTCTGGCTTCCGGTTTGAAGGGTTCCCCAGAGCCTACGATCTGCCAAAAAGCTGAGTAGGGTCTGGGTACGAGAATGGCAGATCGTAGGCTCTCATTGTTTGGTTAAGGTGGCCCGGTAGTATTGACTTTGCAGGATAAACATAATTTTGTAATGCATTATTTTGCATCTAAACTTTGTCCGATTTCTACGAAATGTACACATATAGATCTCAAAACTTTGAAGTTTGAGCTAGTCATATTTTAAGTGCGATTTGTGGAAACTATAAAGAGAAATAATGTTTTTTTTAAAAGCACACGCTTTACTTAAATTGTCAATAAATCAAAACTTAGAAGATGAATTTCTTTCTTTTTTTGAGAGAATATTATTTGGTTATATGGAAACATATTGTAGCAGTTTTATTCAAATATTGACCTTGGAAGTTTTTTTACAAACGCTTTTAAATTTTTGCGCGCAAAATTAATATAAAAATTCCATTGCTCAAATCTCAATAAGAATTAAAACATAGTTACAAATTTACCTGTAGAAAGAAAGACCAATACCTCTTGTAACTTCTAATCACAAAATAGCGACTTTGAAGCCAACATTGCTAGCTCTGATTTCTTGAAGAGCTTGTCGACATATTGTTGTTCACTGCGTAGTGAGCATTTCGAAAATATATCTACTCTATTTCTTCAATTGTTGACCTCGAGTTTTCTATATAGCGTAGATACATGCTTAAGAGTCATAACTGAAATGTGGTCGTCTGTGCTGTTCTAAAAATGACAAAATTAGCGGCCAACGTACAGCAACCACGTTGCGCGTTCATTATACCTCGTTTGACTTCCAAGGAAAACCCTTCGCGTTATGTTTAAGGGAATGTCTTTTTATCGAATAGAAATAGAAAAAAGACGCAGTGTTTACGCCTGAATTGTCTCTGTATTTGCATAAAAAGACATTCCTCGTGCAGAACCGGTGTTCACGGATTATGAGGTTGTGAAGTTGATGTAAATAAACATAACGCGAAGGGTTTTCCTTGGAAGTCAAACGAGGTATAATGAACGCGCAACGTGGTTGCTGTACGTTGGCTGCTAATTTTGTCATTTTTAGAACAGCACAGAAGACCACATTTCACAGTTATGACTCTTAAGCATGTATCTACGCTATATAGAAAACTCGAGGTCAACAATTGAAGAAATAGAGTAGATATATTTTCGAAATGCTCACTATGCAGTGAACAACAATATATCGACAAGCTCTTCAAGAAATCAGAGCTAGCAATGTTGGCTTCAAAGTCGCTATTTTGTGATTAGAAGTTACAAGAGGTATTGGTCTTTCTTTCTACAGGTAAATTTGTAACTATGTTTTAATTCTTATTGAGATTTGAGCAATGGAATTTTTATATTAATTTTGCGCGCAAAAATTTAAAAGCGTTTGTAAAAAACTTCCAAGATCAATATTTGAATAAAACTGCTACAATATGTTTCCATATAACCAAATAATATTCTCTCAAAAAAAGAATGAAATTCATCTTCTAAGTTTTGATTTATTGACAATTTAAGTAAAGCGTGTGCTTTTAAAAAAAACATTTTTTCTCTTTATAGTTTCCACAAATCGCACTTAAAATATGACTAGCTCAAACTTCAAAGTTTTGAAATCTATATGTGTAAATTTCGTAGAAATCGGACAAAGTTTAGATGCAAAATAATGCGTTACAAAATTATGTTTATCCTGCAAAGTCAATACTACCGGGCCACCTTAAGTCTCTGATTTTCATGTTCATTGGGAAGATTTAATAGTATCTAATGTAGACGCAAAGTTGAGTAATATTGAGATACTGCTCAAAGATTTGGTGCTCTGGGAGTTCTATTGTTTGATGTTTGGCACAACAAGACATTCCTACACACATTTGCATTATTTCACGGCGCTTGGCTGCCCTACGAATCATTTCCGAAGTATGGACCGTGCGCGTTTCAAAAGCACATTACCATACTTCGAAAATGATTCGTAGGGCAGCCAGCGCGGTGAAATTATGCAAATGTCTTTGTCCTCGCTTTAAGTTGCTGGAAAACATTCAAACATCTTCTTCGTGGCATAGCTCTTGATATTTTGCAAGTTTTTGTGTAGCCTACTGGTGGTTTGCTCGCTGGACGTCAGGATCGTTCGGACTATTAACATGTACAATTTGATGGGAAATTAGCCACATTTTCGTCCAAATGGACACCAAATGATGGGAAATCAGTTTCTATAGCAGTATTTCGACGTCAAGGATGCTTTGGGATTATTTAAGTACTGTAAGTTATATTGAATTCATCCATGTTTTTGGACATAATTCATAAATTTTTGCTCCAAAACTGTAAAAAAAAAAAAACACCTAAAAACTGACATTTTTTGCATTTTATTTACTGTCATCTGATTGGTTAGTTTGTTAATTTTCTTTTATCTCATTGGTTGTTCAAATTGGTGCGATTTAGACTCAAAATGGTGCGATTTAGGCTGAAATCAAGCTGTAAGGAACCAATCAGATTGCAGGATTCACTAGTGATTTCAAAATGGATATAATTAAATACTATAAATTTCGCCAAATTTGCAGGAACCTTGAGCTGCCAAGCAAACTAGTGATCACTTGTCAAACTTGCAAACGACCTGTCACATGACATTTTCAATGTGAAAAGAGCATTTCCGTTTCCGGTATTGTAAACAAAATCAATAAAAGCATGCTATAAACTACAGTTTGATTTCAAAATGGATATAATTAAGTGGTAATTGAACTTCGTGTCGTGCAATTTGGTTCAAAATCAAACTTGCGATTTTGTAATCGCGCGTTTGATTTCGAACCAAGTTGCACTCCACTCAGTTCAATTACCATTATTTGTATTTAGCTTATATTGATAGAGTTACCGTGATTAAATAAAGGTCTTGATTATTATTATTATATTATTATCCATCCATTCATTCTTTCATCCATCCATCCATCCATCCATCCATCCATCCATCCATCCATCCATCCATCCATCCATCCATCCATCCATCCATCCATCCATCCATCCATCCATCCATCCCTAAACGACTCTAAACGACCTAAGGGGCAAGAAATCACAACGAATTGAAATCAGCGAAATCAAACAGGTGGCACACAAAACTGTTTCTGAATCTAAAGATATAGCTAATGCTCTTAATACATATTTTTCGGAAATTGCCGGAACACTAGCTTCTCAAATAAATCCTCAAAGTGTCGACAATGTCGATTTTACGGATTTTGTTCAGAAAACCAATCACAAGTTTACCTTTCATTCAATTGCCCCATCTAAAGTCCTAACACTCTTAAACAACTTAGTTATTACAAAAGCAACAGGGCTTGATAAAATTCCAAATATGATTCTAAAGATAGCAGCCGCTTATATTTATACATCTTTAGCATCACTTTCAACCTTTCACTAAGATTGAATACTTACCCTACCGAATGGAAAGTGGCTAAAGTCTCTCCCGTCTTCAAAACTGGAGAAAAAGACGACCCTAGTAATTATAGGCCAATTTCAGTCACGCCCAGTATCTCTCGTGTATTTGAAAAACTTCTTAACGAACAACTTTTAGTCTATCTTGACAAGAATAATTTGATTGAAAACCGTCAGTCGGGCTTTAGACCACTCCATTCTACATTAACAGCTCTTTTAGAGTTAACAAACGAATGGTGCTTTAACATAGATAGGAAAATGGTTAACGGTGTCATATTTTTAGATCTGAAAAAAGCATTTGACACCGTTGACCATACAATACTATTAACTAAATTGGAATATTTCGGGTTTGAATCCGCCGTCAGACAATTAAGAGGGCGTCTCAGTAAGAACGGACCACTCGGTCTGGGATCCAAAAAACGATTTCCCTTATATTTCTACCATCGAAAGTACTATCTATCCTTATTACAAAACTGGACTTAGAATTGTTCTAAATAAAATATTTCGGCCGCTAGGCGAATTTTCGTACATCGACCCAAAAACCGCCGAAGGACGCTGATTTTCAAGTTCGCAGAGGCCTACTTTCAAAGTCCGTTTTCTCGGCTTTTTCTTGAAATGAAAACTTATTTTTTGGGTCTAAACTATGGTTTGACGTCTCGTCTGACTAGAAAAAGCAAAATATTTCTTTAGGATGTACAAATTACGAAAAGTTTTTTTAAATTTATCGAGGCTACTTTATGCGTGACACGAAAAGCAAAGATTAACGGGTCTAGAAAATTGCAAATTTCTCAAAAGTGCAACCTATCCCCGATATAAAACATCATTCTACCTTGAGATGAGATGCTATTTAGTAGTTCTGTGCAATAAAATTTGTGGCACATTGCGTTTTGAAGAATTTGACGAAGCCCAAACTTGTACATTTTTACAGATATTTCCTTGCGTGACACGACTTGCCGTTGAGTCTAGACAACGTCAATCCTTATAAAAAAATAAAAATAACAAATAATAGCTAGAAGTTTATATTCAGGTGTTACTATCCGTCATAATTAGATATTTTAGCTCCATTTAAATTTTACCACAATATTGTTGTTTTTTTTAATGAAACATTTGCATAATCATATGTCAAAGTTAAGTCAAGTTGTCTAACAACATTATATTTAGAAAATCTTCATCTATTAATCAATGAAGCATGATTCTTATATTAAGTTGGATAAAACCTGGATGGCTTTTAAATCTTTTCAAGTTATTTATTTTAACTGAGTTGTTTTATGAGATTATACAATTGTGCACGATATACAAATATGATTCACCATGATATATGTTTTATACTAAATATGCAAAATAGCGGTGAACTTTTTAATGTTTTAAAAGTCTTAATTAATATCTAAAGAGAATAAAGCCTTTCGATACAAAAATTTGTAAATTATCAATGATTTATTAAATACAGTACATGGCTGTCTTTGCAAGACTACTTTTGTCATGAATTATTAATGACTTCAGAAATGAAATTTACAAATTTACATTTTGTTAATTAGTTGTACCAAGTTTGCAGTGAGTAAAACTATCGTATTGCTCCAAATTTGCAGTGAGTAAAACTATCTTGTGAAATAATGGATTTTAGTCTTTGTAGTTATACAGGAGCTTGTAAAATACGCTGCTGGAGAGGAACTACAGAGTTGGTCAAGTTAAATGAATGTAATGACAATATGTCAAACCAATCAACATAGGAAGCCAAACCACGCGCTCTAAGAATAACAAAATGTTAATTTTATTGGATCTTAAGATTCTCAGATCAACTTGTTGGGCTGCTTGTGCATAGACTATATACAAATATTTTCACTTAAAAAATTCGAAAGGGTGTTAACAAATACTCACGTGATCCAAATCGACAGTAACATTGAAAATCGACTTTCATTGCTTTTGACATGTCAACATTGATCACATGGCGATCCTTACAATGCTTTCTTGGTCCACTGTGCTGTGGATAGCGACAGGTTCTTGGTGCTCGCCAAAATCTTATTAAACTATGTCGATGACTAATACATATTTGCATATTGTTGATTTGGAGATGTCGTCTAAAACTCCACACGAGTAAGGGCACTAGTAAACACGAGTGAACACAAGTGAACACGAGTAAACACGAGTGAACACGAGTAAACAAGAGTGAACACGAGTAAACAAGAGTGCACACGAGTGAACACGAATGAACACCAGTGAACACGAGTCGGAACACGAGGAAACACGAGTGAACACGAGTGAACACGATTGAACATGAGTAAACACGAGTGAGCACGAGTGTACACGAGTGTACGCGAGTAAACATGAGCAACGAGTGAACACGAGTAGCTAAAATGAAATGAAATAATAAATGGATATGAAAAAAAAAGAAATAAAAATGAGACAAATAGAAAAGAAAAAAATAAATAGCCAAAAAAATAGGCCCAACTAGACATGAATGTATCAAAGCTAGTGGTATTACTAAAACATTTGAAAAATAGAATTATAGTTTAATAAACAGAAATAAAACGAAGAAATAATAGGATTTTAATGAATTCATATTCAAAAATTATCGTTTCACAATTAATTACGGCAGTCCATGCAAATGGACGTTAACAAATGCAGTATAATGTTAATATAATGCATCAAAAATTGAACTGGATTACATGTAATGAACTATATAAAATTTAAAATCACAATGTTTAACAAATGTTTAAGGTGACTGGCTACTTTTGAAAATATTGTTAAACTCCAAAAGGCGTTCAAAAGTAGCCAATTACCTTAACGTATATAGCTATCAAATAGCAATGCAATCAAAATCCGGCTTTGGCTGTGATACAAGACAAATCAGGTGCAGGGTGTGCCATATTACCATTATGTCATAGGTGTTCTTGTTCAATCCCATGGATTCTTTTAAAATAGGCGTAACACGTTTATTTATACTTTATGGAAACATTGTGATCTCAAACTTTATATAGTTAATTACAATCCTTATCAATTTTCGATGCATTAAATTGACATTATATAGCCTGTGAACGGTTCGAGGAGATTGGGGAGGGGAAGGGAGGGGAAGGCGATAGGAAAGGAAGGGGAAAGGCCCCCCTACCTTCTCAATCCCATTGAACCGTTCACAGCCGGATAGGCATTATATTGTACTTTTTTTAAATGTGCATTTGCATACATTTGATACATTCATGCCTGTTTGGGCTTATTTTCGGGGGTTTTTTTCGTCTTTTTTTTTCATTTCCATTATTTTCTCATTTCTATTTTTTTTTCTTTCATTTTTTCTTTATTATCCTATTTTATTTTTTTACTCGTGTTCACTCGTGGTCTTACTCGTGTAAGAATCAAGTCGCTTTCTATCAATTCTGATTTTTTTTTTTTAAAGAAGAAAAAGAAAAATGGCATCACCGCTATTTAGCACATTTAGAGAAAAACATGCATCATGGTGAATCATATTTGTATCGTGCACAATTGTATAATCTCATAAAACAACTCAATTAAAATATATAAAATATTTAAAAAACATCCAGGTTTTATCCAACTTATAAATATGACAATCATGTTTCAAGATTAATAGGCGAGGATTTCTAGATATAAAACTTTGTTTAAATGTGAATATTGTTAGACAACTTGACTTCGGCATATAATTATGCAAATTGTTCATTAAAAAAAAACATTATTGTGGTAAAATTTAAATGGAGCTAAAATATCTAATTATGACGGATAGTAACACCTGAATATAAACTTCTAGCTATTATTTGTTATTTTTTTATTTGTTATAAGGATTGACGTTGTCTAGACTCAACGGCAAGTCGTGTCACGCAAGGAAATATCTGTAAAAATGTACAAGTTTGGGCTTCGTCAAATTCTTCAAAACGCAATGTGCCACAAATTTTATTGCACAGAACTACTAAATAGCATCTCATCTCAAGGTAGAATGATGTTTTATATCGGGGATAGGTTGCACTTTTGAGAAATTTGCAATTTTCTAGACCCGTTAATCTTTGCTTTTCGTGTCACGCATAAAGTAGCCTCGATAAATTTAAAAAAACTTTTCGTAATTTGTACATCCTAAAGAAATATTTTGCTTTTTCTAGTCAGACGAGACGTCAAACCATAGTTTAGACCCAAAAAATAAGTTTTCATTTCAAGAAAAAGCCGAGAAAACGGACTTTGAAAGTAGGCCTCTGCGAACTTGAAAATCAGCGTCCTTCGGCGGTTTTTGGGTCGATGTACGAAAATTCGCCTAGCGGCCGAAATATTTTATTTAGAACAATTCTAAGTCCAGTTTTGTAATAAGGATAGATAGTACTTTCGATGTTAGAAATATAAGGGAAATCGTTTTTTGGATCCCAGACCGAGTGGTCCGTTCTTACTGAGACGCCCTCTTAATGGTTCACATCGTACATAACTGGCAGATCACAACTGTGCACTGTCAATGGAGTCCTTTCAGATTCTCGCCCAATCACACATGGGATCCCGCAAGGGACAATTTTGGGACCTATTCTATTCCTTCTTTATATTAACGACCTACCGAACTGTCTCGACTACAGTACGGTCAGGCTATATGCTGATGATAGCACTCTAACATTTTCTGACTGCGGATTATCAGACCTCAACAAACAAATGGACCTTGATTTGAAAAAAGTAGCCATTTGGCTCGACGCAAATAAATTGACATTAAACGCCGTCAAGTCCGAATTCATGGTCATAGGCTCTAAACAAAGGATTGCTACACTAGATCAAACAGATTTAAGTTTAGCTGTGGATGGTACAGCACTCAAACGATCCCACGATACCAAATGTCTAGGTGTCTATGTTGATGAAAACTTGACATGGCGACCACACATAGAATATATAAAAAAGAAAATTGCAAGTAGTTTATCAATGCTAAAGAAAATCAAACTGGTCCTAGACAAACCATACTTAAACAAAATATATCAGACAGTAATCGAACCATACTTTGATTACTGCTGCCTGGTCTGGGACAGCATAGATGAAACTCTAGCAAACAAACTACAAAAATTACAAAATCGAGCTGCACGTATAATAACAAGAGCACCTTATCGTACAGTGCACACAAGCAAAATTTTCCAAGATCTAAATTGGATTCCACTAAATGAAAAACGACTGCAACAAAAAGCAATTATGATGTTTAAGATCGTAAATGGTTTAGCCCCTCCTTATCTAACCGATATGTTTCCACGACAAATCTGCAAAAATTCATACGATTTGCGGCGTTCTTCAAATGATCTAAAAATTCCAAAAGCTAGAACAAATTACTATAGAAACAGCTTTGCTTTTACTGGCGCAAAGCTTTGGAATTCCCTTCCACAATCACTTAAAGAAGAACGTTCGCTTAACATCTTTAAAAAGCAGATCAAGTCATATAAATGGTGCATTGACAACAGTTGATATAGTTGTAAATATATTTTAGCTTTAAACATAGATAACATAATTCGCTTGTATTATAAATTACTAATTTTAGTTTAATTTTAACTACATGTACGGCCTCTAGGTAGACCAATTTAAGTATTTGTATTTAGCTTATATTGATAGAGTTACCGTGATTAAATAAAGGTCTTTATTTATTATTATCATCCATCCATCCATCCATCCATCCATCCATCCATCCATCCATCCATCCATCCATCCATCCATCCATCCATCCATCCATCCATCCATCCATCCATCCATCCATCCATCCATCCATTCATCCAATCATTCATACATCCATTCATACATCCATCCATTCATCCACCCATTCATTCATCCATTCATACATCCATTCATCCATCCATCCATTCATTCATTCATTGATTTATGATTGATTGATTAAATGATTCATTCATTCATCTATTATTCTAATGATTTTTACCCCTTTAGCTTAGATAGTCCTAGTTTCTCGATGTTTTAAATTCCCTACAATCTTTACTCTCCATGTTCTATTATTAGCAGGATAATATTACAAGGAGAGTCCATTGCGATCAATTTCGATGATCAATCAGATTGCTAACTTGGCTGAAAATAACTCGCACGATCGTTGTTGATCGGTGTCACGTCATGATTTTGTCAAAGACTGGATGCTTTTTTCCGGCAACTTTGTTTATCAATACCTAGTTTTTGTGGCCGATTTTACTAAAAATCAAAGCTTTTCTTCATCTTCCTCTCCAGTAATCAAACCCCATGATGAACTCGGCCCTGCTGCGGCCCTGTGTTGAAAGACCAGTATATACACCTATTTCAAAAAACGTTGTCAGAAGGAGATCTGAATCTGCAATCTGAGACTGAAATGAATTCAGGAAAATTGCGTACTGCAAAAGCCAGGCCTGGCCCTTTTGTTTTTGTTTTTTGTTTTAGCACCTTCAGATTTACATTTACCGTCGCCATATCCGAAGCCAGAAAGTGCACGCAATGAGAAAAAACTGTCGTACCCAACGGAACTCATTTTGGTCTCAGATTGCAGATTCAGATCTCCTGACAACGTTTTTTGAAATAGGTGTATATGTTTACTGATCTAAAAACCAAAATTTATATTGTTTTCGTAGATGATTCGTAGTTTTCTAGTTCCCCCTGATATGATTTTGTTTTTGCAGATGGCTGCAGCACAAGAGTATTCGCTGGAACAACTGAATTATCTCAGGATATGCAAAGTCACGGCTGGAGAAATTGTTGACGGACTCAGGGTAGTCTTCAAACAGTTATGGGACACACGGTACAAGAGTAAACACGGCGAGTGGATAAACAATGCTAAAAATGGCAAAGATTTGTACAGTTTGGAATCGCCAAAAAGTCAAAAGCGAAATTCTAGAGAACTTGCTACTTTGAGAAATGGGAATACCAATGAATGGGATTGTACCTATCTTTTCTTTGCCATTCTTCACTCAGATAGTATTGGCAAGGGTCTCGATCCCGTTGTTAAGAAAGGCGTGGATGACTTGCGTCAGTTCCGTAATACAGCCTTTGCTCATGTGACTAATGGAAAGTTATCAGATTTAAACTTTCAAAACTCTATCCAAACGGTCATAACTGCTTTTAGAACCTTGAAACTAGACACTGCTGATATCGAGGCAATCAAAAACCAGATATCATTTCCTACAGAGGAACTTCGAGTCACTCAGGTACAGTTGAAAAAAGAGAAAATGCGTAACGAGGAACCACGTTCGTTTTGTGCTTTGCCACCCAAACCATCCCATGAAGTTATCGATCGTTCAGGCGAAGTAACGAAAATCCTAGAAGAGATGAAAAGGCTGAGAAGCACAAAAACAAATGAAATAACTGTTGTTTATCTGTCTGGGAATCCTGGCTGTGGAAAAAGTGAAATAGGAAGGCAGATAGGTGAGAAGGTTTTCGATGATGTTCCCGACAGCGCGACAGATCAAGTAAAGTTTGTCTTCGCTCTCAACGCATCCAGTACAGACACATTAATACAATCATATCTTGAATTTGCAATTAGTTTAAACTGCGATGACAACTCCACAACAAGTATTGGAACATCAAAAGATCTCTCTCAGGAAGACAAACTCATTCATCTTAAATGTCTTGTGGCTCCTAAACTGCGAAAGTATTCTTCGTGGCTCTTAATCATGGATAACGTGACAGACGTTAAATCAGTCTTCAGATTCGTGCCACGAGCGGGAGAGAAGACTGATGGCAATGGTCAGCTGCTTGTTACTACACAAGACAGTCGATCCATTGGTTCAAATGACTCCTACTCTTACCATTTATCCCTTAGCCGTGGTATGAACCAAGATGAAGCGATTATTACACTTTCTGAAATATCTGGCATTGTTTCTGATGAAGAATGCACTTTACGAGTTGCAAAGGCTCTAGATTTCCAACCACTAGCACTAGCATGTGCAGCAACCTACATGAAACGTGTAATTTATACCAAAACGTCAATGTCATGGGAAGAATACTTGCAGAAGCTTCAACAAGGCAAGCGAGAAGCGACTGAAGGGGAATATAAAAACATTAGTTTAACGTATTCTCAAACGATGACTGCAGCAGTCAAGTTGGCCTTAGAAAAAGAAATGGCTGAAGACATGGTTATGATGCATGCTTTTCAATTCATGTCTGTCATGGCTCCTGAGCGGATACCTCTTGAATATGTCGTCCAATATGTAGCACGGTGCTTACCAGATCAAGACGAAGATCTCGTGGCCAGCACTATCTTTTCATCTTCCCTTATCCTTTCTTCCGAAGACCAGCCAAAAGAGATTGGTGTTCATCAAGTTGTGCATAGTTGTCTACAATATATTGTTCTACACAAGAGCAAAGAAGAAGAATTCTATTTCTTGGTGAAAGTAATTCATGCTTTTTCAGCACTTTTAAACGAGTTTGATGGGGACAACGTCAATCACATTAAAGCCACACAATCTGTGGTAGTGCACCTCATGCACCATTCTATGAAGCTAAATTTCTATACATCAAATTCTTTGTCAACAACAATACTGCAAAATAATTTTCAAAAAGAATACAAAGAACGCATGAGTTCCATAATTACAGCAGGAAACATCTGCCAAACCCACGCTAAGTACTTAGTGTAGTTTTTTCTTCAAACGTCAATCCGTTCTAGGCTAATAATGAACTGAGACACGCATTTTGAACATCTAGCAGTAGAATTTTACTGAGAAAACGTATAACTTTGCTTACAATATTTTGACCTGTTGCCAGGTCCAAAGAGTGCGTAGTCTGACAGCGCGCCCGTGGCACATGCCTGATCACGTGACAAAACAATGACGTAACATATATATGAAATCTACATTACCGGCCCCTAAAATGAACACATTTTACAAAAGGGGTAGATTGAATGTTCAATGTCAAAAATTTAAACGTATGAATATAAGTTTCTTAGTGTTCCTTGGTTCTTTATGTTGTATCTGTAACTTCAACTGCTTCTAGCAAGACGATCTTGGTAATCGGTCGGTCCAATACAGAGCTTTTCGTCTTAACGGTAACACTGCGTACCAATCCGTCACGCGGGTTCTTGCGAACTCCCGTTATACGCCCCAATGGCCATGAGCCTCTTGGCAGTCGATCATCTACCACTAGTACAATATCGTTGACACAGAAGTTTCTTGATGGTCTGAGCCATTTCTGACGTCGCTGAAGTGTCGGCAAGTATTCTTGAATCCAACGTCGCCAAAACAAATCTGCGAGGTACTGAACCTGCTTCCACTTCCTTTTGGAATATACATCGTCGTTTGTGAAGACACCAGGGGGTAAACTAGATTCTGATCTTAACAACAATAAATGATTGGGACTTAAAGGTTCCAAATCTTTCGGGTCATCGGATGTTTTCGTGATCGGTCTGCTATTGATGATTCTTTCTACTTCACAGAATAGCGTAGACAATCCTTCGTCATCGAGTACTTGTTCTTTCGTGACAGCATCTAATACCTTTCGAACCGTGCGTATACACCTTTCCCACACTCCGCCTTGGTGGGAGGCAGCAGGCGGGTTAAACAACCATTTGATCTGGCGTTGTAGTAGAAATTCACTTATCCTCTGACTGTTCCATTGTTCAATGGCTTTAGAAATTTCTTTGTTTCCTGCGACAAAATTTGTTCCGTTGTCTGATCTAATGGATTCCGGTTTGCCTCTTCTTGCAATGAATCGCATAAGAGAGTTAATGAACGAGTCAGTGTCCATACTATGTAATACTTCTAGGTGGATTGCTCTTATGGCTAAGCATGTATATAAAACTCCATATCTTTTTACTTGACTTCTGCCTCTTTTAACGTAAAAAGGGCCGAAACAATCCACTCCCACAGCACTGAATGGAGGTTTGTCAGGAGTTAGTCTTTCTGCAGGTAGATCTCCCATTTTCTGAGAAGATAGCGGGGCTTGTCTCTTCTTGCAAGGGATGCATTGATTAAGTATTCTTCTGATTGTCACTCTGGCTTTGATGATCCAGTAGGTACTTCTGATTAACGCGAGAACATGTTCCTGTCCTGAGTGTCCTGACTTCAAATGTGTTTCTCTGACGATCAGATCCACTACATGATGGTGTTTAGGTAATATTATAGGATGTTTTGTCTCATCTGTAACGGTAGAACGTCGTAGACGTCCACCCACACGTAGTAATCCAGACACCTTGATTGGGTCTAGACCGCTGAGTTGACTTGATTTCTTTGCAGCAGTAGAGGTTTCTAACACTTCTTCCGCGAAATGTTGTCGTTGGATGTACTTTAGTATTTCTGTTTCTGCATTCTGCATTTCTTCTGTAGTAAGTGGTGCAATTTGGACATACTTGAGTGCTTCTTTGTCTTTACGTGCGCGAACTGCACGCAAGAGTCTATTACGATATCTTAAAATCCAAGCAAAGTGTTTCTTCAAACGATACCACGACGAGTAGTAGTGAATCATTCTGTCGATTGGGTTCATCCCGCTGTTTGTAGCAAAGGAGACAGCCTTTATTTCTTCTTTGACTTCTGGATCATCCTCTTGAACTGCGATGGTTGTATCAGGTAATTTAGGCCAATCGTCTTCTGACGACCACAGGAAATCTGGACCTTTGATCCATCTCTCATTGTTTACAAGCTCTTCAGCAGACAAACCCCTCGAAGCGTCATCCGCTGGGTTTAGCTTAGTATTAACATAGCGCCATTGGCTTGGCTGTGAATTCTCGTGGATTACGGATATCTTGTTTGCGACGAATGTCTTAAATCTTCTGTCTTCGTTTGTAATGTAACCTAAAGCACAGGTACTATCAGTCCAATAGATGTCTTCATCAATCGGTAGATCCAATTCGCGTCGAATCATGCTGCTTACTTTGGTTGCTGTCGCTGCGGCTGACAGTTCGAGTCTTGGGATTGTAACTTTCTTCATTGGCGTTAGTCTTGACTTTCCGAGTACAAATGAACAATGAATTTTGCCGTTGCAGTCGACAAGTCTTAGATACGAAACTGCTCCGTATCCGCGTTCAGACGCATCAGAGAAATTGTGCAACTGACACGATGCAATAGAACCGAAGTCTTTCGGCTTGAGACAACGTTCAATAGTGAAATGTTCCAATTTGGGTAGTTCTTGAAGCCATAGTTGCCAACGGTCAAGATCTTCTTGAGGTATCTCATCATCCCAATCTAATTTCTTTCTGCACAAATCTTGTATAATAGCTCTGGCTTCTAGTATGTACGGAGCAACGAATCCCAGGGGGTCGTAAATAGAACTCATCATTGATAAAAGACCACGCCGTGTGGCTGGTCTGTCTTTCACAGTTATCTTAAATCCGAAGGTGTCAGATTGAACATTCCATTGGATGCCAAGCGCACGTTCAATGGGCAAATGTTCTAGATCAAGATTCCTCACACATCCAGCTCTTTCTGATTCTGGAATAGCCTTTAGTACTTCCTTCGAGTTTGACAACCATTTAGTAAGTCGAAAGCCTCCAAGTGAAAGGAGGTTCCGAAGTTCGTTGACGATTTGAATAGATTTCTGTTCTCCGTCCATAGACTTCAAACAGTCATCCACGTAAAAATTACGCTTCACCGTTGTAACTGCTTCTTCTGAGAAACTCGATTTGTTGTCTTCTGCTGTCTTTCGCAACGCAAAACTTGCACAGCTAGGCGAGGATACGCCTCCAAATAGATGCACACACATCTGATATTCTTCTGGTTCTTTTGCAAGATTTCCATCTGGCCACCATAAGTACCTTAGGTAGTCGCTGTCTTCAGAACGTACATGAACCTGGTAAAACATCGACTCTATATCTGCCATCAGTGCGGTTGATTCTTCTCGAAATCTTGATAACACTCCTATGAGTGTATTCGTCAAGTCTGGTCCTTGCAACAACTTATCGTTCAGGCTAGAACCATTGTGCTTTGCAGCACAGTCAAATACACTCCGAGTCTTCTCAGGTTTCTGAGGGTGACTCACCGGGTGGTGAGGTAAATACCAGGCTTTGGTTCCTTCTGTTTTCTTCTCTTCAGGTACTCTCTGCGAGTAACCCTTTTGTTCAAGGTCTTTCATGAATTTAGAGTAGTTTGCGTGTAGCGTTGAGTCTTTTAGGAGTCTTTTCTTCAGTGAATTCAGTCTTTGTTCAGCGATGACCTTGTTGTTACTCAGTTCTGGAGGAAAACTGCGCCAAGGAAGCGCGACTTCGTAGTGTCCATCTTTCAGGGTTGCTGATTCTTCCATGATATGGAGAGCTCTTTTGTCCTCTAGAGACATAGCTGTTGTGTCGTCATGATGCTTCGTATCATTAAATTCAATGTTGCAATATTGTTCAAACTGTTCGTTGAGTTGAACATCAGAATGTATACGATTCGCAGTGTGAGTTTGCGTTTCTCTCCGGCCAAGCGGTCCGTTGATTGTCCATCCTAGTACAGTTCTTACAGCGTAAGGTCCTCCATCTTGGCTCTCTATGACTTGCTTTGGTTCCAAAGCCTTCACCACATCGTTGCCGATAAGCAGATCAACATCAGAGTAAATGCTGGGTAATTGTATGCCTTCAAGGTGTTGCCACCTGTCAACGTCAATTTGCTGTGGAATGTCCTTTGTAGACACCGGGAGCTTTGGACACGAGAATACTTTAGGCAATACAACACAGTTCTTTTCTTCGAGGTCGTACACTTGTAGAGTAACACGCTGACATTTCCTCATGACATTGTCACTGTTCATAGTTGTTAAAGAGAGTTCAGTTTGTTCACCTGATATTCCAAGATGATTGATCAGTTGATCCGTACAGAATGTCGTATTAGAGCCTGGATCCAGAAACGCGTAAGTTTCGACGCAAGAATCATTTTCCGTAGTTCGCACCTTTACAGGTACGATAGAGAGACCGGTCATGGGCGTGCCGGCCCCAGTGCTATTACATAGCGCCTGAGAGTTGATAAAACTTGATTGAGCTTTATCTCCTGATGCTTGGTTGGTTGGTTTGTTTTTGCTACGTTCATTGTTCTTCGGGTGTAGAAAGGAAGAATGTTTGCGTGACAGCGAACAGTTTTCAACTTTACAAAAGCTGTTTTTTGGGCATGACCCCGCCACGTGACCTGAATTCAAACAATTGTCACAAAGTCCCTTTGATCTGACGAACTTTAACCTTTCTTCTACAGACTTCGCTTTAAAACTTCCGCAACGAGACAACCAGTGTCCCTGTAGATCACACATGGGGCAGGTAGGGCTCTTTGTTTCTTCAATAGACTTCGTACTTACAGGCTCACTAGTGACAGGTTCACTGACGGTTGCAAACGAGCCGGCTCTCGGTGCCGGGAAGAAAGCTTTGACAGGCTTACTTTCGTAGGTTTTCGTATTGCGATTCTTGGTTTCTTGGGCGTGGTTAAACAGATTTCCGAAGATCGGGTGGTTAGCAGCTCGCGCTTGCTTGTCGATAAACTTAGTGATGTCCTCAATAGTAATTTCTCTCTTCTGTTCTTCTGAGATGTTGTCAGCTACGTCACGAAATTTCTTCTTTAAATTAATAGGCAGTTTGTCTATTATCACGTGATACAAGTCCGGGTTATCTAATTTGTTAACGTACCCGATATCCTTAAGGGCAGTTCTGCAGCTAGTCATCAAAATAGAGAATCTTTGCAGTGATTGATTATCTTCAGGCTTGATTGGTGGGAACTTCTTTATCCGTTCAGTAAACGCAGCGCTGATTTTGTAATCTTGACCATATCTTCCTTTGAGAAGCTTTCGCGCAGTAGTATAGCCTTCGTTTGGATTCATGGTTAAACAGCTTCGCATCAATTCCTGTACATCTCCCGTTGTATATTGAATCAAATAGTAGAGCCTTGCACTAGAACTGGAAGTTTTTACTTCTATGATGTTTTCAAATGCACGTATGAATTCGCAGTAAGACGCAGGATCACCATTGAAGATCAACATTTCTGGTCGCGGTAAAGAAAGTGTTAGAGTTTGTTCCTTTTGTTGTTGAAGTAAATCCTTTATCAGTAGACTTTGTTCTTGATGTGATCGTTGAAGTTCCGTTAGACATTGAAAAGGTAGCGTAGACTCATCGTTAGAATTTTCTTCTTGTTTTTCCGGTGGTTTGTTTGACGTTTGTTGCCATGGAGACGCATTCGGGTTGAGCGGCGTGCTGTAATCATTTGGAGATTTGAGGCTGATTTTTCCATTTTCTTTTTCATTCGGTGTAAATGACATGTAAATGGGTTCTTTCACTTCTTTTGCTTCGATCTCTTCTTCATCGGCAAAATCATCAGATCGCGTTGCCGAGGGCACTTTGATGGCTTCTTGCATTCCGATCATTCCACTGTCGCGACACAAGTTTGGGCGTGTCGTGTACTGATTAACATGCGATAATTCAACATTAAAATAAACTTTCTCTTCAGCATGAATTTTGTACAATTCAGTCTCTAAGGCTAACCTTTCTTTCTCTTGTTGTAGAGACAATCTCGCCTTTTCTTGATCCAGTTGTTGTCTTTGAAATTCAGAGTCAAGTAAACATTCTTTCATCTCTAGCGACTGACGTCGTAGCAAAGTCGTTGATTCTGCTTCTAAAGCCGCTCTCTTCGCTGAAACTTGTAGCCGTATAGATGCTGAACTGGATTTAGTAGTACTAGTTGACTTCTGGGACGTTTTAGAAGACTTTGGCGATTTAGACTTGTGCGAAGAAACATTACTGGCCGAGTCTTCGGGGTTTATTTCATCAGATAAAATAGAAATTTGCTCCGCGATTGAGGCTTCAACAATTGACTTCTGACGCTCAATCCATTCGCTAACCTTAGCCAAACAGTTAGAAACTTTCATTTCAACGCTTGTGTAGTATTCCAGAGATTCATCAACGTCGCATTCGTCTTTGAGAGTAGAGTGATATTTGAAATGGACATCTTTGAATGCATTCACAGTGGTTTGTAATTGATTATACTTTGAGCTTACCTCGCTCACGCCGTCCATACTATCCTTTTTGATAAGTAGATCAATTTGATTCATTATTCTGGTGATTGTTCCTTTGAGAGTCGATCGCTTAGTCTTTAGTTGTTGTAGTGTTTTCATTGAGTTTCCTCGAGTTCCGTGAACATTTGCCGAGTCGGTCATTTTGGACGATGAAAGACACGCACAAAAGTTGAATATTCCAGTTGAATTCCAGTTGAATTCGTAGATCCTAAAACAGATAGTCGTTTTGAATGGTCTAGTGCACCATAGAATTGTAGAATTGTAGATGAATCGGTCGATTGTAGACTTGAGTTGAATAGCCTAGCCTAGAACGAAATAGTAACTAGACTACTCTTTGGACTTTTTAATGTAGTTTTTTCTTCAAACGTCAATCCGTTCTAGGCTAATAATGAACTGAGACACGCATTTTGAACATCTAGCAGTAGAATTTTACTGAGAAAACGTATAACTTTGCTTACAATATTTTGACCTGTTGCCAGGTCCAAAGAGTGCGTAGTCTGACAGCGCGCCCGTGGCACATGCCTGATCACGTGACAAAACAATGACGTAACATATATATGAAATCTACACTTAGCCGCAAATACCTTGTATAGAATAGTACTTATGGTTGAAGAAACTTTTAACGATGAAAATCATCCATCATTGGCTATCATATTGGGTAATCTAGGGAATAGCCTCAATCACCTGGGCAAGCATGAAGAAGCGCAGAAATGTTTTCAGCGAGCATTAGCTATTGAAGAGATGGCGTTTGATGAAAATCATCCAACATTGGCTACTACATTGAGTAATCTAGGAGCTAACCTTCGTGATCTGGGCAAGCATGAAGAAGCGCAGAAATGTTTTGAGCGAGCATTAGCTATTCAAGAGATGGCGTTTGATGGAAATCATCCAACATTGGCTATTACATTGAGTAATCTAGGAGCTAACCTTCGTGATCTGGGCAAGCATGAAGAAGCGCAGAAATGTTTTCAGCGAGCATTAGCTATTGAAGAGATGGCGTTTGATGAAAATCATCCAACATTGGCTACTACATTGAGTAATCTAGGAGCTAACCTTCGTGATCTGGGAAAGTACGAAGAAGCGCAGAAATGTTTTGAGCGAGCATTAGCTATTAAAGAGATGGCGTTTGATGAAAATCATCCAACATTGGCTATTACATTGAGTAATCTAGGGAATAGCCTCGGTGATCTGGGCAAGCACGAAGAAGCGCAGAAATGTTTTGAGCGAGCATTAGCTATTGACGAGATGGCGTTTGATGAAAATCATCCAACATTGGCTACTACATTGATTAATCTAGGAGCTAACCTTCGTGATCTGGGCAAGCATGAAGAAGCGCAGAAATGTTTTGAGCGAGCATTAGCTATTCAAGAGATGGCGTTTGATGAAAATCATCCAACATTGGCTACTACATTGAGTAATCTAGGAGCTAACCTTCGTGATCTGGGCAAGCATGAAGAAGCGCAGAAATGTTTTGAGCGAGCATTAGCTATTCAAGAGATGGCGTTTGATGAAAATCATCCAACATTGGCTACTACATTGAGTAATCTAGGAGCTAACCTTCGTGATCTGGGAAAGTACGAAGAAGCGCAGAAATGTTTTCAGCGAGCATTAGCTATTGAAGAGATGGCGTTTGATGAAAATCATCCAACATTGGCTATTACATTGAGTAATCTAGGGAATAGCCTCGGTGATCTGGGCAAGCATGAAGAAGCGCAGAAATGTTTTCAGCGAGCATTAGCTATTGAAGAGATGGCGTTTGATGAAAATCATCCAACATTGGCTACTACATTGAGAAATCTAGGAGCTAACCTTCGTGATCTGGGCAAGCATGAAGAAGCGCAGAAATGTTTTCAGCGAGCATTAGCTATTGAAGAGATGGCGTTTGATGAAAATCATCCAACATTGGCTACTACATTGAGTAATCTAGGAGCTAACCTTCGTGATCTGGGAAAGTACGAAGAAGCGCAGAAATGTTTTGAGCGAGCATTAGCTATTCAAGAGATGGCGTTTGATGAAAATCATCCAACATTGGCTATTACATTGAGTAATCTAGGGAATAGCCTCGGTGATCTGGGCAAGCACGAAGAAGCGCAGAAATGTTTTCAGCGAGCATTAGCTATTCAAGAGATGGCGTTTGATGAAAATCATCCAACATTGGCTATTACATTGAGTAATCTAGGGAATAGCCTCGGTGATCTGGGCAAGCATGAAGAAGCGCAGAAATGTTTTCAGCGAGCATTAGCTATTCAAGAGATGGCGTTTGATGAAAATCATCCAACATTGGCTATTACATTGAGTAATCTAGGGAATAGCCTCGGTGATCTGGGCAAGCAAGAAGAAGCGCAGAAATGTTTTGAGCGAGCATTAGCTATTCAAGAGATGGCGTTTGATGAAAATCATCCAACATTGGCTATTACATTGAGTAATCTAGGGAATAGCCTCGGTGATCTGGGCAAGCATGAAGAAGCGCAGAAATGTTTTCAGCGAGCATTAGCTATTGAAGAGATGGCGTTTGATGAAAATCATCCAACATTGGCTACTACATTGAGTAATCTAGGAGCTAACCTTCGTGATCTGGGCAAGCATGAAGAAGCGCAGAAATGTTTTGAGCGAGCATTAGCTATTCAAGAGATGGCGTTTGATGGAAATCATCCAACATTGGCTATTACATTGAGTAATCTAGGAGCTAACCTTCGTGATCTGGGCAAGCATGAAGAAGCGCAGAAATGTTTTCAGCGAGCATTAGCTATTGAAGAGATGGCGTTTGATGAAAATCATCCAACATTGGCTACTACATTGAGTAATCTAGGAGCTAACCTTCGTGATCTGGGAAAGTACGAAGAAGCGCAGAAATGTTTTGAGCGAGCATTAGCTATTAAAGAGATGGCGTTTGATGAAAATCATCCAACATTGGCTATTACATTGAGTAATCTAGGGAATAGCCTCGGTGATCTGGGCAAGCACGAAGAAGCGCAGAAATGTTTTGAGCGAGCATTAGCTATTAAAGAGATGGCGTTTGATGATTACATTGAGTAATCTAGGGAATAGCCTCGGTGATCTGGGCAAGCACGAAGAAGCGCAGAAATGTTTTGAGCGAGCATTAGCTATTAAAGAGATGGCGTTTGATGAAAATCATCCAACATTGGCTATTACATTGAGTAATCTAGGAACTAATCTTCGTGATCTGGGCAAGCACGAAGAGGCGCAGAAATGTTTTGAGCGAGCATTAGCTATTGAAGAGATGGCGTTTGATGAAAATCATCCAACATTGGCTATTACATTGAGTAATCTAGGAGCTAACCTTCGTGATCTGGGCAAGCATGAAGAAGCGCAGAAATGTTTTGAGCGAGCATTAGCTATTCAAGAGATGGCGTTTGATGAAAATCATCCAACATTGGCTATTACATTGAGTAATCTAGGGAATAGCCTCGGTGATCTGGGCAAGCATGAAGAAGCGCAGAAATGTTTTGAGCGAGCATTAGCTATTCAAGAGATGGCGTTTGATGAAAATCATCCAACATTGGCTACTACATTGAGTAATCTAGGAACTAATCTTCGTGATCTGGGCAAGCACGAAGAGGCGCAGAAATGTTTTGAGCGAGCATTAGCTATTGAAGAGATGGCGTTTGATGAAAATCATCCAACATTGGCTATTACATTGAGTAATCTAGGGAATAGCCTCGGTGATCTGGGCAAGCATGAAGAAGCGCAGAAATGTTTTGAGCGAGCATTAGCTATTGAAGAGATGGCGTTTGATGAAAATCATCCAACATTGGCTATTACATTGAGTAATCTAGGGAATAGCCTCGGTGATCTGGGCAAGCACGAAGAAGCGCAGAAATGTTTTGAGCGAGCATTAGCTATTAAAGAGATGGCGTTTGATGAAAATCATCCAACATTGGCTATTACATTGAGTAATCTAGGAACTAATCTTCGTGATCTGGGCAAGCACGAAGAGGCGCAGAAATGTTTTGAGCGAGCATTAGCTATTGAAGAGATGGCGTTTGATGAAAATCATCCAACATTGGCTATTACATTGAGTAATCTAGGAGCTAACCTTCGTGATCTGGGCAAGCATGAAGAAGCGCAGAAATGTTTTGAGCGAGCATTAGCTATTCAAGAGATGGCGTTTGATGAAAATCATCCAACATTGGCTATTACATTGAGTAATCTAGGGAATAGCCTCGGTGATCTGGGCAAGCATGAAGAAGCGCAGAAATGTTTTGAGCGAGCATTAGCTATTCAAGAGATGGCGTTTGATGAAAATCATCCAACATTGGCTACTACATTGAGTAATCTAGGAACTAATCTTCGTGATCTGGGCAAGCACGAAGAGGCGCAGAAATGTTTTGAGCGAGCATTAGCTATTGAAGAGATGGCGTTTGATGAAAATCATCCAACATTGGCTATTACATTGAGTAATCTAGGGAATAGCCTCGGTGATCTGGGCAAGCATGAAGAAGCGCAGAAATGTTTTGAGCGAGCATTAGCTATTGAAGAGATGGCGTTTGATGAAAATCATCCAACATTGGCTATTACATTGAGTAATCTAGGGAATAGCCTCGGTGATCTGGGCAAGCATGAAGAAGCGCAGAAATGTTTTGAGAGAGCATTAGCTATTGAAGAGATGGCGTTTGATGAAAATCATCCAACATTGGCTATTACATTGAGTAATCTAGGGAATAGCCTCGGTGATCTGGGCAGGCATGAAGAAGCGCAGAAATGTATTGAAATAGGGAAGGCGAATGGTACCTTCAAAAACGTCTCGGAGTCTCGAATTACTTCCAAGGCTAATATGTTCTGCGTTATGTTTACATTTCCAAAAAAAATTATAATTTAGCATAATTAGATTAGATAGTAAGATGTTGTTGCAGTAAAATCTCGTTCTCGGAAAACGCAAAGCAAAAAATCTCGGTCTCGAATTTTGAAAATCGGACAGAGTCTCGATCTCGAATTTTAAAACCTCCATCTTGCCGTCTCGGAAAATCTCGGAAGGACCATTGGCAACCCCTTGAAATACGTACGCTGTTTCCTCTAGATCTATTGTGTGTGATATACGAAGAAGGATGTTAAAGGAGACTGCTCTTGGTAGGCTGGTATCGGGTGTTTATTGAAGATAACTTGTTTGTGTACTAATGTGGTAATGGTTGTGTTTTACAAGGTAGTGTGTTTATACTAAGCTATAGAATGTAGCTTGGTATTTGACATTTGATTATGTGCTACTCATTCTAAGTTATTCCTAGAATACTTTGTATGAACTTAATTAAATATAATGGCTGAAAAGTAATTGTCAACCGATGACATAAGAATGTTATGTTAACTAAAATATCTGTGTTTGAAAATGACAAAATGATATGGCCGAAAATATTGTTATTTTCCTCTCTTAAGGTGGGACTGGAGGCTATCGTGACCCCTAAATTTCGAATTGATACTTAAATATTTCGAAAGATATTGAATTGTTTGGTAAGTGTGCAAAGAAATGGTTCTGTACCTACATTATTTGAAGAGATATGAACATCTAAAGTTTGGTATCTAAGAGGACTTTTCGCGGCAAATTCGAAGAGTTACGTCACGAATCAAAGACGCCGAGATTGATTGAAGACAAGTAAAAGTAAAGCCTATGACAGATTTCGCTACTTCACACCTTTGGAAATATGAAGCTGTTTGCTTCCTTTACAAGCCTTTTCATTCAGTTCGCAAGATGGAAGCTGTTCGTGAAGTTGCACTGAAGGAATTTGACGCTTCATTTGAAGAAAACGGGTAATTCTAATCCACTTTTTGCAAAATATTATAATAGTTATTTATAAGTTCTAGTTCCCTATTATGATGTATTTCGTAAACGCTTATATTTATGTCATTACAGTTTCGTTGATGGCGCGCCTCGAGGATTAAGAAGTCTTCTCATGACATTCGCTTTGAATGAAGGCGAATCGCCTGAGGAAGGCCGAAGAAGAATGTACCGTCGATTATTTGGCATCCTGTGGGTAAGTTTTTATAAGTATAATTATTATATTTGTGTCTGGTTGAGTCCCGATACTTCACGAAGACTACACGGGATTGAATGATGTGCGAACTGTACCGGTGAACCTTCTCGTATCTTTTATTGTTGTAATATTTGCTTGTTAGTTGAAATTGTATCTCAAGAAACATTCTGGTTGCTTATTTGTGCAATATATATTTATTTTATCATAAAAGTCAACCATAAAAGTATACTAAACCGCGATGTGGTTGTTTTGGCGCCAAATATTATTATGTGAATGGCAAATATCTGGCATCGTTCTCTAGTATCATGTATTAATCGAAAGTTTTACTGTTTTTAGTACGGTAACAAAATCGGCAAGGGGAAATTTACGTCAAAGAACCCCAGTGGCAGCCCTACGTATGTCTTCCCCGAAGTTTTAAAGTTGGTGATCAGGAGGATCATCAACCACGAGGTTCGAGACTTCGTAGACCCGAAGGGAATGTCGGTAAGTTTACAGTAATGTTACACTATTTTATTATTGTTTTGGTTTTCTTTTGTTCTCTACATGGTGTTCCAGTTTTGGTTTATGTACGATATAACAAATGTATAAACATGTATTAGACATGTTTTTATAATTTTATTCCTGTTTTTGTTTTCAATTTTCATTGAATAGCTCATTTTGTGGTATTTATCATATTGCAATGCATTTCAAACATTTTGCAGATATTCAAACATTGGACTTTTTTTTACACAAACAGCTGTAAACAATATATTAGCAGTACACCCTGCCGGGGCTGTATTTTTATGATTTAGCTTTGCTGCTAACATCCACTATTTTCATTCACAGGTGTACAGAATAACAACAAAGGACTTGGTGGAGACAAAATGGCCCAACCCCAGATAGAATAGATAGTTTTAAATATACACAATACTTTATTGAACAATTATAAATAACTGTATTTTTTCATACACACATATATATATATTGTTGATGTTCTTAGAAGATTCTATGTACAAGTTGCAAAATTGAGTGTTTTTCCATGACCATACAACAGGAATGACAACCAGTATTGATTTCACTAGAGCGCAAACACTATATCTGTGAAATAGAACTAAATTTCTACTGTGTAGAGTGAAGCTATTTAACCCGTTAAATAGAAATTAGACTAATACACCTTAGCAGTCTAGAATTTCTTTTGTGTCTATTTGACTATTACACTTTAGCAAGCAATTTATATTTCACAGGTTAAATGCCTTCACTCTAATAGTTCTTATTTAGTGACTATTTGTCATTATCAAAGACAAGTAAAGTTGTAATGAGGTATTGTTTCCTTTTGTATTTGTTGTTTCTGTTTGAGTTAGTAACTATTTTGTTTCTACTTCATGGTGTTAGTGTTTTTGCTCTGCTAACTGTTAGAAAATAGACTGTTATGGAAAATCATTCTATAATTTACTAGTCCAAAATTATGCTATTGATTAAATTTTGTATTTTGGTAGTTGATCCTTAGTTAAAGTGTCCAATGTTAAAACCGCAATAGCTGTTATTACAGTTATATGCAAATGATTTCAAACAATGGATTCAAATCGAGGCTTTCGGGCAAGCCTATTGTTTTAGCCCGAAAGCCTCGACTTCAACCCATTGTTGAAAATCATTTGCATATAGCTGTAATAACAGCTATTATGCTATCTATATTGGAGTGCAAACAATAAACCGTGAAACAAGTAGTACTGAAAGCCGAAAGCCTCGACTTCAACCCATTGTTGAAAATCATTTGCATATAGCTGTAATAACAGCTATTATGCTATCTATATTGGAGTGCAAACAATAAACCGTGAAACAAGTAGTACTGAATAGTGCTAATTAAACAATAGAATTAGCATAAAATATCACCGTTTAGTACTAATTATGTTGCACGCTTTTAATGTTTGTACTCTAGTGTTTTATTTAGGACTTATTTACTAGGAATTATTGTAAAGAGTTGCACATTCATAGTGTTTGTATTATATTGCTAACATTTACACAATCTAACTATTTTTAGACTGATTTTTCAGAAAAACAATTTAGTTACTCATGATATTCATTTTGCACTGTTCACGTGCAGTGTACTCATCAATACTAGATTCTAAATGACATATTTTTACTAGTGACTGTCTAATTTTTAACTACAACTAGGAGTACTGTGAATAGTTACGTACATGTGTACTTCATTGAAAATAATTAAAGTGCAGTAGATGCAAAAAAAAAAGAAATCTTATAAACTAGTTTCATTTTTTTTGTTATAAGGGCATTCCTTGTGACTTTTGCGAGAATGTGTATCACTACCACACCATTTACATTTCTTTCCTCCAATATCCAGGTTTGCACCCTGTGGTGCCTCAACATTAGCATTACTTATATGCAAAGGTGGTGCAGTGCCATCCTGAACAGCATTCTCTGTTATCCTCAGAGCCTCACCATCTTCTAATGTGTCCTCATCATCTGATCCATCTGATCCATAGGAGTGCACTATTCTTAAAGTCTTGGTATAATTTCGTCTGCAACAAAATTTCAATTGGGATGTCAGTGCATGTTAGTTGTAAATACAATCTAGATATACAAGTGTCCCGTTCGCGCAATCCCCGTTGGGCTCGTTTTATTAATCGTCTGTGATCGGTCCTGTGTATTTTCATTTAGTCAGTTTTGATAGTTTTTCTTGTAAATCTGTTTTGTAAGTCAAACTAATATGTGCCCAATAAAGCTGTTAAAAAAAGTGTGGCAATGCCACTCATGAACAGAAAATAATCACCACAAAATTATTACATTGTATTACCTTAGTCTCTGTTCCTCTCTCCTGTCAATTTTGTGTTTTACTCTTTGTTTCTTTGTTTTTTCTGTTTGTTTTCGCACCAACTTCTTCATACGTTGTTCATTGTCATGACGACACTAAATAATGAAACAAAATATAAATATGTAGATACCTGAATTGCAAATACCCATGTCACATGTGAATATGAAAAAACCTCTGGTACTGTGTATGAACACATTGATCCTTCAAACACACAAAAAATGTATGCAAAATCATATCATAGGTTTTTGATCATTTGTTTGTGGAGGTCAGAAGAGAAAATACAAATTACAACTGCCTTTACAAACTAGGCCAGTATTCACATAATTCTAAAAATTACTATTAGAGCATTCCATAATTGAAAATTGAACAACACTTTACAAAACACACCATGATTAACAAGTCTGAAAGTCTCTATCAAACGCTGAAAACATTTTTTAATTGTGAACATACCATTTCCTGTATACCATCAAGGACAGGGAGACCCAAACGACTGTACAGATCAATCAGCCAGTGATACTGTGCACCTCGATGCTTGTGAAACCATGTCATCATGGATTGAAGTAGGCCAAGGTTGGTGGACATATGGTAGTGCTTTTGATGCAGATTAGTATCCTTAGCCCTAAACTTTGTCAAAACATTGAATGTTGCCTCAGGGAGATTAGAGTGACCCTTACCTAAACCAGGGTGAATAACCTCATTGGCTTTATTCGCCCTTGCAGAGCACTCAATCTCATAGGCAAGAGCATGAAGCTCACATTTTAATATATTAGCAGACTTATATGGTTTGCCAGCACATTTCAGTTCTTCACAAAACCCAAACTGATCTACATCACACTTATTACAACTACACTTAACTAATGGATGAAAAGAACATGAACCCCCCTCCCATTCATGGATGTCTCTACAGTGGTATTTGCCAAGTGCAAGCATGGTCTGCCTGTATTTCTCAGGATCAGTTCCAGCATGCACAAGAGCGCAATAGTGATTACGCTTGGCACCCTGAATAAAAGCAGGGCTGATACATCCACATGTAGGGTTGTTTCTTGTAGCAACATATCTATCCTTTTTGCCAACACAGCAGCATTTCACCGATTTTATTTCAGGAAAGTTCTTTATGTGTAAGGCAATAAATTGACTAGTAAAAAAAGATTTGGTTTGAAGCTCTTTGAGCTTCTTACCATGAGCCCTACCCACATGCCCACCACACAACATAACTTTTGATTCACTCTCTGACGGAAATGAATATCTGAATCCTTCTGCAGATGAGGAGTCGGCATCCTGCCAGTTCACCTCAACCTTTAATCCTTCCTCTTTTGCTTTAGCCCAGAGAACCTGAGCTAAATGCCCCTCTGCTGCCTTTGCAGTCCCCTGCCACAACTCCTCATCACAGATTTTGTCAGCACCCCTCATAGACAAATGGCCATAATATATAAGACCACCTGTAAGATAGTTCTTAATAATGAAGGTGCAATTTTGACTGAAATATCCCCTGATTAGCCAACAACCATCACAGGTTGTCACGGCACGAGACCAACTACCTAAAGTAGCTTCTGGGATTTGCTTCATTTGATGTTGTACATCTCCACAAACCTCATCAAGGATCTCTTTAATCACAGGGAAAGCCAGATCTATAACATTTAAAAAAGGTTTTTCAGAAATAATTCCTAAACCTAATCCCCTCCCAAGAACTTTACGGTAACTGGCATATCCATTCCCACTACACAAAAACGACAAACAAAGGGCTAAGGACACCATCTGCCTTCTCGAGTCATTGGCCAAGCAGCTACTCTTGTAGTCGATGCTTTCCTTCCAGCAACCAGAGCATGTAAATGTGAAGTTTGCTGCTCCACCGAGGCCTTGTTTTTCAAAATTAGTCAGTACAAGTTTTCCTAAAAAAAAACAATAATGATGAATAAAGTAATTTAGTATAAATACAAAGGTGATTATACAAAATTGTGCACTCTGAATTGAAGACTCACCGCTCAGTAAATATTCACTGATAATCACTTTGCCGAATAATTGTTAAGGAAACAATGTTACAAGAATGAATTTAAAGGAGAAATAAACAGCATTCTGCTTGAAATACCAGGTTATAATAAATTGTTGTATTGAAATTGCCCACACAAAATAAAATGGCATGTCAAGGCTGTGATAAATATAAATCGACTGAAACAGTCCTAATTTGCAGTATTTTTTGGTCATTTACAGTCGTTATGTAAAGCAAGGTGTTTTATGACAGGGGATATTTATAAACACATACCTTTGCAAGTATTGTTATCGGACGTGCATTTGAAGTAATTGTTGAAGTCATTCGCGAATTTTACAACACTTGTGTTTTGTCCAACGAAAAGTCCCTCTGGAACGGTTATCCTAGACAAGAAGCGTATTCGTTAGTATCCATCAATCAATAAACAATAAAATATTAAAACCCCGCACCAATATTTGGCAGTTATAGAAACTCAATGAGATAAGTTTAGCACACGTTCGGTAAAATTCAAAATGGCAAAATGCACCCAACAGGCATAAGGCTTAATTGTTATTCAAAAGAAAAGTCAATTCAAATGTATTTGAAAGGATTTGTGTTATCACGTATTAAAGGTAGTTTGCTTTGTTCGTAAACCCCACAAAGCTTACTTTCGTGGACAAATTAACAGAGTACGTTTAGCAAACTTACTTGTCACATTCTTCTTCGCTACTAGCAGTATTGTCGCTGTGAGGCTGTTTCCTTGGCGGACAGTAGTCCTCGTCCTCGTCTTCATCGCTGAGGAATTCGATTTCTTTGTTGACGGCATTCTCAGCTTCTTCCTCTTCATTATTTTCAACTGCGTCTTTGAGCACATGCTCGTACAGTCGAGTTTCACGCAGTTCTTGTACTGCGTCTTTAGAACTTCTGAAGCGCTTCCCTTGCGGACTTACATATGTAAACAATACTTTCGTTGATCCCGAAGATGTGACTTCGCGTTTTTGAACTTTCCAGTTGTAAATTTCAAGTTTTGAATGATCTAATTCGGTTCTAGAACCAGCGCCAACACCACGCTTTACATGCAAACCCTTCGCGTCCATTTTGTTTTTGCTGTGAGCTTACCGAGCTGTCATGGCTGTCATCGGTTATTGTGAGAAGTGTCGTTGCTACGCGTAACATAATATGCCTCATCTGATTGGTTTCGCGGGAATAATACATAGCCATACATGGAGTTTATTACCTTTTTTGGTGGTAGTTTTGTGCTATTTTAAGCCGTTGATAAATACATGTAACGCAACACACGTTTGGGCAATACATGGGTCCATTTTTGATCGTTTTCGGCCGAATTTAAGCATTTTGAAGACCAAAAACGAAATTCTGACGATACAGTTGTATAGACAAAACATTCCCATGTAATAGGCTTTCAATCTATTTGTCTAAAACTTTGAATACAAAGACTATAGTTAATTTAGAAGCTTTTCGCCGCAGTACACCTCGGGAAACTGTTTAGTTAATGTTTGACGATCACTACAAATCTGACAAGATTTAAGGTTTGAATTTTACTTATAATTTCCTTCAAATTTAATATCCTGATGTGTACTGCGGTGAAAAGTTTTATTTTTATGCCTTAAATGAGTGTTGTAAATTGTGTAATGAAAGGTAAAATTAGAAAGAAGAAACCTTAGAAAAACAAACTTTTGCCGATTATTTACCTCCGGCACAAATCGACCGCATTCCACACATTCTTTTGTTTTGACCACAAAAAATGCTAACTTTTTCTAAACTATATACTTTTAGGGTTTTACTGTGTTAGTTTGGTTGATTTTTGTTTAATATTTGCAGTCTTATGATTTTTTTAAATTTGACCAAAATGACTCCGGATTAGCCTCCAGTCCCACCTTAACAAGGACCCCAGTAATTTTGCACTTTGACATTTATGTTATCTGATACTATTGCGCTTCAGAAGCATAGAGCGGTTTTCGTACGAGTGGGAAACTGACCGTACCGTAGCCGTAACCGTACCGTAAGTTCTATAAAAACATTCGAAAATTCTACAGTAACAGCAACAGTACCGTAACTGTGCGGTAAATATTACGGCCAGTTTCCCACTCATACGAAAACCGCTCTATAAGTTACTGGTTTATGATGATGGCCAAGTTATTCATGGTACAAGAGGTTTGAAAACGGGTAAATAGTTGGTTATCATTCGCAATCCTATCCACGAATTTACAAGAGGAAACAATTAACCCTAGCTTGTGTGGCGGCTCTAGGGTTTGGGGAAAGAAGGGGAGGGAAGAGGGAAGAAGGGAGAGCCTGCAGACAAATCCCTCTTTTTTGACTTTACACCCCCTAGTAAACACTAGTCGTTCTGGTATCCATCAATGTCAATAAACATCAAAAAATGAAATTATCAAGCAATCAGATAGACGTTAAAATTTAATAGAACGAACGAGCGTATTGATTTTTAAATACATTAACTGCATGCCGTTTAGAACAAGATCAAACTCTAAATATTCTTTAGTGCATCTAAAGAAAATAGAGCCCGCACATCTACAAGTGATCGATGAATCGAAATGCTGAGTCCCCGGCTGAGACCAGTGACTGAAAGTCCAGATTATTATTGTCAGTAACGCAATAGTTCAAAGTTCAGTTTGTTGCAAGTCGTCGAGTTTGACAACTACTTAGACTCAATCATGATAACCTACTAAGTAAACTAAATATCGATGGTCTTTTAAAATATAAACTACCAACAGTCTTCTTCTGCTCATGTTTATGAACAAAACATTTAAACAGAGCTTCTAGTTTTGATAAAACAGTTTTCAAGATGACTAATCACTATAAAATGGCACGTCCATGCATCTGGTGGACGTAGTTTGAATAAAAAAAAGTGGGGTTTGTCTGTAGGCTCTTCCCTCCCTTCTTCCCTCGTCCATTCAGACGCAACTGATACAGCTTATTAATGATACCATAATAAACAGCAAAAGTGCATGTCGTACAACGAGTGGTTATAGGATAAACCTTCAGACCTCACATACTTATTAATAGTAGAATTATAATGCATGTAAATTGATCATACTCAGTAGATATATGTAGCAGCATGCCAGACACGCAAACCCCCCCCAAAAATACATTGTGGAAAAAATGGGAAACGTGTACCCCCACCACGCATTACTGCAACCTTTGGGGTAAACGTACTCCTACTTATATACCGACCCATAATGCACCGCGACTACCCTTAGTGTATTAATTGTTCCTTAACGGCAAAATATCAATTTATGACAATCTCATTCCTTAATTTACATAAATTACATTTTATTTCTTTTCGGTGTGTAAATTCCAGAATGTATTGGCTTTTTTTTAGATTAAACGAAGGGATCTCATAGTAGTTATGTGTGCATGAAATTATCCTATTTGAGGCTACTGTCCTCCATATATGAGGCTACTGTCCTCCATATATGTTGGCGTAGCCTTATTGCTGTCGTGAATGTAAGCAAGACCGTAACAAAGACCAAAACACGGTTCTGATTGGTTAATTCAAAATGGCGGACGACTGTAATCGCTAAAACGTGGCCAGCTTTGAACGATCGAAGCGCGTTTTCAGTTTAGCTGCTACTTCATATCTGTCTAAAGAAAGTTAGCTTTTAATGTGTATTTGTACTATTCATGAAGTTTTTTAGGTTTAATAAGACGTTCAATACCGTGAAAAGGGATGATTTGTTTTGACAACTTAAATTAGCCCGGCATATTTAGTCATCGAACACAACGATTGAAGTGCCCTCCGATTTTTGGCATTTTTAAGGTCAGATCAACATATATAAGGTGAAGAATCTCACACTTTGCTGTATGTTTGTCACTCTTTAAAATACTATAGCTAAATGAGCTTTATTCTAAGAATGAGCTTTTGACAAATGTTTTCGTATAGTAAATTCAGGTGCGAATAGCCGCCGAAACAACATTCGCTATTAACGTAATGAAAGATGCACATAAATATTGCACAATATTGCTTTGCTCTACTATAAATAAGCTTCAGCAATAGCCTCCTCCGCATGCAACCCTGCTGGGTTTCCTTTGTCCCCTGCTGGGTTTCCTTTATCATGCGAACCGGAGAGGAATGGGCCCCAGAGAGTCAACAAAGGAAGCCCAGAGTCAAGAGTTGCATGCGGAGGAGGCTACTTCAGCAACTGGCAGTTTTATTATATTGTTCTGCAAATTTTGACTCGACTGCACAAATACATATTATTCTCTAAGACGTCCTACCGATTCATTAATATCTCTTCTTCAGAACTATATTTCATTATTTTTGCACATTGACTTTTCAGTTGTATATCTGTTTCAAGCAGTAGCCTCATGCAGTCTTAGACTGCCTATTTTTTATGTGATGTGAAGAAGAACAGGGAGAGCAATGGGAGAGTAGGAGAGCATTCGGAGAGTATAGCAGGAGAGCAATGGGAGAGTAGGAGAGCAATCAAATAGTAGGAGAGCAATTGGAGAGTAGGAGAGAGTAGGAGAGCAATCGGAGAGCAATTGGAGAGTATGAGAGCAGTTGGAGAGTATGAGAGCAATTGGAGAGTAGGAGAGCAATTGCAGAGTAGGAGAGCAATATTAATGGGAGAGTAGGAGAGCAATAGGAGAGTACGAGAGCAACAGGAGAGTAGGAGAGCAATCGAAGAGTACGAGAGCAATCGGAGAGCATGAGAGCAATCGAAGAGTATGAGAGCAATCGAAGAGTAGGAGAGCAATCAAATAGTAGGAGAGCAATTGGAGAGTATGAGAGAGTAGGAGAGCAATCGGAGAGCAATTGGAGAGTATGAGAGCAGTTGGAGAGTATGAGAGCAATTGGAGAGTATGAGAGCAATTGGAGAGTAGGAGAGCAATATTAATGGGAGAGTACGAGAGCAATAGGAGAGTACGAGAGCAACAGGAGAGTAGAGAAATCGAAGAGTACGAGAGCAATCGGAGAGCATGAAAGCAATCGAAGAGTATGAGAGCAATCGAAGAGTAGGAGAGCAATTGGAGAGTATGAGAGCAATTGGAGAGTAGGAGAGCAATGGGAGAGTAGGAGAGCAATGGGAGAGTAACGGGAGAGTAGGAGATAATAACGATTTTTTACCTTAAATAGTTTTACTGATGAGAAAGTATAAATATTTTTTAGATTGATGGAATATTTCATTAAACTTTACATTTTAAGATATTTTTGCGACTACCAAGGTGTCACGTGACATATGATGTCATAATTTAGTGTTTTCCAAATGGGCCAAATGGTTTTAGTATTGTATTAATGTTTTCTTCATAGAACTGCTTCATCGCTGGTGCTCTTTTATTATTTTAGGAGATATGGGCAGAAATATGAGGTCACGTGACCTGTTTTCTGTATTTCCCCCTTATAGATTAGATGTAGTCCAGCGATGAAGGCCGATTTGTAGAGAACACACTAATACAATACTAAAACAGCAAAAATTAGTTCGATCAATAAGTCAAGAACATTTGGGAATCGTTGATAAGTTGGAGGTAGAACGTATGTTTCGAGATGAATCAACAGAAGGAGCAAGTTTAGTGTAAGAGAAGCTTTGGGATTTGTGAAAACTTATAGTTATCTTCACCAATTGAGTCAATGTGACGATGCTGGGTTGACTGACAATAATGTTACACGTGATGTACACAAGATACTGATGAATCATCGTAGTCATATATGTAGTGGGAAAGTACAGTGATAAAATTGGAGTGGTAGAGTACAAACACTAAAAGTGTGCAACATAAATACCACTGAATACTGCTAAATTATGCAAATTCTTTTGTTCTCTATTGTTTAATCAACACTATGTAGTGGTAAATAGTACAAAGTATTGCACACTTTTAGTGTTTGCACTCTAGAGTTTGAGTTTTCAGTGTATTTCATAATATAATAAATATGCAGATATTAAATAAATGAATAACAAAATAAATGAATATTAACAAAGCACTTACTATTTTCTTGTAAATATTTTTTTTATTAAAAATACTTGAGATTACACCCTTATACCATGTTTACAGCAACAAGAATACTAACCTATAAATTACAATTCTTCATACACGAACATTTGTTCATGCTTTGCTTTAAGTCCATTGCTAACAATAAAATGCACCTTGACAATATAAATCACCCAGTTCACAGTTCCCTGCGCCATCTTGTAAGGTATCTGGACCTTTGCATTGAAGCAGGACAAAAACATGATATAGACACATGAATAATTGCCCTGCGAGGTGTTACAGCGCGACGCACCTTACCGTGGCCACCTAATTAAAGTTTTGTACAAGTTAAACAATCAGAAAGTGAGAATTTGACCTTAATGTAAGAGACATGCTGAGTGTCGAGCGGTAAACACTTTGAAATGTTCAAAGCGAAGACAAGAGTGAAGTTTATAAGTGTCTGAAAAACCTCCCAGGGTGTTTAAATTTGAAAAGGTGTAGCAAACAATTGAAAAGAGAAGCTTTTGAGCGCTAAAGCTAACTTGTACAAAACTTTAATTGGGTGGCCACGGTAAGGCGCGTTATGCTGTAAAAGGTCGCTATCATTGCAAGCTCAATGTTTGTCTCACTTCAATGCAAAGGCTTGGCTACCTTTCAAGATGGCGCAGGGAACTGTGAAGGAGACTTTTCGTTGAAGTCAATGAACACAATCACCTCTATCTGATATATCTGAGTCTTACAAATGGCACTGTTAGAATCACAAAAATCATGGCAAGTGTAGCTTTAATAACTATGTGTATACACCAATTTGCAAGAACGTTGTCATACGAAAAAAGAACATTTCTATTTAGTGGGTTAGGAATAAATTAAAAGTACAAAAGATGATCACTGAAGCTGAACTCTTTCTTTTGTACTTTTAATGTATTCCTAACACACTAAATACAAATGTTCTTTTTTCGTATGACGACGATCTTGCAAGTAGGTGTATTACTATATTACCACGTGTAATATCTGGATGGAGTTGAAAACTGTTTTATATGTTGTCTTTACTTCCATGGTGAAAACTGCGCTGGAGTTAGAATCTTGAAATCTTCATCGACGAGAAATTCTGCACAATCACGAACTGCAATCAAACAAATGAATAAACATGATAGTAATGATATTGATAATATAATGATGGTTAGTACGACAATAATGATGCTGATGATACAAATAATGACAATATTTGGTGGTGGTAATAATGATGAAATGAAGATCTGATCATCTGACAAGAATGATGATAATGATGGTGACACATGTACAATTAATAATGATAATGATGATGATAAAGAAGGCAAACCAGTTGTTTGTTTACAAGCATGATCGAGAAACCCCTTAATAGATGGGAACAATGGGAGATTGCAGTGTTGCTGTAAATACCTTCAGTGTATGGTGTTTGCTTTTCCAAAGCTCTGCGATGTGGGATGAATTTTAAAGCTGTGGTGTTCGTAGTGTTTGGTTAGAGATATTGTGATGCGGTGTTGTTGAATATGTTTTTGCGGCATTACTGCCACCCCCCTTCCCTTGTCCCCCTCCTAATATATATCGAGACAAATACAGTACAGTCAAAGCCATTGGTCAGAGCGGCACTCAAACCTGGCACCATTCAATTGTGAGATTCGACCATGCTGCCTCCTTTTCTAAAATAGATTAATTTTAATGCTAAATATTTAAATTTACTATCCTACCCAATTCTCGAATTTCTTCATCTTGCATCATGGCTTCCCTTATTCTAAAATACTCATCAATGTTTTCATATGATTGCAGAGCAAACACTAAAAATAACAGAATAACATAATTATATATAACAGCTGGTTATAGTTAAAGAAACGCGTGAATCGTGATCGGCCTATTTATTTTTGCGTGAAACGTAATTGGAGCATTTTTTTATCCGTGATTCGTGATTCAAACTTTATGTGTCCACGTGAATCCATTTTTTTCTTTATACGTGATTCGTGAACGGAAACAATAACAATAACAATTTTAACGTGATTTGTGAAACATGATTACGTCGATTTTTGCGTGAATGTGAAAAAGATTTCAGCATTTTGCGTGATTTGTGAAATGACCAATAAATTTTACGTGAATGCCTTTTGCGAGGTGGTATAGGGGACCCTCATTAAAGTTTCTTGGAGAATTCAAGATCTCTACAGTTATTATCTGTAAAGTGATGCATCTATAAGGTAAATTAAGAGAAATACTAGATGACATTAATTTTTCATTATTGCCTCAAAAAACCTTTTTTGATAATTAAGTATGTAACTCTGGTCTTTTTTGAAATGCTTATTAATTTTATAAAGGTGCTGCATTTCCCAATTGTTGTGGCTCAACCTCAGCCCTGCCAGCATGCATGTACTTTGTAATTGTAATCATTACAACATGAGCCTATGAAATTTTGAGTATTTTAATCAATTCTTTTGTTAGTTTGTGTGTTCATTCCCTATGTTGTCAAGGGCATGGACTGTATACACCTCAATATCCTTTGTTTTATTATTTATTCTGGGTGAATAGTAGCAACAATTAGTCACCAAATAGTGACTATAATTAATGCTTTAACAACTAAGATTGAATCATGATTATAGCCTATCCATCCTGGACTGACTGTTTGTTTCAAAAATTATAAACTAGTGCAGATAGCATGCAGCATATTTACTTACTTCTATTTTTTGGTCCCATTTCAGAAACCCAAACAGCAACAGGTGAATCATGTTTACAGTAAGCATCCAGGCCCATCTGCCATCTATGAGCTAACTGGTCAAGTTTTCCAGGTTTAATAGTTTTAGAATGAAGCATATATATCCCTAGAAAACATGATAAGCAATTGTTTAGTATCAAGAATACCAATGATAACATTAAATGGAATCTAGCGGGTAAACTAGTATAGGCTGTGTCAGTGTTTGATATAAACGATATACAAATTTCATTATGTTACCATATAATGAAATTTGAAACACCTTAAAAAATGTTGACTTAACTTTACTGATGTCTCAAAACATTAGTAAAGTTAAGTTAACATTTTTTACGGCATTACAAATTTCATTCTATTACCTTTCATAATGATAACATTATGTAATTTGTGACATTCCAGTCTCAAGAAAGACATAAATGAACATTTTGCAACGTGGAGGCTACAGTAGTTAGTCCATGCGTGTAGATCATCTAGAGTTTGACCACAGGCAGCCCAACTATTCTCCTTGAGGATTTTTTTTAATGACAATAAAGTTATTTTTAACCACGCGCCGAGCGAGAAACATATTGAGCGCGCGGGTGGGGTTCCTTTGGTGTATTTGTTTGAATGCGCGGATGGGATTCCTGTAGCTTTTTGCACGCAATTTTTCGTCAAAGTCGCGCAGTGTTGAAGAGGGAGGTATTTTGACACTACTTTCTTCAATTTTTCTGTCGTACATGCGATTCCGCGCGATGGAAAAATTGCTTGCAAAAAGCCACAGGAATCCAATCTCGCTCAGCTCGCTGTTAAAAATAACTTTATTGTAATAAAAAAAAATCCTACAAGAGAATAGTTGGGCTACCTGTGGTTTGACGTCACAATGGTCTGCTAGTCTGTCATCTCCAGTCCAAGTTCATCCAGCATAAGGTTCAGGGTTTTTGGGAATATCAGTGGACTGCATATCAGTTCCTACTTTTACATGAACGTTTTGAGTAAATGAGTTGAAGTTCGATTGTGTGAAATTCTGGCCCTCACTCTCCACTTGTCCATTAATCGTTCGCTTATTCTCTCATGGCCAGAGTTCAACTTGTTCCCTCATAGTTTTCGCATAAAAGTAGGGACTGTTTTGCGGTTTAGTGGCCTGCTGACCTTGTTTTGAGATAATTAATAAAAGTAAAGTAAAGTAGTCGACTGCAGTCGGAGGCAACCTAAAGGCTCCTCTTCCGGTAGCTTCTACCAAGAAATTAGGGGAGGGGCACCACTCCTCCCCCAACTTTACCCCAGCAGTTGCCATTTATAGTCCTGGGTGAAGAGAGACAATGAGGAAGTGAAGCATCTTGCCCAAGGACACAACATAGAACCCAGGCCATTCGACCCAGAATCCCAAAAACTAACTACTCATGCACTTTAATAAATTATCAATAGAATTAATATCAATATAATACTATGATTACAATTACCTCCAGTAGATTTAAATTTTTGTACAGGGTACCATGGTACTGCCTTCAGTGTCATACTCTCCTACAGAGATAACAATGATGCAAACAGGAAATCATTTATCAATCTATCCATTCATTATAATAATATATACTAGTCATTTATCCAAGACATCAATTCATTTGCTTATATATCCATTCAATCATTTATCTAATATTCATCAATCAATCCTTCATTTATCCATCAATCCATTTATTATTTCATTCATTTATTCATACATTCGTCAATCCATTCATTCATTCATCCATTTATTTATCCATCCATCAATCCATTCATTTATTTATTCACCCATCCATCCATCCACTCATTCATTCATCAATTCATCAATCCATTTTTTTTCCATTTAATCATTCATTTATTTATCTGCCCATTGATTCATGCATGCATGCACTCATTTATTCATTAATAAAATTCATTTCTTTATAAAATTCATGAATAATTAATGAGCAATTGATAAAAGAATTCACATTGACGGAGGTTGTAAATCCGATACAGATTTGTCCTGATTTGCATAAGTTTTAACTTGAATTTTCTCGGCCAGATTTACTTTTATCTTGACAATTTTAGTAAAATATTAAAGAACTAAAAACTCGCCACTGTATATCTCATACAGATCGGCCACTCATATTGTATATACTAGTACATATTAAATAATAAACATTTTGAATATAATTTGAATAAGCAACAAGAGTGACAATGATGTGAAGATGGTGATTGTGATTATTATTTGAATAACAACAAGGTAATGATAATGATAATTGTTATAAATATAAATACCTGTCTAACTGCCATATCCATCAAATATTGTATGTACTCTTTTTGCCATGTGTCATCTTGACTTAGGGCTTTGCGCACTGCAGCACGATGAGTGTAACTATCTGTGTCATTTGATAACATAATAATAATTATAATATTTCACAAGAAAAGTAAGCCCCCTCCACTGGCAGCCAATCAAACTTCCTATATTGGGCTTCCTGTGTCTATAAAGGAGATTTTTTCCTTATTAAACTACTTATGCCATACCATATTCCCATATATGGGTGACTTCACTCAAGGTGCCTCCAATCTCCACAGACCAAAACCCACATAGTTTAGAATGCTGTGTTCTCAGGCCAATCTTGTCGTAAGTAAGTCGCATGTATTCAACTGTAAAGCAATATTGAATGATTACAATAACAAAAATATTTTAATGGTAACTGAAAATCTGTATCATAAAAATAGGAAGGATATTGGGTATTGTGGACTGTTGCGGTGTTGATGAATATTTTTTGCAGTAAAAAAATTCTCAAAGTGCCGTGTTGCAGTGATGTAAATGCCTTTGGTGTGCAGTGTTTGCTTTTCCAAAGCTGTAGTGACAGTGTGGTGAATTTTAAAACTGTGGTGTTCGGTGAGAGATATTGTGATGCAGCATTGTTGAATTTAGGTGTTGAGGACCCCTCCATGTCGCCCACCAATAGCCTGTCTTGCAAACACTCCTTTTGGAGGGAACAGGGCAAAGTTGTTTGGTATAGCTGCATTTTTGATATACAGCCGTGCTATATATCCCTTATGTTTCAAGCTGCTATATAGGATTTAAACAAAACTATTCAAAAATAACCTTTCTCAGGCACAGCGGAGCCGGGGGGCTGGGGGGACTGCAGCCCACCACTTTTTATCCCTTATGTTTCAAGCTGCTATATAGGATTTAAACAAAACTATCCAAAAATAACCTTTCTTCAAAATAAACAATTGCTACATAGTTTTAATATAATTAATATCTAAATAGTATGTTCAATCAATAACTCACCCCCCGGAGTATAATTAATCGATGAAACCTATAATCGATATTAATCGATGCTAATTAATCGATTAATATTGGAAATCGATGACTAATCGATGAGCAACAAATCTGTGACCTTTTATCGATTAGTATCCGATAAAAATGACCGAAATAGGTGACTGATGATAATCAATGTTAATCGATCCTAATTTAATCGATATTAAGGAACTTTTTCGTGTAACTATCGATTAATCATCGATTATCGATATCAATCGATATTAATCAGCTAATTTCATCGATTAATATTGATTGATCGACTAGGTAGTCGATGATCGATTTTGATCGATTAATTACTCCGGACTCACTGCATGCATCTTTTAATCAATCGACCTTTGCATCTATTAACGTCTCTAACCTATTTAGCGAACCCCCTCCCCCACCCCCTTTCTTTCTCGCCTTTAGACAGTACTTCATTGTTATTAAATTATATCAATCTTACTGAATCTTTCAGGCTTCAAAGTGTAGGTCCGCATCTCGTAGACTTTGTCAGAGCTGTGCAGAGTCCCAGTGGAAAATGCACGAATATTGCCACGTAGTGCATGCTTAAACATTGCTGGATTGCAACGCGTTCTCAGTAGAAATGACATAATGCGAAATCAGTCCACAGTTTGTTGTCTGCTTCCAAGTAATAACAACGATAACTATTAAAATTGAGAGAACTTTTGCAATAAAAGAAATTTGAGATCCGTATTAAATATCATCAGGCGTTCCAAACTATCGGTCGAGAGAAACTAGGAAAAGCAAGCCCGCGGTATTATTTATAAAGCGGATTCTCAAAGAAGACATGCGTTTGTGTGGGCAAGAAACATTCTGGTAGAAAATCGAAATTTATCGAAAAACATCGCAAAACCACACCAGAAATTATCCAGATGTAAGTATTTCTTTTCTATATACCTAATATAGATGTTATACTTTTCGGATCCTATGTTATTTAATGGGTACGCTTTAAAACACTGTTGTAATTTTCGATTTTATTTCGAAAAGAACTTGTCACTCGATGTGCTCACAATTCCACGAAAAACATTTTTTCATGCTTATTTATTCAATTTTGATTGAACAATCTCACCAACAATCATCAAAGTATATTTTGTTTATCTTTCAGTTATGATTTCTTGTCTCAATATAACAAACTTTGTATAAGGATTTCGATTTTTGCTTGGTATTATTGGGAAGTAATTCTGGAAGTGAATGAGGAACTATCTTCTATAAATATACATATAGTTGACTGACATTTAGCACTTGAAATGAACTCCTCTTTTTCTGATATTAACAATTTATCATTTACCTTTTTCAAAAGGTCATATTACACCTTTGAGTCTTGGCAATCAATCCAGGCATTTGTAATTGATCACATTATAATTATTGGGCACTGGATATTTCTTCTTTTGTTCTCAAATTGAATCTTATGATGATGTAATTTATATTGTATTTGTTCTACATGTAGTGTTGGTGAAGTTTTGGTGAAGTTGGCATAAATGATGTCAGGAATAAACCAGTAAGTGAGAACATTTGAACTTTATTTTTGTTTATTGTTGAGTCATTTAATATTGGCCTGTAGTACGCATACTTCAGATTGTTTATTTAAAGTTTCTTCTTTTTTTGTTTTGTTTGATAAATGTTTAATTTCTAATTGCTGTTGATGTTATTAAAGATATTCATTTCCAAGAAAACAACAGGAACTTTCACCAGGTATAGTTTTTTCTATTCATTTATACCCATATATTATGTATACATTATGTACAAATTTTATCCATTCTGTTAATTTATTATCATTATTGTTATTTCATATATATATTTTTATTTTCCATAGTTAGCGTGATAACTGTTATATAGTTTTTGCTGACTTAATAAAATGTAGATGTAGATATATTCATTCATGAATCTGCTGTTCCTTGTTTATTCATCTACCTATTAATCCATTCATTCCTTCGTTTTTTCATTGATTTATTCCTCCATCCATCCATTCATTTATTTTTTATTTATTCATCTACCCATTTATCCATCCATTGATCTATTCATCCATCCATCCATTCATTTATTTATTTATTCATCTACCCATTTATCCATTCATTCATTCATTTGTTCATTCATTTATTTATTCATCCATCTACTTATCTATCTATCCATCCATCCATTCCTTCCTTCATATATTTATTCATCTACCCATTTGTTTTTTCTGTTCCTTCTTCATTCATTCATTTGTTTGTCCATTCATTCATTTATTTATTGATCCATTTATTGATCCATCCATCCATTTGTTTGCAGTTCCTGGTGGTAGAAAGAACATGCAAGCCATAGGGCCGATGAAGAAGAGTAAACTGGGTTATGAAGACATTGATGATGACTTTGGTCACGGAATGTACTTTAATCCTTCAGGGTTCTCAATGCACAGACAAGAAAAAGAATCTAGTTTGGTATGTTTGTAGCCCCCACCAACACAGCGGTCAAACAACTACGCATTCATAGTTTTGTGTGCATAACATTGCTATATTTGTACATAAAGCTACCATGAGTCTATACATTTTTTTATATTTTGAGAAAAAAAAACTATGAAAGGCGTACACTCCATCATTTTTTATAGAGTCTGTACGAATGTCAGGTGTGTGTGCTGGATCATTTTGCTTGTTTTTTTTCACGCATGCGTAGTCGTTTGACCGCTGTATTGTCTCCACTACTAGTTATTATAAACTGTTATGCTGTCCCTACTCTCTGTGTATTTTATTATAATGATAACTATTTGAGTAATTCCAATAATCGTTTTTAATAAACTGCCATCATTACACATTACACCATGATTTATTATTTAATTTTTTTGTGAGAGATTTACTTTTATCTTGAAAATGTTAGTAAAATATATGAACAAGCTAACACAGACTTTCATTAGTAATAATATCTATTTTGTCTCCACTACATATAGTTAATAACACCACATAAGACTTGACGCACGGGCTGGTTGGTCAGCCTGGCCCACGATAACACATTTTATTGAAAAATTCAAAGATAATATCTATCATGACAAAATCTAAACATTATAGCCAGTCATGAAAAACCCAAAATCACTTTGTGGAAAATAGGAACGTGAACCCCCTACAATTGCTATAATGCATACCTTTGGGGTTTTAAGGTTTACATGGTGAAATAACAACAATACAGTGTCTTCCATTGAGAATCTAAGCATCTGCTATATATAAATTATAGTGAAAAACTTAAGCTAAATAAGTACACAGGCTGAGGGTGACCGTAGAATGATTATCACTACGGCCAACACCCTATATATACACTCTATTACACAAGGGACTACACGCTCTATACGCACAGACTAACTAGACTCCGCGCCGGCAAAATATTCATTTATGTCAATCTCGATTGTCACAAATTACATGTTCTGGTTGGGCTTTGTCTGCTATTTTGTCTGTAACTTTCTGCCATTAAATTCCCATACAATTAGGCTATTCATATTGTATGATAATTATAAAATAATGTAACAGTAGTGATCTCATTTATAATCATCCAGAGTACCTTACTCTTACTAATTTTCTCAAGTCTTTAACATCGCGATTTTCATGATTTGTAAAAAATCACGAAATTAAAGACCTGTGAAATAAAGTTTTACGCAAAAAATAAAACAATTTAATGCCCTTAAATTTATTTTTCTGGCAAAAATGTTAAAATTAATGCCTGTGAAATATGCGTGTTCCGATTTCGTGAAATAAGTGCCCGAGAAAATTAGTAAGAATAAGGTAGTTCTTGTGAATTATAATGTTCCAATATTTTCTTTGTCATAGTTGTCGTCTTCGTCTCAGCATTTAGGAGGATTGTATGGTGCACCATCAGGTATGAGAAATGCTGAATGACTAGATTATTGTATATAATATATTGGTGGCCAGCGCTCTCATCGCTGTGGTCCTGGTTCGAGTCCCGGCTCGGGCGTGGATTATATGTGAGTTGAGTTTGTTTGATGTGTTCTTCTCTCCTATACCATGACCGTTTTTCTAAAGGTTATCCGGTTTTCCTCCCTCTGCAAAAATGAACATGTGAGTCAGGTTATGTGCCAAATATTTAGCGTAGCGGTAGACTGTGTGAGTGTGGGTGAGTCTCCCTGATAAGTCTTCTTTTCTCCTAGCTCCCTGCAGGGCATGAGGCAAGAAACAATTTCTTTCTCCAGAAAGTATTCTGTCTATTCTTATTGTTTCTTGTTTCTGTAGCAAATGCTTTTTTTCTAGCCCATTGCTCACCCCTCCACCTTTCTCAACTGGGCTTGGGACCAGCTATGGTAGAGTTCTCCCTGATAAGTAGGGCACATGATATGTGTCCAGCTTGAAGATTGAGACGTAAAAAAGTGATTTTTCTATATACAATTATATAATATAGATTTAAATTTTACAAAACCTTTTTTAACTCTATTGTTTATTTAAATTGATCCACAGGAATGCAATCCTCTGGTCAGTCTAATTTCTATGGCTCGGGACCCCACAATACAGGTAAACTGCTAAATTTTTACAGTGCAACTACGGTATTTACATGAATAAGCACCGCCCTTGAAAAAGCGCCACATTTTAACTCTATAAAGTTACCCTAGAACAGCATAAATTTTTTTTTCAAAAGCTACATTCTTCAGTGGTGGTTGGCCCAAGTCCACAACTCAATTTTATTATCAAAATAAAACAAAAAATACTCTTATATCGAGATGACATGATTAAAACTATTCTCAAACAATGTTACTTGAGTTAAACTTAGACCACATTGGTGTAACCGAAATTTCTTATGCAACTATATACAACTCCTAATTAACATGCTTTCAAATTAGCATAACTAGTCCCTAGTCCTCTCGTTCACATAGGAAACTATTTCTCTCTTCATTACCAACTCTCTACTATCGTTGCCCATTATTACAAGAGAATTTCTGTTAACAAAATAAAATACTTGCAGGATGTAAAGTTATATATAATTGTTATATATAATTTTGTTGTGTTTTTGTATCTTAATAGGGATGCCTCCCAACTCAATGCAGGGACCTCCCAGTAGTCAAAGAGGAATGTCCTCAGCTCAGGTACATTGTATTTAGTATGGATAGTTTAAACCAAGACGTGCCAAACAAATGTTTACTGAATAAACTTCTTTGCCATCCCATGTAAATTACCCAATTCAGACTATGTGACATTCCCTTGAGAATTTTTCATTAATGATGCACATAACATTACCTTTGAAAGAATGTTGCATCATGTAGTCTAATCAATGGCCCCCAATGACCAACTTGTGGATTGCTAGAACATTTTGAAAGTGCTTAGAGTTTAGACTGTCACTCTTCTTCAATCCACGAGTTAAATAAGGGTCAACAATTATCACTGACAGTAAAGAGGTCAATTTTCATGACTGATCAAGATACAGTAGATTCAAGCCTAGATTGGATAACGCTGTATCATGCAATTAATTGTATTTATCCACTGCTTCCTCAATTTGAATTATTTCATGACAAGTGAATAGACCTACATGTAAGCAGTTAACTAACACATTGCTATGTACATTTTAACCTAATTCAAAACCTCTATCTAGAATATAACTTTTGTTCCAAACATTTTTCCACTATTTTATAAGACAAAGAGTCTTATTCCCAAAAGATTTGAATTGGGTCAAATAGTACATAGTACATGGCAACACGTTAGCCGATTTGGTCTATTGGGAGGGTTCTACTAAGGTCCAGAAATGGTCAGAACTCCTGAGGCCAGTTGTAGGAAGCCTGGATAAAGTTATCCAGATTATTGAATTTGAATGGGTTTTATCCTTTGGATAGGGATTTATCCGGTGGATATCACTATTCAGGCTTTGTACAATCGACCCCTGTATGAAAAGTTATGAATTAAAACGTTCATTTTTAATTAACAGAACCAACAATACAACAGAAGTATCTCAATGCCTGCAACATCTCATGGGATACCACCGTCAGTAAGTAGCTCTGGAATGCCTAATGCACAGTCATCGTCATCACTACACACAATGGTTGGCGCGCCAGGGATGAACTCTACTTCCAATCAAATTGGAAGGTACAAATTTGATAAGTAAGGACCCTATTTACAGCACCTTTCATAATTAGGCAACCACAAGCATTCAAATGCCAATATGCAAAAGGCAGTTTACATAGCTGCCATCAATCAAAATTAATCAGTTGGCACCTCTGATATTTTGATTGATGGCAGTGCAAAAGATTTTTGCATTTTGGTGTTTGTTCTGCGATGGCGGCATAAATATGAAAGGCACTTTAAATCAAAACATGTTGGTTATAAACTGCATTTACCCTATAACTGTATTTAATTGTAAGTTATTCATTTTCAGATACATGTATAATTAATATATGTTTTAATGTAATTATTAGCTATAGCCAGGTTTCTTATATGATAAATTTTTATATATTTGTCTTATACATAACATTTTAACATAACTTTTTAATTTCTCTTTATATCTGGTATAATCCTATTTGTATTTCTTTTTACGTCTACAAATTGGAGATAAACTATTATTATCAAAATCACCATTTGTCTTTTCCAAATATTACCCCCCCCCCCCCCCCCACCCATTTCCTGGTTGGCAAAAATATAATAACCCCACCTATATTATTCCTCCAGATTTCACTAAACTCCTATAAAGCAGCAAACAATTTGTAACAACCCCCCCCCCCCCTGTGTAGCTTCCGAAAATAGTGTGCCTCCCCCCTACAATATTGCCGACCCCCCCTATACACTAACAAATGAAAGACCCCTTACTCCTTTCTTTAATAATTTACTATTTGTTCTCTTATTTCAGTAGGGGTATATTGTCGATGGGTCCACGTAGTGGTGTCAGTCAAGGATTGCAAGGTGGTCCTGGTCATATTGGTAGTCAACAAGGTCTAAGCTCATTACCTAAATCATCTAGATCAGTATCGGTGTCGGCAATGTCCAGGTAGGTAATAAACAACAACCCAAAAGCAGGCATTTTTGACATTATAAACTCTTCATAGTACATAAATACAGCCTCAAGCGTCGGCTTGAATCAATAATATTTTTTGCTCAGTAATGCCAATTCAGAAAAGGTCTAAATTATAAAAGTACTCTTGTATATTTCTTACTCTCAATCACATATTCACTATTAACAATAGGTAATATAATGAAAGTTGTAACACCGTAAAAAAAATGTTGACTTAACTTTGCTGACTTTTCAAGCTTTAGCCCTTCGTCAGAGTAAAAGAGACGAAGGGCTAATGCTTGAAACATCAATAATCATTTATTTACTATTAATGTATTTATATTTTGTAGTGTTTCCAATAGCAGTGCGAGTGTGGCAGGTTTTCCATTAAGTAGAAGTCAGTCAACAAGTAACTCACAGGTAAAAACGCTTGGCATTATTATTATATTTTTTTCATTTAATATTGTAATATTTAATAATAAAATTTAAAGGAATTATAAAGTTACAATGCTTCAGTTTCATCATGAAACCATCATCAGGTACAAGTAAATTAAAATATGCAAATTTAATTTAATTTACTTGTAACTGATGATGGTTTCATGAATGATGAAATTGAAATGTTGTAACTTTATAATTCCTTTAATATAGTTATGTAATACTCTGTATTAGTGGGGTAATAGTTTTTGTAGTGTCTTCTTGGATAAGCAAATGGTTCTGTTGTGCATGCTTAGCATCGCGGTACAAACTTTTGTAATCCAACTGTATTGCACAGGCTTTATTTGTTACCTGCACAAAAAAAGAAATATTATCAATACTACACAAATAATATATTGTATTGTACAAACCCAGTGAGTTTTTTTGTAGATACTGTCAAAATCACTAGAGTGGTAAAATGCTTATTTGAAATTCTGTCCTGTTTTTGTACCATGTGATCGCTTCTGGCCAATCAATTTTCATGTGGTACAAAAAAACACACCCCAAAGGCCAAATTTTCAAAGGACATTCTACCATTCTAGTGATTTTGATAGTAAGATCAATGAAATAACTATGGGTTTGACTAGACAACTTGACTGGTCACCATGGTGACCATACTTTTTTCCAGACATGATTTATATTTAATTTTATTTAGTATAATAATAATAACAATTAATACATATTATTAATAAATTTTGTGAATTTGATAATTTAATCAATATAATTTTATCTCTTGTAGGTAACAGTAGGATCAGGTTTGCAGTCATTGACAAGTGCATTTACACCAACAGGTATAACAGTTTTCGGTATTGACAATGGTTGATGATAATAATGATGGTGATGATGATTTTAATAGTCATGATAACGATTGATGGTGATGATGATGGTGGTGGTGATGATAGTCATGATGATTGATGATGATGGTGGTGGTGGCGGTGATGATAGTCATGATGATGATTGATGATGGTGGTGGTGGTGGTGATGATAGTCATGATGATTGATGATGATGGTGGTGGTGGTGGTGATGATGATAGTCATGATGATTGATGATGATGGTGGTGGTAGTGGTTATGATAGTGATGATGATGATTGATGGTGGTGGTGGTGGTGGTGATGATAGTGATGATGATGATTGATGATGATGGTGGTGGTGGTGGTGATAGTCATGATGACTGTGTTGGTGATGGTGATGGTGATGATAGTCATGATGATGATTGATGATGATGATTTTTATGATGATGATATTGATGATTATGATGATATTGATGATGATAATAATGGTGATGATAGTCATGACGATAATTGATAGCCATGATGATGATGATGATGATTATGGTGATACTGATGATATATATTGATGATTGTGATGATATTGATGATGATAATATAAATGGGGTTGATGACATTGCTGTCTGATGATTGATGGTGATGATGATTATGATGATATGGATCATGAAGATGATGGTACTATTGGGGATGATGGCATTGTTGTTGATGATGGGAAACAATAATGTCAATGACATGAATGATTATGATGATATTGAATGAGTGTCGATAGTAATGATGATGGTGACGTGGTTATTATCTCTGTATATTATTCAACTAATAATGATTGATTGGTTATTTGTTTCCCTAAAAGATCAAATGGTTGGCAGATTACCATCACCACCAGGCAGAAGACAACCATTCCAATCAGCGTCTGTGTTTAGAGACTTCAGACAAGGAGGACGATATGGTGAGAATCACAAAATATCAATAGAAAATATTTGATATAAATCACGTGCTCTGATTTGCTGAGAAGCATCCTCTATAACTCAACAGAGCACGGAGCGTCGTTTTGTTTGATTTTAACTACTGAATATTTTATAAAAAAAATAGAAAACTTGAGAAAAGGTACCGAGTTTTGATTGACGGCAGCTAAAAATGTGTTTCACAATAAGCCATGGAATGTCTGAGGTCGCAGAAAGTGTAAAACTGCAGTAAAAAAATATTATATATTTTCAAATATCTTAACTCAGATTCAATTGTTTTATACTTTTTCATTAGGTGAAAACATATCCCCTGGGGGTAGTGCACTGGATATGTCAGAGTTCCCTGCATTAGCCAATAGGATGTTAGAAGGTGGAGGTAGTGGTTCAGCACCTAGTAGACCATCATATGGAGTAGTATCAAAACCTGCCGAACCACAGCCAGATTTCTCTATCTTAAATGAGGATTTCCCTGCACTACCTGGCTCTGGATTTAGTAAACAAGGTAGATATATAATAATTATACACTTATTTCAAAAGCCTGCAAAGGATGTCGGTATTTCTTCTCTTGTCGATTTATTCATAGCATATTTTGCATAGCATATTTTGGTAGTACATGTTTGTGTTATATGACCAAAACGAGATGTTGTTGTGGTAGATATAAATACAAATATTTCTTTAAAAAACGTGCAATAAATCACAAATTAAGTCCATGTAACCGACATCCTTTGCAGGCTTTAGAGTGTGGACTGTAGCTTCGGCTGCGACAACGACTATCTTTGGCTAAAGGGACTTCCGACGTAAAATACAGTTCTTTTCTTTATTTGTTTTTAGTCAATGAAATAAAGATTATTGCTTTTTTATTATCTAATGATAATGATGATGATGTAGATGACGATGATTGGTGTTGATGACTGTGATAATTAACTAGGAGCTTAATATATTTTAAAGTTGCTACTAGGAAGGTTCATATTGTTACAATTAGATTGTTTTTTTGACACTAACATTTTAAGTCTGAGAACTTATTGTCTTAATTTAAATGCTAGTGTCAAAAAACTAATCTAATTGTAACAATATGAGCTTATATATTTGTTCAATAACATTAAGGGTAATAAGGATGTCCGATTATGACGTTGTGAATGATGAAAGTGATTAACTCTTTTTTTCTAGCATTAACTGCATAGATATCTGTATTATTTTCAGTAGGTGAAAATAGTGAAGGCTCAACACAACTAGAAACAACTAAATCTCTCATCAGTTCTTTGGTATGTAGAATTCCTGCTTTTTCTATTTTTCATATTAAAGTTGTCCTTCAGTAGCATTGTGAAAAATATTATAAGTTAGAGTAGATTTAAGGCCATATACTACTGTTTTTTATATTCAAATGCAGGATCTTCTGATGATGTCGGTGCTTGACGAAAGCTAAAGATTTGAATATAAAAATAAAAAAAACAGTTGTAAATGGCCTTAAATCTTCTCTATTTTTCATGTATTGCAGTTATTTTTGGACATTTATTTCAATTGAAAGCTAATGAGTTTGAAATTTATACAATGTAATGTCCATTAAAATATTTGTAAATACATTTGCATAATCATACTTTCTATGATATGTGCATGATTGAAATGGTGCTAATAATCATTGATGTCAATATTATTAATAATTACTGTAATGCTGATTGGATAACAGCATAGACGAAAGTATGTGAATACATTAGCGGTGGTCACTCTTTTGGACTCTTTGCTGTAAGGAGGCTTTCTACATTTTTTTTAGGGCTCGACGGGTCAACTTTAAATGCCTGTACAGATTGTACAGTATGTGCATACACCCCCAGTTTTGACATTTTGCCCAGTTGAAGTTGAAGTTTTTAGTGGTATTTCTTTTGTTTACATCAGAGTTACCATAGCGATGAAACAATAATATTGCGTTTTTTTATTAGCAGCGATTTTATGTGTTTTGTCAATCTAAACTTTTAAAACAACCTACTCAGTAATATATAGCAGTTTGCCTAGAAGTATACGAAGTTTGAAAAACTTTGTAAAAGCCACACTAAGACAATAAACTTCTGTTTTAGAAAACCTATTTGGATAGGTGTGGATGCATGGTGCCTAACATACAGTCTATTTCTAAAAAAAAATGTTCAATAAGAAATTAAGTTATTTTTGATATTTTTTTTTGCAGGGTACAAGTTCCACATCAAGTATTTTCCCTGCAGCAGATGCCAACAGAATAAACACATCATATGAACATGCATTGAAGGACTCCACTAGAGATATCAAGTATGATTGAATTGATATCCTCTATTTGATTTGTCTTCTACTAATAAACATTATCCTCTATAACATACATCATTTTTCTATAGCTTTCTTTCCATTTCTTTCTGTTGTTGTTTTTCTTCATTTAGTAATACCCCATACACAATATTTATGAATCAATCAGGGAAACATAGTAATACTCACCAAAATATTATCAAAAGCAGGCTTTTCAGTTAGCTGGTCATTCAAATATTTAGGCAGTCATCCAATCATTCATTTAGTCAGTTACTCACTCAGTCTGCCACTCAGTCACTCAATCACTTAGTCAGCCATTACTTAATTCAGTCATCCATCCATCCAACCATTCATTAATTCAATCATTCATTCATTAGTTCATTAATTAATTAATTCATCCATCCATCACTTGATTCATTCATTCATTCAGTCAGCCATTCCTTTATTCATCCATCCATCCATCCATCCATCCATTAATCCAATCATTAATTTATTCATTCATTCATTTACTCATTCATCAAACCTTTCATTCATTCATTCATTCATTCATTCATTCATTCATTCATTCATTCATTCATTCATTCATTCAGTCAGTCAGTCAGTCAGTCAGCCAGTCATTCATTTATTCATTCAGTCAACCATCCATCCATCCACCCATCCATCTATTAGTAAAATTATTTATCTCTCTTTCCTTTATTCAACATGTATCCATCTCATCAATAATTGTTACTTTTTTCTTCAGACTTGATCCCAAGCTAACTGTACAGCAAGGTAACAAACCACAACGAGGAATTCAAACTTCACCTTCAGGTATTTATACCTGCATTGTGTGCTCTTCTTCTTATACTTTTTTTATTATAAACAGATTCCCATTTAAATCTGTTCTTTCCCATTTAAATATGTACTTATGCAAATTGTGTTGATGTGTGCTAAACACACAGATCAACCAATCAGAGAAGTTCACTTCAGAAATAATATACTCTGATTGGTTGATCTGTGTGTTTAGCACACATCAACAAAATATAGTGGTGTAAGTACAGATCTAAATGGGAACCTGTTTATAACATAACTATTAGAAATACATTTATTTTTATTTATGTTTATTTATAAAAGAAATAGAAAACTTGCTTTCTGTGCTGTATGCAGTTATAGAGCACAACACTCATTTTTTTATTACATGTAGTTGATTTGAGTTTATTTGTCACAATAATAATGTCGCAAAAACAATAGATAAAACTTATACATGAAAACTTACTGTATATCTCACTCAACAATGTTATTAACATTAGAATTATATTATTTCGTTGGGCAATTACCCCCAAAAAATTGAACACAACTTCAACCATAAAATGATATTTTGCACAACAAAATCAAAAAACAGAGGAAAAAAAATTGTTCATGGTGTAAGCAAAATCTTACACAGCCTCAAGGGAAAAATATATTCTTCACCATAAAACATTGCCCAGCTTTCCCACCCCCACCCCCTCAAATAACTAATGGTTCACCCCTAAGACCATTTGAGTACATATCTGTTTGTTTACAGGGATGATTACTAACATACCAAAAGGAATGGTCACAGATCAATTTGGTATGATAGGACTACTAACATTTATCAGAGCTGCTGAAACAGAACCCAATCTAGTAACCTTGGCTTTAGGAAGGTATGTTCTGATCATGGAGTAACATCTAGAATATAATAGCTTAACTTAGTCCATGTACAAACTTTCAGTCCAAATGAGAACATTATAATCAATCAATCAATCAATCAATCAATCAATCAATCAATCAATCAATCAATCAATCAATCAATCAATCAATCAATCAATCAATCAATCAATCAATCAATCAACCAACCAATCAATCAATCAACCAACCAACCCATCAACCAATCAATCAATCAATCAATCAACTCATCAACCAATCAATCAATCAATCAATCAATCAACCAACCCATCAATCAATCAATCAATCAATCAATCAATCAATCAACCAATCAATCAATTAACCAACCAACCCATCAACCAATCAATCAATCAATCAATCAACTCATCAATCAATCAATCAACCAACCCATCAATCAATCAATCAATCAATCAATCAATTTATTAAAGTCATAACGTGGGATAAGGTCGCCCTTACATCCGAGCCAGAGGCTCATGTAAAAACTTATGACAATTATATAAATATACTGAACTTACTATACATGATGATAATAGCTATCAATTTCTTCTATAGCACACTCCATGTTATCTTGGTGCGCTTTACAAAAGTAACACAAAAAATAGCTAAGAGTCAAATAGAAATGTTATAAGCTTGTTTTTGAAAGATGATGATGAACATCATTAAGATAATTGATAGTGATGATGATAAAAGGAATTTATATCATTCATTATTTTCTGCTTTTTGTGCTTTATTTTTCTATTTCATGCATTAAAAAGTGTCACCAAAGTATATTAATTTTATGATAAGACAAGTAGAATAAAACACCCCAATATTGTCTGGAAATCATTTCAAAGTATGGATCGGAGGACTTTGAAATGATTTCCAAGTACGGAGGACTTTGAAATACTTTGGAGCGGACTTTAAAATGATTTCAAAGTACTTTGGAGTGGACTTTCCGGGTTTCCACGTTCATCATGTAACCTGATTTGAGACACCTGGTTGGCTGATTACCACATGAATAATTAATAAGTTTGAGAATCAATAATTATATACATATTTTTTGCAGTGATTTAACAACTCTTGGTCTCAACCTCAACTCACCAGAGTAAGTGCAAAACATTTGTGTACAATATACCATAATATATCAAATTGGCAGATGAATGAGAGGTGTAATTGTCTAGTGGTCAGGGGATCGAATTCAGGGCTTTATTGTCTGGGTTTGATTCCTGGCTCAGGCGATTGCTTTGTGTCTTTGGGCAAGACACTTTAATCTCTATGTGCCTTGTCTTCTTGGATAAGGACGTGAAGCCGGAGGTCCCGTCTGCCTTCACTCTAATTCCTATATAAGGTGGACGTAAAAGATCCCGTTGTGCTCTTCGAAAAGAGCAGGGGATTGTCTCCCGCCACATCAGTCAGATCTCAACATACTACAGGTCCCACAGTAATTATTGGCATAAGCTGTTGTGGTGTCCCTGCCTTGGTATGAAGGAAAAGCTAATAAAATAAAATAAATATTAGCTGGCAAGACTCTGAATTTGTTTTTCTTTCTTTATTTAGGAGTCTGTATCATACATTTGGATCACCATTTGCAGACAGTCCGTGTCGACCCCATGAAATAGGTGAGTCCATCATTCCCCATTGGGGCTCTAACATGAGATTTGTCTGCACTCACTGCCTCTACATTCACTTTTTAAAACACACAACTCACTCAAATGTTGATTTAATTTTGTGGAGTTTTTCACGAGTCCGTTAGCGTGTTCCCTCACCCTTTACAATTGTAGTTTTTTTTCCCTTATTTTGTATTCAATGTTTGTACACAGTTTGTATTTGCTCTCGGTGAAATCCTTTAAATAAAATAAAATAATAAAATATATTAGTGGAGCAGTCCTATGGGGATTGACTGACCCTGTTCATTTAAGGAGGGCTTTTGTTGTTTTATGAATAGCACCTCTACGAAACCATAAACCATGGATAATAACAAACTTTGTAAATATTTTATTTTTAGATTACCACGTCCCACCTGACTACCGTATAAATTCGTACATCAAGGAAAAGGTAGGATGACATTCTCTTTAGTTAGTATTATACTTCTATTTCTAAAACAATTGTTACAGTCACCTCTCCAAGATTGCAATGAATGTTAGTTATTTCATTGCATCAACACATAAATGTATTTCAACATAACGTCAAGTGCTTTGTGTCATGGATTCCTATGCTTCTCTTGTTCTTTCAACATTTGTGTGTTAGCTAGAGTATCTAACTCGGGAAAGTTTTTTGTATTCCTTAAATAAAAATAATTGCAATCAGGGTTCGTGCTACTCCTTAAACTCCTTGAAAACTCCTTAGATTTGATTTACGTTTTTAAGAGCACTTGAAAAGCCCTTGAATTTTAGAAAATCAGCAAAAACTCCTTAATTCTAGCTAAAGTAAGATAACAATTCTAGTATTGTAAATTAAAGTTAAATAAAATAAGTTCAACAAGATAATTAAAATCGTAAGTTCGTAAGTTCGTAGTATCGTAAGTTCTACAAGACGACGACTGATCAAAGCACGGATCAACGACAACCACCGACGACTGCTACATTACAACAGACAATTACAACAATTACAACACCAACTATCACTACATTTACCACCTTACTTATTTGACACCGTACAGGACATCGCTGACAAACGAGCACACAAAACTGCTGACAAATGCCGGACTAAACACGTACAGAAACTTAACAAACTGAAAGCACACAAAGACAGAAAACAACGCAAACATGACGACAACTGGGTTAGGAATATTTCTTCCCGACCATTAGACCAGACTGAAACACACGTACTCGCATACGGACTCAAACACTCCATCACACCCAAACGCATACCAACAGACACTATTGTTTCTAGTGTTGAGGCAGTCCTCTTTCGCCAGAGTGACATACCTGAGCCTGAAAAGGATAACATTAGAGCAAGGATCGCATCAGCCATACAATCCACCCCCAGACTCGAAAGCAATTTAAACAGAGACGAACAGAGAGCACTGAAACGACTCAAGAACGACGACGACATTGTGATACTACCGGCCGACAAAGGACGTGTTACTGTTGTCATGGACAAGACGGACTACTTTGATAAGATGGACGTTCTCGTTAACGACAAAGACACCTACCAACAACTGACTAAAGACCCCACACCTTCATTACAACGCAAACTCAACATCAAACTACTCGCACTCAAGAAAGCAGACATTTTAGAAGGTCCATGTTACTACCGACTACGATGTTCTGTTCCTCAAACACCAAAACTCTACGGACTTCCCAAACTTCACAAACCAGACATACCGATGCGACCCATAGTGTCCTTCTGTGGCTCACCTACTTACGAACTGTCCAAGTACTTGACAGCCATTTTACAACCACTCACCAACAAATCCACATATCGGCTACAATCCACTGACCAGTTCATCGACGCCATTCAGAACGTTCACATTCCAGACAATCACAAACTTGTGTCTTTTGATGTGAAGTCACTGTTCACCAGTATTCCACTTCAACTGGCATTAGACTGCACCCAGACTGCCATCACACAACATGCTGACGACACACCGTTACCCATACCTACGAATGACATCATGGACTTACTTTCACTTTGCCTTACTTCCACTTACTTTCAGTACAACGGCAAACACTACAAACAACTACACGGCACAGCTATGGGCTCTCCAGTTTCTGTCGTTGTATCAGAAATTGTTATGCAGAACATCGAGAAGAAAGCTCTTGCTACATTCAGACAACAACTACCTTTTTGGTTACGTTACGTTGACGACACTATCACTGCACTACCTACTGACGACATCAACGAGTTTCATGACCACCTGAACAAACAAAACACTCACATACAGTTCACCAAAGAGATCGAAAAAAATGGTGCTATACCTTTTCTAGACTGTTTGGTAACTCACTCTGACAATCGCTTACATACAACTGTATACCGTAAACCTACTCACACTGACAGACTGCTCGACCAGACATCTTACAATCCCACCTCACACAAAGCTACCACTATTAAGACTTTGACTCGACGTGCACAACGTGTTTGTGATTCACCTGACAAACTTCATGACGAGTACGAATATTTGCAAAGTGTGTTCGATAAGAACAATTACAATGTAGATTTCGTCAAACGAAACATTCACAAAAACACTTCACTTACTGACAGAACCGACAATCAACCCACAGCCACTGCTACCATACCGTACATCAGAGGTACTTCTGAGACCATTCAACGCATATTACAACCCTACAACATTCGCGTTGCTCACAAGCCTACTATGACATTAAGACGTTTATTGACTAACGTTAAGGACAAAGACGAACCCATTAACAGACAAGGAGCTATTTACAAAATAGCTTGTTCCGACTGTAACGCTACCTACATCGGTGAGACCGGCAGAAATTTGAACACGAGACTGACTGAACATAAACGTGCCACGAAAAACAAAGACCCTAACAACCACATTGCGGAACATCACAAACATACTGGCCACTCCATTAACTGGGACTCTGCCGCCTCCATTACACATTGCACCAACTATCACCAACGCCGACTACTTGAAAGCTGGTACACCGGCTTAGAACAAAAGCCACTTAACCGTTGCATAACACTACCGGCTTCCTACAATAGACTCATTAACGACTTCAAGCTTTCCGCTAACACAATGACTAACACCTACCCACGCATCAACAACAACATTACCGACGAACCAGACACATAAATAACACCGCTGTCTTTTCATTTTCTTTACTCTGAAGATGACTTCCGCTCAGGTTGTCGAAACGTCAGACATTAACACCATCAGTCTTTCTCAAGACTACACCACCCCCCGGACGATCATGCCTCATCTACATCGATTACACCTGGGATCAGACCATTCACTCTTATAATTAAAATCATCAAGGAATTATCCGACAGGCATCCCTGCATCTATTGAGGGGCACTAGAAATAACCATCCCAGAATGCATCAGCCATATACACCATGTGCTTTTAAAAAAAATCCTTTTTGGTCCTTGAAAACTCCTTAGATTTTGTTTACTGACATCAGCACGAACCCTGTGCAATGCATACACATTATAAAATATGACAATAACAATCATGGTTCACATGATGAATCCCAGCGACTTGTCACCTAGTCTGTACATGCCTAAAATTTACCAATAAATTGTTATTTTATTTTCAGCTTGCACCAATCAAATTGAGTCGCTACAGCGAGGATCTGTTATTCCACCTATATTATACCAATGGTGGTGATATTCTTCAACTTGCCGCAGCTGCAGAACTGTAAGTAGTAATGCCATGTCAATAGTTGGTGTGAGATGATAATTATAATGTGATACAGGGCTCGAAATAGCTGCCTGCCAATGGCCAAATGTCAGGCCAAATTTAAGGTTTGGCAGGCAAAAATAATTATGAACTGCCAAATGGAATTCAAAATTACAGTCAAAATTTACTGGAAATCATCTTTCAATGCTCCTTTATCTGGAAGTGGCAGGCCAAATGATGAGTGATGATCGATGATGATGATAGTGAAGATATTTACAATGACAAAAGTGAGACTTCCTTAACTTGGGTCTCTTTTTGTTTCAATTGAATTAAGGTAACTGTGTTTGTAAACAAAGGAAATATCTAGATGATGATGATGATGATGATGATGATGATGATGATGATGATGATGATGATGATGATGATGATGATGATGATGATGATGATGATGATGATGATGATGATGATGATGATGATCTTGATCACAATAATGGTGATAATATTACTTAATTATACACCAACTTACATACCTACTATTATACTCTTCAAAGGTATGCTCGTGACTGGAGGTACCACAAAGATGAGCGGGCGTGGTTAACACGCGCCCCAGGGGTAGAGCCCCAGATCAAGTCTACCAATTATGAAAGAGGAACATATTATTTCTTTGATTGTAACTCATGGAAGAAAGTTCCTAGGGAATTTCATCTGGAATATGATAAACTAGAGGAAAAGCCAACACTACAACCTATTGCTGCCCAGTAGAAGGACTAGGGTCCTGCTCTCAATGTACAGATCTACTTGTATAAAAAGGAAACTTTGTTTAGAAACAGCAATAAATGTGTTTTATTAATAGAAGTGTTACCTTTATAAAGTTTGCTGGCCTAGATGCAAATAGAGCAGTTCTCATTAACCTGTGAAACACGCTTTAGCTAATGTATCACTGTTTAATGCACCTAGTTATTTCCATTGTGTTTGTTGTTGTTGTTGTTATTTGACAAAGGGTTAGGGTTATGGTTCACAAATACACTTTAACTAATGCACTTTGTTTCACGGGTTAATGAGAACCACTCTATAAGTGAAGGGACTTGTGTGTCACCCATCCCACTCCCAAAACCGAACTAATAATATTGATAATATTTATTAACTTTTAACATCAATGTACATTTCCATTGGCACATATCTATATGCACTTAATTTAATTTAATTACAGTTTGTTACATTACAAAATTAACAACAGGATGGTAGCAGGGGGAATCTTAATTCCCATTCTAAGGCTGCCATCCAAAATAAGTAAATAAATAAATAAATGTTCATAAAATTAAATTACAATTTGAAAGTACAAATACATATATAAAGAAATACAATACTTATTTCACAAAATGTTGTCATAGGCCAAAGGTGATAAGCAATAGGTCATTCATAAAACTAAACATGAATAATATAGATGTCTTTAAAAAGGTTTTGTGGAATACAAACAACATGGAATATCTCAACACTAACATCCTGAGCCCCTCCAATGATCTTTTTGCATTTTCTCCCTTAACACGACCCATAAGTAAAATAACTGTTTCCCTAAAACGTTTTACCTTATGTTCCCATAATCCCCAAAAAACTATTGTTTTATCATATTTTGTTCCCTTGTTGCCTGAAAATAATTTGGCAGTATCCCTTGTTCCCTTAATAAAATAAATGTACTTGTTCCCTTGGGCCTCACTCCTATTCTTGGCAAGAAGCAGAAACATTGATGTCAGTTATTTCATATTTCTATGCAAAATACTATTGTACGTTGTATAATGGTCGACAAATAAATAAATACAAGAAAGAAAGAAAAAAGTAATGGCAGATCTTTTCATTTTTGGGAGCCCTGTGTGTAATAAAGTTGCGGTGTAATGGTCTCCATTCAAAACCAGTCTCTCGAAGGAGTCACGGTCAGTGTGCTCGGCTTCCCGAGTGCTAAGAGCGGACTGTCAAAGTTATGCAAAGTTTTGACTTCTATGGTTTCGCACTCTTTCCACTTTGGTTAATGAGCTCCAAGACTCCAAGAATCGCCTAGAAGGTGGTAACTATGAAACATCAAATACAAAAATTATCAGTTAACTCTTGGTTTCGAAAAGGTAGGTTTCTAAAAGTGGTCAATCGAGAATTTCAATACCAAGGATTTGGCGGTCTTCGCGCATCAAATTCCTACCCTCACCAAGACTTTTTGTTTTAATTGTGTGATGATTTTTGCTTAGTTACCGATCGTGAAGCGTCTAAACTAGTGGACTGCATCCTAAAGAGTCGTCCTTATGTTTTTAAAGCAGTATGTTAGCTTTTTTTTGCTTGATTAACTCTTTCTTCTTGAGAAATTGACTTTCTGGTTTACAAGCTTGTCGTCAAGGGATTTTGAATGGTGTAGTGTTTTGTTTAGCGAAATGACACCTCCATCTTTAATGGCTTGCCTCGCTACCTCATAAACTCGATATAAAGGTCGAAAATAGAGTTTAAAGTTCATAATGCTGAACATTTCGTTGCCTTTTCGTTGTTTTCAGATCATCTAGTGTAAATCTTATTTAGCTGTGAAGGTTGCTCATAAGCCCTGACGGTCTATAAGTGTTTTAATCCATAGGGTTTCTTCTAAATTTATAGAAACCTACTGGGTTAAGTATCCCTCATTTAAATACTCTGATTTGTACATTTTACTGGAAAAAAGAAAGTTCTCCTGCTGAAAGTTGGATGATTTCGTGCCAAATAATTGTAGGCTGCATGACCATTATGTTATGCTGTGCACTTTGTCGTTATGGGTAGTTCGGTATAATTTTCCCCGTTCTTAAAATTCTTTCTTTTTTTCTATTTCCAGGTATATGTTCCATGACTTAAGATGAGTGATCTAAGCATTTAGTATTTGATTTTTGTGTAGCTGGGAGGAAATATGTCCCAGTATTCTAATCGTAAGGAGGCCCCAAACGCCAGTCGCTCTATTAAACACACAAGAATAGAAGATGAAAAACAAATTGAAGAAATCTACGAATTTGGTGAAATACTTGGCAAAGGCAGTTTCGGTGTTGTTAACGAAGCTAAGCACATCGAAAATGGGACACGATGGGCCATAAAGGCAATCAATAAAGAGAAGGTAAAAAATAATGAAAACATTGTTTGGTTTCTTTTAATAATAATATTTGTGTTTCAGCATGAAAAAAAAAGCAATTTATGTGCCCTTGTTTTGAGGCCAGTTTAAATATTTAACTATGTCGCCCCGTTAGAAGGCAAAGCAAATCCTTTAATATGAATATTTTAACCTTGTATTTGTTTTAACTAAAATATATTTTATCTTTGAATTTTATTTATTTTTTTTAAATTATTTGAAATGTGTGTAATATTTTGATTTGGTGTTTCCTCTACAGAAAAATATTTTCTTTTCTTTTGAATTACATAGTTTCTGAAGTATTCTTTCATTTAATGAATTTTTTTACGTGTGTTAGTTTTTACCTAAACCATTTGTTCTTTTGTATTTTACTTTAAAAAATATTTATCGGTTTTATATGCATCTAGAAAAAGTTATCCCTATATATCATTCTCTTCGGTGTTGCCGTTGTTTTGTTTGATCATTTTTTTACTTTATCTTGAAATATTCATTTTAGTATGCTTTCTGCCAATGAAATGTCAGTTGTCATTTTGTAAATTCACTAATGTTTACTGCATAAAAAAGTAGTCTTTTACTCCTACGAAGGGCTAAAGCTCGAAACGTCAGTAAAGTTAAGTCATTTTTTATTCTATTACCTATCGTTTATATCAAACACCGACACAGCCTATACTAGTTTACTCGCTAGTTTCCATTGAAGTAAAGTTAAGTCAACATTTTTTACGGTGCTACAAATTTCATTCTATTACCTATCGTTTATATCAAACACCGACGCAGCCTATACTAATTTACTTGCTAGTTTCCATTTTCATATAAAAGTGTTGATTACCATATCTTTTTTGTCACATATATTTGAACATTGTATTGCTTAACTTTACTCCTTTTGAAAAGTGTTAATGCACTGGTTTTTGTGCCTCTTTGTGTTTATAATTAATTGAGTCCACAAGTTTATAAAGCCTGGTTCACACTAGCGTCATGAGCATTAGCATAAGCAATATACACAGACTCAGTGCATCATTTCTCGACTAGGTGTGAGAAAAGACAAGCACGGCTAATGAGCAAAGCCCAACTAAGTCTGCATATATTGTTGCTTGTGCTTATGTCTCTGGTGTGAACAATGCTTATAAGTACTTGCCACTTTTAGGTGTTACCTTCATTAACTAAAGTTATAACATACTTACTAACTTACCATGCAATATATTATTTTTAAGAAGAAGCTAAAAACTTATTTATTTGAACAATTTTTATGAACAATGCCTTAACAAAATTTTTTTCTGTAATTATTGATATTGGTAAGATCATTGAGATATTATGGAATGCGCTGAAGAAATAAATTATTATTATTATTATTATTATTATTATTATTATTATTATTATTATTATTATTATTTTTATTATTATTATTTGCTCCTCCACCCACAACTTCTGTCATTGATTTGTCATGGCAGTAAATTCATAAAATCCAGCACACAAAAGTATTGATAACACTTACTTACAAGTACAATTGAGGCTTGAGAGACACTGCACAAAACTCGAAACTGGTCTATTCACCACTCAATAACAAAGGAGCCAACAATGATATTGGTTTACAAACTAAGAGCAGTTTATGCTCCCTTTAATTTATACACCTATTTCAAAAATCATTGTTGCAGTCAAAGCTATACGGCCCACACTCTGAACCCTGCAAAGGATGTCAGTTATATGGACTTAATTTGTGATTTTATTGCACTTTTTTTTAAAGAAATATTTCTATGTATAACTACCACAACAACAACTTGTTATGATCATATAACACAAACAAGTACAACCAAAATATGCTATGAATAAATTGATAACAAGAGTAGAAATACCGGCATCCTTTGCAGGCTTCAGAGTGTGGACTGTGGCTTTGTTTGCGACAATGATTTTTGAAATAGGTGTATATATATTGATTTATATGTCTTGATGTAATGTTTTGTTTTCCTCGTCATGACAGGCTGGTAGTTCTGCTGTCAAGTTGCTTGAAAGAGAAGTAGTGATTTTGAAGAGAATTGAACATGAACATCTGATTTATTTAGAAGAAATTTATGAAACGTCTAAGGTACATGTAGGTCACATCTCTTAACTTGTGATTTAAGAAGGGCGAGATAGGGGTCACTCCAACTCCTTTTCCGTGTACCAGACACAGTCTACATAATTGAATAGAAACAACAAAAGATCTCCATCTTAACAATTACAGTGCAACTACTGAAACCGGGGCCGCCAAATTTCAAAAAACATTTTTTGAGTTCAAACAAAAATTATTGTAGAAGGTTCTCACAAGCTAAGATATTTCTTATTCAATCTTGATCTATTCGGTTCACATATAATGATAATTTTTAGCGTTTTAAGCAACAAACTAAAAAATTTGTAGAAATTCTATAGTTCATATTCTTGATCCTGAATGGATAATAATGTTTTGGTGGCCCTGGTTTCAGTAGTCGCACTGTAATCAAGCTAACAAAGAATACAATAAGTTTCCAGTACATGTAGAAGAATCCCCTCTCTAACAAATTTTATTGAAGTGGTATGGTTAACTTCTTCTGCAGGGAGGGAAGTTGAATGGGTAGAACCCCAGATCTAGTACACTTGACTTATTGTTACCAGAGAAACAATTGTTAATTTTTTTGATGGTAACACATGCACTGAAAATTGTGACCGATGATTATAGTTCTTGACTGGCTAGTCTCTCATACATCTGAAAATGATATGGTGTTACGATGAAAACAACATACATTTGTGAAACAAACAAAAAACATTATTGGATAGTGTTGATTTGTAGGTTGGAATCATTATATAATCAAGTAGGAGTCATCATGAAGATGGGCGCTTAGCACAAAACTTTGGAATAAATAATCTAAAAAAGGTTCATGACTCCTACTTAATTAATATATTATTTGGATAGTTCATTTCTTATTTTTTTTGTTCTTCAGAGAATGTATCTAGTCATGGAGCTATGTGATGCAGGAGGCCTAGAAAAATTATTGGAAAGAAAGAAAAGATTTAACGAAAAGGTATAATTTATTGATATATGGGTCAAAACACGATATTTGGTTCTCTGTTCCCCTTGTAACACTTGACATTTGTTATTGTGACCAAGATACAGATGTTTGTATATTTGTTTACTCTCATGTGCCTGTAGTACTGGTAGGTATCATATACAAACATCTGTATCTTGGTCACAATAACAAATGTCAAGTGTTACATAGGGGAACATAGAACCAAAAACCGTGTTTTGACCCATATATTAAAATGACGAGGTTGTCCATCGTGCAAACTTGATATTAAGTGAAATGATACTTTATTACATGTATATATCGCACATACTGATTTGCCAAGTGCTGCAGTAGTAAATAGTAGGCCACATGCAAAGAAGTGTGCATGGATGACCATTGATTGTGTAATTAGCATGGTATGTCCACTGATTTCCCAGGTTGAGCATCTTGTTAAGATCTTGTAATGAGGTAAATTTTGAATATTTAAATATATTTTTGTTGCATCTGTTAAAGTATAGATGCAAGTGCAGCACATGTCTATAAATTTCTAGCCTTTTTTCATGAAAGTGGTTTACAAACATGCGAAGTTTGGGGTCCCAGTCTTTGAAGTTTGACTGCAAGACAGAACATGTTTTTGTCGCAACCATTAACGGGTAGATGCAAGCAACAGTAGTGTTACATGCCAAGATCTTGTAAGATCATGCGTGGGTCTTGATGTTTAGATGTTCAAGCTGGGTACCAAGATATGATGTCAATATTTGGTACATAACATTTTGACCACCTCCTGGTGTCATATATTGTGGTAAATCAGAGAACATACCCCATAAAACCATCAAAATTTGTTAAATGCAAAAACTGTGGATTTTGATAATAATAAGACATTTAAATAATTGTAGTTTTAAGACATTCATTACAATTTTGTTTGTATTGTTTTTCAGGAAACATGGACAGTTATCAAACAACTTGCCAGTGCAGTAGCATATTTGCATGATCTAGGTAAGTTATTTGTGGCATACAATACAATACAATACAATACTTTTTATTTATACCTTGCACAAATTTACAATTTTTTTACAATATATAAAATACAGTAAGATATAATTTTAGGTATTGGTCCTAACTAATAACTAAAAAGTTAATGAGTTGTTAGGGCCATAATCTGTTATTAGTTATGATATAAAGAAGAGGAATGACAAAAGAAAAAACACAACTAAAATCAGAACCGTAGCTCATGACCTTGTTCTTGAAATTTTTAATTTCATCAGGAGTGAAAACTTTCATAGGATAACAATTCTTTCTACTGACAAAAACTTTATATTTCAGATATTGTGCATCGTGATTTGAAACTAGAAAACATTCTATTAAGCCATCCAGTAGATAATGAATTACTTAACACTAAGGTAAACATTTATCAGCTAAATCATCCTTATCACCATCTTCATCATCATCATTATCATCATTGCATCATCACCATTTATCTCAATAATTATTATTTTTATTCTTGTTTTGATCACCATTGCCACCACTACAACTATCACCACCAATATCATCATCACCTCCACCACCACCATCACCATTATTATTATTATCATCATCATCATCATCACCACCACCATCATTATCATGATCATCACCACCACCATCAATACCATCATCATCATCACCACCACTATCATCATCATCACCATCATCATCACCACCACCATCATTATCATAATCATCATCACCACCATCACTACCATCATCATCATCACCACAACCACTATCATCATCATCATCACCACCACCACTACCATCATTATCATCACCATCACCATCACCATCACTACCACCATTATTATCATCACCATCACCTCCATCATCATCATCATCATCATCATCATCATCATCATCATCACCAGTATTATCATCACCATCACCTCCATCATCATCATCACCATCACCAGTATTATCATCACCATCACCTCCATCATCATCATCATCATCATCATCATCATCACCAGTATTATCATCACCATCACCTCCATCATCATCATCATCATCATCATCATCATCATCATCATCATCATCATCACCAGTATTATCATCACCATCACCTCCATCATCATCATCATCATCATCATCATCATCACCAGTATTATCATCACCATCACCTCCATCATCATCATCATCATCACCATCACCTCCATCATCATCATCATCATCATCATCATCATCATCATCATCATCATCATCATCATCATCACCATCACCAGTATTATCATCACCATCACCTCCATCATCATCATCATCATCATCATCACCATCACCAGTATTATCATCACCATCACCTCCATCGTCATCATCATCATCATCACTGTAAGTTGTTATCATCATCATTACTTTCGCTTATTAATATGTTTGCTGACACATTTCAAATAGCTTACCTTTAAGTATTTTGTCATTTCTTCCAGATTACTGACTTTGGATTGTCCATAGTCAAGGGAGGGGTGGGGAGCGATTCAATGATGCAAAGTGTGTGTGGAACCCCTATTTATATGGGTAAGTACATGGTTTAGAGCACCATAATACCTTGGTGCCTTGGCATTTTGATTGACAACAGTTAAACATTTCTTTTACACATTCATTTCTTACAGTGTTGTCTGTAGTCCGTACTTTTCCTCTCCTTACTCACCAATCTATTTCCATCGCGCTCCACAGGAATCCCACAACACTCGTTTTTTTAAATTACTAATTCTTTGATTTCAGCTCCAGAAGTAATAGACGACCTAGGATATAGTCAACAGTGTGATATATGGAGTATAGGAGTTATAATGTATATTCTGTAAGTCAAATATTACAAACTTAATTTAAAATGTATAATCTCCTTCACAATATTACCAACATCTTGAATCAATTAATAAATTGTGTAGTTCCGAAAATAATCCATACCCCATTTTTTAATCCCTAACCTTCTCCCCTAGTAGTATGGGATGGTATGTCCCATTTTGCACACACCCTTTTGACCATTTCCCCACGTTCTGTTTTGATATTACTAAAATAAAATTAAATACTAAGTGTATACCCATTTTGGTGTTTCTGATATAGTTTCACAGGAAAGCCTCCTTTCATGGCTGATAGTGAAGAAAAACTGTATGAATCAATAAAGAAAGGAGAAGTAGACTTTTCTGATGAATGCTGGGAAACATGCCATGGATCAGGTAAAACATTTGTCAATAATAGAGTAGTTTCACATAAGTTATTATATGCTTATGTGTTTCTTATATGCTAGTGAGGTTGTTGACGAGAAATATAACAAATTCACATGCACATTTCAGTAGCATATGGCCTCACTAGAAAAATATCGTCCTGTGATCCCCATAGTTACCTTATACTACATTGTCAACTTCGTTCTTAACGTGGTTGTTCCTTGTGGTGTAATGGTTAACACATCGGACTAGCGTACCGAAACCGTGGGTTCCATTCCCTCCAAGGGCATTGATATTTTTTTCTCTTCATTCTTTCTTTCACATGCATATGTTGTTACATTTGAAACACAATATTATTACAGTCACGTGTAGATTCCTTAGAAAATCAATCAATACATTAAGAAATAAGTACAGAATGCATTGCTGGCTTTAGGTTATGATTATGTTGTTGTTTTTGTTTAACAAAAATAGAAATGAAATACATGCTTTCCATTGTAACAACGTATGCACATGAATTTCTTGTCAACAATCTCATTAGCATATAGGAAACACATTAGAATACAAGAACTGGTTTATGTGAAACTACTCTAATAAATTAGACTAAAACTCATCATTCATGCATGCATTCATTCATTTATGCATCCATCCATCCATCAATTTATCTTTCATTTCTCATCCATTCATGCATCAATTCTTTCATGAATTCATTTATTCATTCATTCATTTACACCTACTTGCAAAAACGTTGTCATACAACTTTTGTAGTTTCAAGATTAGGAATAAGTTAAAAGTACAAAAGAAAGAGTTGTGCTTCAATGATCTTCTTTTGTACTTTTAATTTATTCCTAATCCACTAAACTACAAATGTTCAAATTTATGTTGTATGACTGCACAACGTTCTTGAAAGTAGGTGTATGTATTCATTCAATCATTTATATATTTATATATCCATGCATCCATCAATCTACCTTTCATTCATCATTCATTCATCCATTCATTCGTTCATCCATTCATTCATCCATTCATTCATGCATCCATTTATTTATCAATTTATTCATTTATTAGATTATTCATTTATCCATCTATTTGATTAGCTATTAATCCGTTAGTTAAATTTTTCATTCATTCATTCATTTATCCATTCTTTCAATCTATCCATCCATTTTATTTTTCTTAAATTCATCTATTTGTTTGTTTTATTTTTAGCCAAAAATCTTCTGCTTGGGATGTTAAAAGTTGATCCAGCCCATCGTAGAACAGCTAAAGAAATTCTGATTCATCCCTGGATAACAGTATGTATATTGTAAAGCTACTCCTTTATCTCACAAATTTCAAGGTTTGGACCACACAGACTGCTACTGCTAGTCTTCACCAGGATCCGGATATACAAAGCCTGGATAAAGCTATCAACTGGATAAAGGCCCTTGCAAACGCACGCAACATTGTTGGACCAACATGGTTGCTGCGACATGTTGGGCCCGTTTAAACACCCTGTTGGATGATGTTTGCTGAAACTCATCCAACATTTCTTTTGTTCTCATGTTCCGAACCGTATCGCTACAATGTTGGCCAACAATGTTGCGTGTGCGTTTGCTCGGGCCTTAAGAGTTATCCAGTGTATAGAATTTGTATAGGTTTTATTGGGTATTTTCTAATTGGGTATTTGTATTGGATTTTATTGGGATTTATCTGAGGCCGGTTGTACGAAGCCTGAATAGTGCTAACCACTTGATAAATCTCTAATATGCAACGGATAAAACCTATACAAATTCTATACACTGGATAACTCTTATCCAGTGGATAACTTTATCCAGGCTTTGTACAATGTACAACTGGTCCCTGGTGGATAGTGCTATTCAGGTTTCCTACAACCAGCTTGAGATGTTGGAATGAGGTTATATAGGTCTTATATATCGACCAGCCTACTCATCGCCTGATAATAAATAGCAGTAGCAGACGAAAAGTCTAGTCAAACCTTCCACATTTATGAGAAAAACAAATAACTTTCTATTATCTCATGCCAATGAATGATCTTTAGAATTTGATTCATTCAATCTCAGCTGGCAGTTTTAGTGGTAATTCTAATCTGTATAATTTAATTGTGTCATAGGGTGATTCAGAGGCATCAGAACCTTCTAATGTTCTAGAATTAATGAAACTTTATAGGGAAGAGCTACAACAGGTTAGAAATGCATCCATTCACTCTTTTTTTATGTTGAAGAAAAACAACATTGTCATTAAATAAATCTAATAGCGCAGCGCATTAATGCTAAAAATAGCTCCAAGACTCAGACAAACATTGTGTTCAGTTTTACCATGTTGAGCAATATATGAACCGATCTTATCATTTCCTGCTGAAATTAGAATAACAACGTGATTAAACAAAGATTTAATTTGATCGGCATTGAAAATAGTCTGCTGAAGGTTAAATAAAAGTTGGTTTATTGTTCATTCAGTCAGACATTCACTCATTTCTTTTATATTTCCCTATTTTTGTTATTCATTTATTCATTTCCTTATTTATTTGCGTATTTATATAATATTTATTTAATTTAATTTATTTATTTTATTATTTATTTATTTTATTATTTATTTATTTTTTATTTATTTTATTTATATATTTTATATATTTTTTTATTATTTATTTATTTTAGTCTATTATTTATTTATTTTATTATTTATTTATTTTATTATTTATTTATTTTATTATTTATTTATTTTATTTATTTATTTTATTATTTATATATTTATTTTATTATTTATGTATATATTCATTTGTTTATATAAATTATATGTTTATTTAGATGATTTTATTTGTTTGTACTTATTTTTCTTTTATTTATTTACTTATCTATATATTTATTGGTTTATCTACAGGAAACAGAATCCAGTGAGGATAACAATAACAGTAGTGATAATAATACTTTAGTGGAAAATAACAATTTACAGCCAGTAGAAGAAACATCGCCCTCATCACCAAAAGAGGTTAGTTGATTGCACAGAAAGCAACATCATAACCTTTTTTTGAAATAGTTGTAAAAAGATATACCTTAATTTGTACCAAGGTTTTAAATTGTGACATGCTATCTCTTTTACTCCGACGAAGGGCTAAAGCTCAAACGTCAGGGAATTTAAGTCAACTTTTTTTTGCGGTGTTACATATTTCATTATATTGCCTGTCGTTTATATCAAACACTGACGCTGCCTATACTAGTTTACTCACTAGTTACCATTTTTAAATTTTGATATTATGATGATTGTCATGGTAAACTAAGCATCATCGTCATTTTGGAATAAGTAGATACATTTTATGATCTTTTTTATTTGTTAATAGGATAATAGTAAGAAACACTTTCCAAGCCCTACAAGGTCTTCCATCTCATCCAAAAAATCAATCTCATCATCGGGAAAGAAATCTGTAAGTACATGTGTGATTGTATACGCCTTTTCAAAAACGATTGACATAGTGATAGACTAGAGCATGTTTCTGCTTCTTATTCTCTTCAAGAACAAAGAGGTTATTGTTGAGATATTAAGCAATAATATTATGAGGATGAGGTTGAGAATGATATCATAAATTATCAAGACCGAGGTCTGTGTTATCTGCCAAAGCCGTAGGCATAGGCAGATAATACTGAATGAAGGTCTTGATAATTTACAATATCATGTGAAAACCGTATTCAATAATTGTTTTATTATACATTTTTTAAAGTAAAAGTACAATTATAATCAGGTAAAAAAGACAATAACAAGCAAAAGCAAAAGCAGCTGCAATTTTCACATCAACTCTCTGAGAATTTAGGTAGCATGGGAACAGAATGACAGAATAAATGTATTATTCTCTAGCGGATAATAGAACTATCCTGTCCAGCTTACATGTTATACAAAATTCACCATAGGTCCAATCAGACTTGCATTAAAATGATTAAAATATTTCAACTTTTAATCCCAATTTTTTCCCTTTCAGACTTCTCAGTCCCGTGGCAAAGCAACTCAAGCACCATCCTCTCCCAACATCCACGAATCGCACAGTCCAGTACGTAAAGATGCCAGTTCAAAAAGTTCCTCAGGAGCTGGCTACCTACAGCCAACAAGAAGCTCATCAAGTTCCTCAGCACCCAAGACTATAGGAACACCCAAAACACGGAAAATGAGTGAGAAGAAAAAATGATCAGTGCATTTTTTCTTTTTGTTATTTATACAAGATTATAAATACTGATTCAGGAGATCCAATAATATTAGTAAATAAGCTTTGGTTCCTGTGGTGTCAAATTTTCCTCTTGCATTGAGGGGTAGACAAAGAATGATTTGGCTTTCCAAATTTTGCGCAAGGGGTGTAGGGTAGGGTTGTTACCACATTTTTTTTTCTAATTTCATAGGCAACTTTGCATTAACAGATTACAGCTGTATAGTTTAGTCTGTTGTGTTTTTTTATTATTATTATTTTCAAATCATTTTCTGTATAATATATTTTTGTAGAAGTTATTTTCAGCACATACTGTAAATCTTGTCTGCAATAGATAGTTACTGTCACTGAAGACATTTGATAGATCCATCTCTTGTCTGTAATACAGTAATAGCCCACATATAAGGGTTTTATCATCGTGTACGGGTTAACCAAGTACGTCATAGGTTTCCAAACACACAAGTGGGACTTTTTTCAAAGGATTTTGGTTCTCCTCACAAGAAAGAGATGCTGCCAGGGTGATTCAAACCCTGACCCTTCAGTGCAAAATGCTTAATACAATGCCTATCCCAACCCTTGCCCTAAACCTAACCACTCAGCTACGAAGTGAATTTGGTTGGTTGTCCCTTCTTTTTTGTCATATTTAAACAATATGTATAATTAGTATGCACAAATGCATATCTATATTATAATATATACTACCAAAGAGGTATGAATACCAGCCAAATTAATTTGCATATTTGAATAGAACTCCCCTAACAATTCCCGTACACCACGATACTACCCGTATAAGAACCTGGGTTTTAAGAACCTGTTAGGCTAAAATTTTCATTTGAAGCCCTCTCCACATAAGAACCTATTAAGGTTTAAGTACCATTTATATAAGATTTATATAAATTAGGCTAAATTGAAAAATGCAGGTTCTTATATATGGGCTTTTACTGTACCACAGTTAATTTTCATTGCATTTTCTGTTGATGGGACCCTTAATACTAGAGTTATTTTCAAATTAATTAGTCAAAGCCGGGGATTTGCATTTGATTAGCTGCTTATAGTAACTATAGTGAGAAAAGTGATATTGGAGTGTTGACTTACTCACTGTAACAACAATTTTTGAAATAGGTATATTATTTTACTTTAAAGGCCCATGTGCATCTGAGGTGCATTGCAGCCTTTTGTTTATGTTATGAAAAGATCTGTTATGTAAAGTCGCTTTCTAATTGGTTAGAAATAACAGGCTACTGCACAAAGATTGTTATTTACCATATGTAATAGCCTGCTAAACAGACGTTCTTTTGAGTTTTTGGGAAAAATCGGATTTTGGGGTTCCTGTGTTGTCACATCCTCGGGAACCCAGGGGTATTCTTCTGTCGCTCGTTTCTCACTTCCACAACATATACCCCTGGGAACGTAGTCTGTTGGAGCTTGTTCCGGAAGTCAAAATTCAAACTTATTTAACGACTTTCTTTGAATGGTTATCTTGATTTTCATTGGTCGACCTAATAAGGTCGACCAATCAGGAAAGAGCTGAATTTTGACTTCCGGAACAAGCTCCAACGAACTACGTTCCCAGGGGTATATGTTGTGGAAGCGAGAAACGAGCGACAGAAGAATACCCCTGGGTTCCCGAGGATGGTGTTGTCATGATACTTGTGAGAAACGTGGGGCCTAGACATCCCCTTTGCTTCCTTTTTGTTGTCCTTTCAACACAGGAAGCCCAAAACCCAAAAGAATGCCTGTTTTGCAGGGTACATATGTGAGAAAATCCTCGAAGCACGCAATGCATTTTGGATGCAGGTGGGACAATAATCGATGTACCCACATGAATCACATCTTTCACAGAATCACATGCTTCCTTGATTTGTAGGCAGTTCATTACATTATTTGTGGGAAAATGGTGTTTTGTGATTGTTTTGAATACTATGAAATAAATGCACATTGTACAATATTGTCAACTTGTTTGTATCATCATGACTAGATTAATTTACAGACAGCAATACTTAGCTTACCCTAAACCTAAGGTCCCCCAAACATGACTAGCCTAGTTGCTTGCTTTCTTCACAAAATTCCCACAGAACCAAAATTTTGAACAAATTCTCCCTGACTATATGGGTACTTTTCAACTTTCGGGGTTTTTTTGCCTTAAAATTTAATAAAATTCAACAAAACTTAATTTAATTCCAGCTGATTTCATTTAGGTGAAGTTACTTTCTCCCTGCCTTAGAAGACTCTGAAGAGTTGTGTTGAATTGTATTAAATTTCAAAGTTCTAAATTACCCATATCAACACTAACATTGAGCTTGGGCTACCTGTGGCTTCACCTATCACAAGAGAGGAAAAGTGGAAAGTATGGATGAGAAGAAATGAATGGGAGTTATTTTTTAATATCCTTACTCCCACCTTAATTGCAATTTTTCTTTCTCCCAGCTATCATATCCATAAGCAACATACAACCTAGCCTAAAAGTAAATACAAGAAAAAAAATAGTCTGAACCCGAACAAAGAAGGTCCACGATAACAGTTGGGCTTCCTGTGGTATGATCGCACGCGCGTCAATTACTCACCAGTCTCACGCGGTATAGCACAATTCAAGATGGCGTACTTGTGAAGTGTCATTCTCTGACTTCCTTGATGTAGAATGCAGTTTTCTCTTATAATTTCACATCATATGACTTAAAAGGAACTTGTTATATACTTTTCATTTCAAAATGGTTAATTTTGTGCTGATTATTTTGTTTGTTTCGTTGTTGCAAGCAGTAAATTCTGAGAGTTCATCTGGAAATCAGGTAAGCCGCTTGTCAGCTTGTAGCTGACAAATTTATGCTTCCTTCCCGTGTTATGAAAAGCTATTGTATTGTTTATGGAAACTAGCGAGTAAACTAGTATAGGGTGCGTCGGTGTTTGATATAAACTATAGGTATTTCGACCTCCGACGAAGGGCTAAAGCTCAAAACAAGTAAACATTTTTTTACGGTGTTAAAAATTTAATTAATAACAAATTTCAATATATTACCTATTCTATTCTTTGTTAGCTTTGTAAATTGTTTAACTTGAAGTCTTTTGTTGTTTCTATTGAATTACGTAGACTGGTCAAGGAGAAGGAGCCCAAATTTGAGAACACACACTTTAGTATTTAGTTTTATTATATTTTTTTGTTTCTCAATTTATTAGTGTTATCACTACATACTGTTGTGTGCTAATATCTACTGTAGGGGTAATGAGTGTGGGTCTGAGTCTCAAAACATTTTTGATATGACATTTGTGTCTGCTAATTATAATATCTTTTTTGTTGTGGAAACTGATTATGACAATATTATTATCTAAATAATAGGTAATATAATGAAATTTGTAACACCGTAAAAAAAATGTTGACTTAACTTAACTGACATTTCGAGCTTTAGCCCTTCGTCGGAGTAAAAGAGTTAGACTAAGAGAGATATACTGAGTATAAATAAGAAGCGGGAAAAGTTTCCATTTATTATCTAAATGGTAATTCATGTTTTATTCACTGAATTTCCACATTCATTCCTAGGCTTACTCAGATGTCCGTTGTAAGTGTATATGTCCCAAAGAAATTGGAAGTAACAGGACAAGAACTGTATTTGTAGCAACTGTTGAACCAGACCAATGGTAGGCAAATATTAAACTGCCCCTAATGCATGGCCCAACACTATGCTACAATCATGTAGGGCACCGTCGGCTTCCTGGGAGACCAGCTTACAGTTTACTGTTTATAGCTGAAGGAACTACCAATGCTAAATAATAGTACTTTTCCTTTTTCCTTTTCCTATAGTCAAATAACAACAAAAGAACACAATGGAACTAAGGCATAATACTTTAAATAATTCACAGGTTAATGAGGACAGCTCTATTATATAATGAGATTATTTGGAAAATCAAGAACATTTTTAGTTTACATTATTTTGTTATCTTTCTAACTATGTATTTATTTTAACAGTAATTGCCAACACATTGTCAAAAAAGAAGAGAGTTTCTGTCTTCGATGTCAGTGCATGTATGAAGCAAGGAATACTATATTAATCAAGGTAATAATATCATTGATAAAGGTACTTTTTGATAAACAATAAAGAAGGAAAACTAACTGTAAAAGACAACGAACGTTTCGTTGTCGTATTTGCATATAGTTCTTGTAATTAATTTACCTGATGATGTTGTCGAGATGACAACGAAACATTGTCTTTTACAGTTAGTTTTCCTTCTTATTAATATCATTCATGATTATAATACATAATATAATTATGTAACCATTATTTTAGAAAGAATTTGAGAAAAATGACAATATTTTTTATTTGCATTGGCATACTTTGACAGCTCACCTTTCATCTCCATAGTGAAGTTACAAAGCAAATAGTATTTATTTATTGATGACACCAAGTTGATTATAAATAAAGAACAGTTTTGTAGTATTTTTAAACACTAAAACCATGAAATGAAAACAAAATAGTTACTAGCTAACAGTTTCTGTTTAGCCACTATCACTCAACCAGAAACATCAAATACAAAAGGAATCAATACCTCATTATGTACAACTTTACTTGTCTTTGATAGAGTACAAATACTAAAAGTGTGCAACATAAATACTGCTAAATTATGCAAATTCTTTTGTTCTCTATTGTTTAATCAACACTATTTAGTGGTAAATAGTACAAAGTATTGCACACTTTTAGTGTTTGTACTCTAGTGACTAATAGTCACTAAATAAGTGCTATTACACAGGAGCAATGTGATTTTATTTCATGGATATAGTGTTAGTGCTCTAAAACCAAAATAATGTCTATTTTACTTTTTTTTTCTCTCTCTCTCTCAGGTAGTGATAATATTCATAGTAGCAATGTGATTTTATTTCATGGATATAGTGTTAGTGCTCTTTAATAAAAATGGTGTCTATTTTACTATATATTTTTTCTCTGTTTTTCTCAGGTAGTGATAATATTCATAGTTGTCTTACTGGTTATTCTGACGTTCTATGCTGTTTATCTGTTTGTTGATACCAAGATGGCTCCCGTGGAACTCAGTGTTGCATCTGATGAGGTAATCATTATATCAGTTATTGAAAAGCATTAAGGGGGCTTTCATTTTCTTTTTTTTAGTGTATGGGGGTCGACAAAATTGAGAGGGGGGCTTTCATTTATTAGTGTATGGGGGTCGACAAAATTGAGAGGGGGGCTTTCATTTATTAGTGTATGGGGTTGACAAAATTGAGAGGGGGGGCTTTCATTTATTAGTGTATGGGGGTTGACAAAATTGAGAGGGGGGTCAGTGTGTTTTCAAAAGCTATATAGGGGGGGTTGTTACAACAAATTGTATGTTGTTTTATAGGGCTTTAGTAACAACTGGACGGAAATAGGGGGAGGGGTATTATGTTTTTGCCAACCAGGAAGGGGGAGGGGGGTGGTAATATTTGGAAAAGACAACAGGTGATTTTGCTGAACCTCCCCCCCCCCCCCCCCCCCCCTCCCATACCCTAATAAATGATTTCAAGCTCCCTAAACTGTTTTCTCTCTTCTATTTATTGATTTGATTTTCCTTTGGATGGCCACGGCCAGAGTTTATTATATCCTTAGTGATTATTTTATATGTCTCTCAGGAAAATTTCTATTGATGATTAGTGCAATTTAGTTATTAGTTATTGGTTATTTAGTAATAAGTTATTAATTATTGAAAAGTGTTAAACTGTTTTCTCTCTCCTTTTAATTGCTACTATTTCTATTTTGGTGGTCACGGCCAGGGCTTATTATATCCTTTATGGTTCTGGAAAAATTTCCCTCAGTAGCATTGTATATAATAAATAAATTATAAGAAATGATTTAAGGCCATGTACTACTGTTTGTAGGGTTATATTAAGCTTTCGTCGGGCACCGACATCATCAGAAGAGTGAAAAGATTTGTTCGAAATTTGCATAGTTATTGAATTATTGAATATGTGTTTTTAAATGATTGATTGATTGGTTTTCTTTATAGGTGCAGGAACAATTAACAGCCAGGAGTCGCCGTCGTCGTGGATTTAGTGTCAGAGGCTTTGACCAGCGCCATTCAAGATGGAAACGACAAGTGGCCGCACAGCGTCATCACATTTATGACACAAGAACTATGCTCAGTTAGGATAGAAGGAAGATGAGATGAAATCTATTTTAGACAGTGAAAGCCAGGTGACAGTTGACAGCATTTTTAAAAACGTTGACAGCGGAACACTCAAAAATGCATGAAAAGGATTCAAAGGAGTGTGAGTTTAAGTTTAACATTGTGTTAAAATGCCTTGCATGACTTTTATATGGTTAGATTATACTAATGAGTCTAATCATGGTAATGATAATTATAATAATTTTCTATTACAAGCATTCTTATATAACATTCTTATGGTATTTCTAGAATGCAATGCAAAATTAATGGTGTAAAATAGATATTTTCTAATACTAATAAAGGCAGCGTTGATGATGATAATTATGATTGAAATGATGGTAATGATTATGATGATGATAATTAATGATGGCAATGATGATGAAGATGTCAATGGAGATGTTAATGATTATGGTTGTAATGAAGATGATGGCGATGATGATGATGTAATTATGATTGCAATGATGATTATGAACATGTCAATGATGATAACGATGGTGATGATGATGATTATGATTGCAATGATGATGATGAACATGTCAATGATGATGGCGATGGAGATGTTAATGATTATGGTTGTAATGATGATGATGGCAATGATGATGATGATTATGATTGCAATGATGATGATGAACATGTCAATGATGATGATGATGGTTATGATGATGATTATGATTGCAATGATGATGATGAAGATGTTAATGATGATGATAAAGCTGGTAATTATGGTGATATTGATTATGATGACAATAATGTTAACAGTAAAGATAATGGTATTACTTCTTCTCTTATGCTGAAAATAATGATAATAATAATAATGATGATTACAGCGCGACGCGCAAAAGTATGACCACTTTAAATATATTTGCATATTTCTATGCACAGACTTTATGCTGCGAAACGAGTTTTTGCACACCTAATTTGGTAAAATCAGACAACTTCACATCAAATGTGTCTGTTTAAAGTTCAAACTCTCGTGCATAGAAGTATGCAAATACATTAAATGTGGTCATACTTTTGCGCCTCGTGCTGTAATAATTATCTTCTAGTCTTTATATTTCTATAATTCTAACAATGAAATACATATTTCAAAATATTCAATTCTACTAAGTTGAGCCACATGTCTTTTAGTCTTGCCATTCATTCTTGAGTGTTTAACTGGCAACAGTTTTAAATCTGCTGGTATTGTGTACATAAATCATGATTGACATATGTCAGTCAGTAGACTGCTTTTAGACAGCCAACTGACAGTATAGAGGATCAAAATGATTGACAGCAATCAATCAAAATATATTTGCTATTAAATACCTCACAAACACGTTAGATGGTTCTGTCGCTTTATACGCAAAAGATATCCTCATTTGCGTTTCATTACTCAGGCTAGGGTACCCAGGGTATCACAAGCTCGACAGCGTAGGAGACTACGCCGTGTATTAGAAAAATCGCACATTCATACGGTTTTTCTTACGTAAATCAGCTACGTTAACGTAACATTCCTGTAAACTTTGTACATGCGAATCATTGTAAAGAACATGAATATGTATGAGATGATAATGCGTTTACGTACGAACCGCGTTTACATTTTAATCATGTACTGTTTACGCGTGCCTTTGGTTTAACGTAGATTAGTATAGGACCCCTGGGGTGGCATTACGAGTCAGATCTTAACGTTTACTTTACATCAAACTAGTGTAGTCTTTAGCTTTAGTAGCATTTTATTGACCTTTTATTTCTTAGGGGAATCTGCGAGCCACATTTTTTTCATTCAAGGTTAACTTTTTCTCTCTTGCGTTATGTTATTTCGTTCATTTTGGGGGTTGTATTTTATTTTTGCATGTTTAAATTTCTAATGCATCCCGTTATGCACTGCATATACATTCCGTGAGTTTCGTGTTTTTACTCTGTCGTTCAAAAATTTCGTGATATTCTCAGTAACTCTAAAATTTAGTGTATTTATAGAGCTCCGCCTTAACTTCCTTTTTTTACCCCTCTGCAATGCTTATATCCAGTGCCTTACCTACATTCCGTGAGTTTCGTGTTTTTACTCTGTTGTTCAAGAATTTCGTGCACTTAGGTGGTATTCTCTGTAACTCGAAAATTTATTTTACTTTTAGCTGTACCTTAACTTCCCTCTTTTTTCCTCTGCAATACTGACATCCAGTGCCGTAATTACCTACATTCCGTGAGTTTCGTGTCTTTACTCAGTTATTCAAGAATTCCGTGCACTTCTGTGAAATTCTCTGTAACATTACTCGAAATATTAGTATACTCAAAACTCCAACTTCACTCGTTTGTCCTCTTCAATACTAACATCCAGTGCCTTTACTACATTCCGTGTATTTTATGTACTAGCTTTGTAATTTAAAAATGCTTACCTTTGCCAGGGGTTTATTCGTGCGGGCAGTGGACCGAAAATTCTACTTTTACCTTTCGTCTAAAGTTTATTGTAAGCGTGCGAGGGTTTTTTGCACAAAGTGGGCGGATAGGCCACGAGAGGTTTATGATATTTTAAATTAGTTGTCTCCAATCTTGGCGTTAGCCAATTACGACACGAGTTAACATGATTAAACGCGATATAATAGATGGAAATATGTCAGATGTGATTGTTTTTGTGTTTGGAGAAAAAGGAATTCAAGAAAGATTAATGATGATGATGAGTACTCTCGGTGTTTCGTATTTTTTAAGTTGTGATTGTTTTGGTTATTTTATTTTATTTTGTTTTATTAGCTTTTCCTTCATACGAAGCTTAAGGCTTACGCCAATTACTGTGTAAGCCCCGTACTGAGATCTGACTGTTATGTCGGGAGACAATCCCTGGCTCTTTTCGAATAGCACAACAGGGTCTTTTACGTCCACGTTATATAGGAAGTTAGAGTGAAGGCATGCAGATGGGACCTCCGGCTTTACGTCCTTATCCGAGAAGACGAGGCACATTATAGAGTAAAGTGTCTTGCACAAGGACACAACGTACTCGCATTAGAGTGAAGGCAGACGGGACCTCCGGCTTTATGTCCTTCTCCGAGAAGACGAGGCACATTATAGAGTAAAGTGTCTTGCACAAGGACACAACGTACTCGCATTAGAGTGAAGGCAGACGGGACCTCCGGCTTTATGTCCTTCTCCGAGAAGACGAGGCACATTATAGAGTAAAGTGTCTTGCACAAGGACACAACGTACTCGCATTAGAGTGAAGGCAGACGGGACCTCCGGCTTTAAGTCCTTCTCCGAGAAGACGAGGCACATTATAGAGTAAAGTGTCTTGCACAAGGACACAACGCAATCGTTGTTGCGTTGCGTTGCGTTGGTTTGTCGTTGTTGTTAGTAATTAACTGTCGTTTGAATGGTTTCGACCCAGATGATGCTGAATTCTGCCAGGTTATCAGGTTGAGTGTAGTCTTGAGAAAGACTGTATGTTGATGTTTGTCTGATATTTCAAAAACTTGAACGGAAGTGATTTTCATTTGATTTGATCAGAAAAAAACTAAGAAAACATTAAATAATGGCACTAAGGGGTGGACCATTTGATTTTTTAATAAGTAGCTGAACAGAAAGGAAGGATTAAAGCAGATAAAAACAACCGATTGTCATGAACCACAAGAACATTCAATTAGGGGCCGACCATTTAACTTTTGGGGGGGGGGGGGGGGGGGTGATTTGGTCCTTGCAGGGAATTTTTTTTAGCCCGCTGGCATGCGCACGGAATTTATTTTATAGAAAAGCAAAGATTTCAGTGGCGATTTGGCTTGCAGGAAATTTTTTTCGAGCCATGCAGGAAATTTCTTTTCAAAATCACCCACCCAACCCCCTCAAAAGTTAAATTGGTCGGCCCCTAATTGAATGTTCTTGTGGTTCATGACAATCGGTTGTTTTTATCTGCTTTAATCCTTCCTTTCTGTTCAGCTACTTATTAAAAAATCAACTATTGTTCCAACTGGTGTTATGTTTTAATAAGGAATAAATCATACCAACTTGACGATTAACAAGCAGATGGCGGTCTATGTTGAAGATTATTGACCGCAATCCGAATACATTTACATGATATAATTTGGGGCAAAGGACTTATATTTGATACTATTTTTATTTTATATATTTTGATACAAATTTCATTATATTACCTATCGTTTGATACTATTTTTTATGGACCTCAAAGTATGAAGTATGGCCACTAATGAGTAAGATTAACAAACAGTTAGTGGTCCCTACTCTAGATTATTGACCGCAAATTGACCAATCAGAAAACATTTACATCAGGTAATTTAGGGCAAACGACTTATATTTGATACTATTCATTGTGGAACTCAAAGTATGAAGTATGGCCACTAGTTATAAGATTAACAAACAGTTAGTGGTCGCTACTCTAGATTATTGACTGCAAATTGACCAATCAGAAAAGATTTACATTAGATAATTTGGGACTACTCTGGACTTATATTTGGTACTTTTTATTATGGACCGCAAAGTATGAAGTATGGCCACTAGTAAGATTATAGATTATTGACCGTAAATTGACCAATCAGAAGACAGAGAACTTGTAAACCAACCATTATCATATAAAAACAACACTAGGCAAGTGATTAGCATTAGTTAGTGGGCAATGCCGATTACTCAGTATCTACCTCAAACTGACCAATCAGAGAACAGTAATATAAATGTGAAATGATCTAAGAATCAGAACTTGTTTTAACCTCATGAAAGCCACACAAAGTTTTTACTCCGACGAAGGGCTAAAGGCTCGAAAGGGCTAAAGCTTGAAACATTAGTAAAATTAAGGTAGCATTTTTTTATGGCGTTACAAATTTCGTTCTATTACCTATTGAAATATGAAGTCATTTATGAATTATGACCTGTTTTTCATTAAAAAGCACAGGCCTGTATCTACCACCATTATTTCAACCTCTGCAATACCTATAATAGGTGGTCTAACTCTTTTACTCCGACGAAGGGCTAAAGCTCGAAACGTCAGTAAAGTTGAGTCAACATTTTTTACGGTGTTACAACTTTCATTCCATTACCTATCGTTTATATCAAACACCGACGCAGCCTATACTAGTTTACTCGCTAGTTTCTATTTCTATTAGATGCGATTAACTTATAAACAGTATAGGTTAACGTTAACATGCAGGTACCTCTTTTTAACAATAGCCAGGTCAATAACGCAAATAATAGACCGAATATTAACCAATCATAAGAGAACAAACAATGTTTATAATTTACAAGCAGGTACCAAGGTCACTACTGTGTGTTATCGACCGAAGTTCCTCCTATCATTGCACGAGTAATATTAAGAGTGATTTCCGCATACTGCTCGGCACACTAAATTTACGGTTTGGTAGTTTTCGAGCTAATTTTATCCTGAGACACAAATAACCCCACGCATCGACCCCCTGGGGTTATGATTGGCTAGGCCATACGGGGGGTAGGGTAGAAGACTTGTTGCACGTAAAAAACTTCTTGATTTTATATTAGCACTTTTAGTAATAAGTAACGAGAAGTATTGAATTTAACCGAGGTAGTTGTTAAGAAGTCGGTCGTTAAATTATTCCCAGTCCTTTTGGAATGTTTCCGTGACCTCAGTGATGCATTGATAATAATCATAATTAGCTTTGCGAACGTTATGTCACGTGATAAGATGAGATTACATTCAATTTATTATAATTAAGGAAAATAAGCTGTAAAGTTAGTTATTATCATTTGATTAATTGTGTTTGATTTAAATGATTTTTACTCCGACGGAGTAAAAGCAACGACGAAGGGCTAAAGCTCGAAACGTCAGTAAAGTTAAGTCATCATATTTTACGGTGTTACAAATTTCATTATATTACCTATCGCTTATATCACTCAAACACCGACGCAGCCTATACTAGTTTACTTGATAGTTTCCATTTGTATTTGATTTAGTTGTAACTGTTGCAGTTCCTTGCATACTTCCCTGCTAGCAAGTCTCTCCCGTTGCGATTCGAGAGAGATAGATGTAGAGGCTAGAATTCCTTTCCGTCTTGGAACGACCTATCGCCTTGTATAACCTTTTTGAAATAGGTGTATGCTTATCATTTCTTGATATCTCTGAATGACCTATTGCCTTGGATAACCTTTTTGAAATAGGTGTAGTGCTGTCTAAACCAAAGAAAATTTCGGAGAACTGGCATTAACAGAAAACTATAGAGAGAAATGTAAATACTAAAGAAGGAAGAAAAAAAGGGTGAAAAAATGTCATAAAAAGGATGGAGAAGACTCAATTAATGTTCACCTCCACTCAATATTTAGCAATTATTTGCTGAAGGCAAAGTTAATATTAGTAAGTAATGACCAGACAGAGTCAAGGTTATCATTCACCAATATTATATATCCTATTCAAACTCGTTTTCTTATTGGTCGAGAGCACGTCACGTGGAGGGAAATAAATCCACGTAAATAAAAAAAATTCAAAATGGAGAGAAAATGTTTCTTAGTTTGAATAGGGTATATAATAAAACATGTAATGACTGATCCCTCGGGAAATCAGTTAGTTTTGTTTCCCTCGAATCTCAATGTTTCCCTCGGCCGGAGCCTTGGGAAACATTGCGATTCTCGGGAAACAAAACTAACTGTTTCCCTCGGGACCAGTCATTAAGTGCTTAATATTCACTGAGCTTGAGTTGGATAAGTGTTTTAATATGAATACAAAAGTGATTATTTCAAAAAACTAAAAATAACCAGCTTTTTTGAAGTAAAAATAATCATTTCTTATTTCTAAAAGCACGCGAAACGCTGTAGGTGATTATCGAGAAATAGTGTGAATTTCTAGACCAATACAATAATTCACTTGTGTATTTCTACTATAATCAAATGGTTAGTGTATACGTTATATTAAAAAAAACAGGACCCCGTAGTGGTTCCACGTGTTGCAAATACCTGACCCATAACACAAAGCTCCAGTGAGTATGTTGTATGATCAACAAGCAGTTGAAAACACGTTTTGATTGTCTGTTTGTAACGTTTTAACTGCGGGAGTTCTTTCGGCTCATTTCGACCAAATAGCGTGGCCATTTAGCGGATATGTTACGGGCGAGGCTTTTCACGATTGAGTGTTTAGTATTATTTGAAGTCATGCTCCGTAAATGTTAGTGTTTCACCCACGTTTTTATAGTGTTTCATATATTTTGGTTGCTCATACACCGTAAAAAGTGAGTGTTGAACTCACGATATAGCGTTGTAACCTTTTTGGAGTCTGTACCTAGTATTGTTATTGTTCATACGACGTAAAAAAGGGGTGACGGACTCACGATTGCTAACTTAACACGCTGTTTTATATTAGTTTCATTGTTACTCATAAGTATTTTTTTACATTTCTTATTCTTTGACCGCTTGACTAACTGAGTAGCTGACTGATTCACTGACTGGCTGGTTGAATGACTGGCTGACTGACTGACTGACTCAATTACTGACTGACTGACTCACTGACTGACTGGCTGGTTGAATGACTGACTGGACTGACTGACTGACTCAATGACTCACTGACATGCAGAGCAGGTCAAGAAAAGTAGCTTTTCTCATCGCACCGAGTAAGCTTACATTATCAATCAGCCAACCGTGTTTATTACTAGAAATAGTTGAATACAAGCTTTTACTGTTCCGGTTGACAATGAAGGGCGCCATCTTGAAAAGTGAGCATCAAGTTGCTATATATTGCTGTATTGTGGCCTTGAAAAACTTTGCAAGGTTCTAATTTAGCATTTAAATTTAATTAATGTCTTATTCAGCGTCGTCATTGAAAGTTATTATCGTTGAAGCCCGTTATAACGTTCAATGGCATTGTTAGGTTTTAATTTAGGCAACTGTACCTAACAATGAACCACAAACGAATGACAATAACTATTAATTAATAATACTAGTGTACGTATCGGTTGCTAAGCCAACTCGATAATACAACAGGTCAATAAAAAACTAGGTATTGCAGGTAACATCAGGGCATACTACAGGGCCCACAGTAATTGGCGAAAGCTGTTGTGGTGTCCCTGCCTTCGCATGAAGGAAGAGCTAAATAAGAAAAAATAAATAAACATCACTTGCAGATCTTACAGTGCGAATCAAAAAACCGTGGGCACCCAGAAACATTTTAGAAATCGATTTTTGTTCGTCAAACAACTCAGAAACAACTATATCATCGCAAGAAGTTTGACTGATGTGTAGTATGATAAACCTTATGTAGTTAGAGTTGTTTGTGAGTTGTTCAACGAACAATAAATGATTTTTTTTTTTAATATTTCTTGGTGCCCACGGTTTTTCGATTCGCACTGTAATTGATTGATGGATGAACTTTATTTAAAGAAGGTTTAAAAAGTATTTAAAAAATACACCAGTTTAGCATAGCTAATCTTACACTGGGCCTTCTAGGGAATAATATTAAATAAATTGTATAGAACTAAGAATAGATTAAATAATAATATTGATAAAAAGACATATGATATATCTAAAAATTTGAATAATACATAATATAAGAAATTAAATATAATATAGAGAATACATAAAATGTAATTTCACCTTCAAATAAGCTCTAGGAAGAGATAATATACATGTCCAAAAAGTATTTAGATGATTTTTCTTTGAAAATCTTAATTGATTTTTCAGATCTAATATCTACAGGTAATTAAACTATTATATCTTAATGAGTATCTACTTGGATGTAGATTTGTTACTTTGGTAACCATAGGTTTTGTTGTGGAGTGTTTACCTTGCGGTAAGCACTGGCTGTCCCTTAAAGCCAACTCAATAATACAACAGGTCAATAAAAAACAAGTTGTTGCAGACCCCACGGTAACATCACTTGCAGATCTTAATGAGTACTGCGTGCTTTTTCTACTTGGATGTTGATTTGTTACTTTGGTAACCATAGGTTTTGTTGTGGAGTGTTTACCTTGCGGTAAGCACTGGCTGTCCCTTAAAGCCAACTCGATAATACAACAGGTCAATAAAAAACAAGTTGTTGCAGATCCCATGGTAACATCACTTGCAGATCTTAATGAGTAGTACGCGCTTTTTACTTAGTATACGGCTTGATACAGGGGTTCTCCTGGCACAGCTTGGAGGCGAAACTCTTACCCTTCGCTTCTCTGCGGTCGTGCAATGTAGTTAGTTACTCAAAGCCTTTCGCATGAAAAAGAGTTTTATTATTTTACATAGGTAATATAAAGAAATTTGTAACAAAAAAATAAAAACCTAACTGAAAAACCTAATAAAAACAAAATTCATTATATTAGCTATCGTTTACATCAAACATCGACGCAGCCTATACTAGTTTACTCGCTAGTTTCCATTTTTATTTTACATAGTTTAGGATATGTTAATCCCTCTTTGGAGTACAATGGTAACTGGACGGACGATCATGCCTCATCTACATCGATTACACCTGGGATCAGACCATTCACTCTTAATGGTAACTTATGCACCGTAAGAGATACTGTTACTGACCGATTAATCTTTTGTGATATTTAAAATTGTAAAAAATGCACCGTATGAAAATAGAAAAAGTGATATTTCAGTGATTTCAGTTTTTTATTTCAGTTTAGTGACATTATTTCATTACCGAGGCGTATACTAACTTTTTTCTTTGATGTAGATTTCTTACTTTGGTAACCATAGGTTTTGTTGCGGGGTGTTTACTTTGCGGTAAGCACTGGCGGTAGCGGTGTTGTTTATTGTATGCGTTTTTGAAAAAAGAAAAAGCACTATTATTTAGATGAAATGATACTATACCCTATATACGCATCAAAACAATGTGTTTGAGAAAACCATAAAAATCCCAACATTATCTTGATATAATAACTGTACATATTAATACTCCGACGAAGGGCTTCGTTTATATCAAACACCGACGCAGCCTATACTAGTTTACTAGCTAACTTAGCTAGTTTCTATTTATCATTCTGATATACTAGATAACGTAAGTATGCGTAAGAAAACTTTTATAATTACAAGACTCGTACGTTAGACTGCGTTAGTATGCATAAGAAAACTTTTATAATTACAAGACTCGTACGTTAGACTGCGTTAGTATGCATAAGAAAACTTTTATAATTACAAGACTCGTACGTTAGACTGCGTTAGTATGCATAAGAAAACTTTTATAATTACAAGACTCGTACGTTAGACTGCGTTAGTATGCATAAGAAAACTTTTATAATTACAAGACTCGTACGTTAGACTGCGTTAGTATGCATAAGAAAACTTTTATAATTACAAGACTCGTACGTTAGACTGCGTTAGTATGCATAAGAAAACTTTTATAATTACAAGACTCGTACGTTAGACTGCGTTAGTATGCATAAGAAAACTTTTATAATTACAAGACTCGTACGTTAGACTGCGTTAGTATGCATAAGAAAACTTTTATAATTACAAGACTCGTACGTTAGACTGCGTTAGTATGCATAAGAAAACTTTTATAATTACAAGACTCGTACGTTAGACTGCGTTAGTATGCATAAGAAAACTTTTATAATTACAAGACTCGTACGTTAGACTGCGTTAGTATGCGTAAGAAAACTTTTATAATTACAAGACTCGTACGTTAGACTGCGTTAGTATGCGTAAGAAAACTTTTATAATTACAAGACTCGTACGTAATTAGACTGCGTTAGTATGCGTAAGAAAACTTTTAGAAGTACAAGCCTCATACGTTAGACTGCGTTAGTATGCGTAAGAAAACATTTACAAGCCTCATACGTGAGACACGTTTTATTTGTGTTCCGCAAACGATGTAAATGATGCACCAAGTAAGTCGGCGTAAGGCAATGCAAGCCGTCGTAAACATAATAAGCCAACGTCGTTTTTTATAAGAAAAGAATCAATGCCAACCGTATCAGAGAACGCAAACCGACGCAAGCATAAAAAATTCGTGTTGTTTTCCAATATATGAAAAGAAGCGACACTAACCGGCGTAAGAAAACGCAGGCCGGCGTACGTAAAGCATAAAGAGTTCGTGTTGTTTTCCATATGAAAAGAAGGGACACTAACCGGCGTAAGAAAACGCAGGCAGGCGTACGTACGTGTTGTTTTCCAATATGAAAAGAAGCGACACTAACCGGCGTAAGAAAACGCAGGCAGGCGTACGTACGTGTTGTTTTCCAATATGAAAAGAAGCGAAACTAACCGGCGTAAGAAAACGCAGGCAGGCGTACGTACGTGTTGTTTTCCAATATGAAAAGAAGCGACACTAACCGGCGTAAAAAAACGCAGGCCGGCGTACGTAAAGCAACGCAAGCCGACATAGGAAGGCCGATTTCGCACGCCGTTGCTAAAATGAATGAATGAATGACCCCAGTGAATTGTGGTACAACGTCGGCTTTCGTATGATCTTTCCGACAGATTCACACACAACCATAGCGGCAAACATACAACGAACAAACAGACAGGTAAACAAACAGATAGAAAGACAGAGAGAAATCAACTGTCAAGCTCTCAAAGGAAAAGAGAGGGAAAAAACAAGCTGATATTTACGTAAGAGACTTTCAAAGGAATTGACAGACAAACTTGTAAACAAGAGGCAAACGGATATCATTATGCAGACAGACAGACAAGTAGACAGACGGATAAACCAGAGTTAATAAGCTGGACAGACAGACAGACAGACTGACTGACAAACCAGAGTTAATTACCTGGACAAACAGAATGATAGACTAAGAAACAATAGGTAATATAATGAAATTTGTAACACCGTAAAAAATGTTGACTTATCTTAACTAAAGATCGATTCAACATTTTTTTACGGTGTTACAAATTTCATTCTATTACCTATCGATTATATCAAACACCGACGCAGCCTATACTAGTTTACTCGCTAGTTTCTATCTCTATTTTTTACGGTGTTACAAATTCCATTCTATTACCTATCGTTTATATCAAACACCGACGCAGCCTATACTAGTTTAGTCGCTAGTTTCTATTTCTATTTTTACGGTGTTACAAATTTCATTATATTACCTATCGTTTATATCAAACACCGACGCAGCCTATACTAGTTTACTCGCTAGTTTCCTATATATGACTAAGAAACAAGTTAACAACACAATTATACAGACAGACAGACAGGTAGACATACAAATAAACAAATTGATAACCGTACTAGACTGCAAAACAGTCCCTACTTTTATGCCAAAAACTCCGAGGAAGCGAGTTGAAGTTCGATCGAACGAAATTCTGGCCGCGAGAGAATGTGGAGAGGATTATAGCTAGGGGGAGAGACTCACTCCCCGGTCCACCGTTAATCCTCTCCTCATTCTCTTGCTGTCAGAATTTCGTCCGATCGAACTTCAACTCATTTCCTCGGAGTTTTGGCGTAAAGGTTAAGGACTGTTTTGCAATCTATAACCATACAGACAAAGAGACAGACACTAGGGGATAAAAACAATAAAAACAATTCGAGACACTAACCGACAAGCAGACATACATACAAACATCAAGTCTTAACATTCAAAAGGCCGTTCAAAAGTGAACATCAAGACTAGAGGTGACTTCCGCTCAGGTTGTGGAAATGTCAAAAAATAACCAAGGCTTTTTGACCGCGATTCTTTTTTTAGCCGGTTTTCAGCAGTTGAGTGTAGGCAGTCACATAATTGTTATTAAATATTATATAGAGTTAAGAAATATTTGTCATCTGTTGTAATGACAGCAATTTACCACCCATGTTTGCTATATGCACACAGAGTTTGTGAAGTGAGTGTGTGATTCTATATTTTTCTACCTTACATAACCATTATGTGACTGCCTGGTAACTACTTGGTGTAGGCAGTCACATAATGGTTATTGAATATTATATAGGGTTAAGAAATATTTGTCGTCTGTTGCAATGACAGCAATTTACCATCGATGTTCGCACATGCGCAGTACAACAATATGTAAATGAGAAAGACACTAATAATGAATATATAACAGTGAACATGGAATAAGAATTATTAAATCTATGTCCATAATTAGTGCTAGTACCAAGTATTTAGAGCTATCCTATGTGGTGTCACGTGACATTTCTTTTAGTGTCCGTATTCGTATTTGGAGGACAATTTTAATGACACTGACTGTATGTTTAATTCCTAACAAGTGACTTTTTACCAAATCAAGTTTATCTGCAATCTATTTTTTAAATAGCTAAAATAAAAGTTGTTAGAATTCATTTTGAGCAACGTTTTTGAAAACGGGTGTGCACTAGAGGTTGTGATTGGAGATCACGTGATTAAAGTTGGGCTATGCGTGAGGTCATCAAGTTTATTTGCAATCATTTTTAAATAGCTAAATAAATACGTTAGAATTCATTTTGAACAACGTTTTTGAAAACCAGTGTACACTAGAGGTCGTGATTGGAGATCACGTGATTCGTGTTTGGCTGTCCGTGGGGTCTTACTTGGCTGTCGAAAACCCACTCAGACAAATCTTTATAGCTTGAATACTGAAAAGCGTTCCACACGAATTACTTACGAGTGGCCACTCGTTAATAAAGAATACTTGGGCACGCGTCAAGATAAACTAAGATGTTTGATTGTTTGCAAGCCACGACACATGCCAAGCAACTAAACACTAAGCATAAATGGAAACAAGCGAGTAAACTAGTATAGGCTGCGTCGGTGTTTGATATAAACGATAGGTAATAGAATGAAAGTTGTAACACCGTAAAAAATGTTAACTTAACTTTACTGACGTTTCGAACTTTAGCCCCTCGTCGGAGTAAAATGAGACACTAAACAAATGACTAAGTAATGAAATTAAGTAACAAAACCAGCTAGATACGATTTAAGGTGGTTTATAGCATGTATATATTATGGGATATATTACTAGTTCTGCACCGTGCACTTGTTTTGTAAGTAGTAAGCAGAAACGCAAAGTAATTAGACATGCTGGCACTGAGCAAATGATTAAGCAAACTAGCTAAATATGTTGGAAGGGTTTCGCGCAACGATTTAAGTTGGTGTAACATTTTATATATTACTAGCTCTGCATTCGTGCACTTGATTTACAAGCAGTAAACAAAAATGCCAAGTACTAGAAGTGGCATGGACACTGAGCTAATCATTTAAGCAAACTAGCTAGATATGTTGAAGGCGTTTCGCACAACGATCTAAGCTGGTGTAGCATTTTATATATTACTATAGCTCTGCACTCGTGCACTCAGTTGTTTTGCAAGTGGTTAACAGAAATGCCAAGTACTAGCTAGATTCCGACTTGAATCATGTTTAATAAGAAAACGTACACTGCTTGAGATATCTGCTCAATACACGTGCGAGGAGACGCACTCCACTCTGTGCAAAACAAAGCTTAAAATAATGAGTGCAAAAATGATGATGACAGTGGTGGTGGTGGGGATTTTGATTGTGGACAATATGCACGATTTTGTTGTTTAAGATGTTGATGATGATGATGATGATGGCAATAATGGTAATGATGAAACTTTCTACATTATCCATTACAATGATTATAGTGAAGATGATAGTGCAGGGAGATGATGATGAATGATAATGATAATGATGATAATTGTGCATGACAGTGATGATGATGATGAATGACAATAACGATAAGCATAATGATAATGATGATAATTGTGCATGACAGTGATGACTGCATGATGATGACAACGATAATAATAACAATACTTTAGATACATATATATTTTCGCTTGAATAATAATGATGATGATAATGATGATAATTGTACATGACAGTGATGACTGCATGATGACAACGATAATAACAATAATACTTTAGATACATATATATTTTCGCTTGAATCAGTAATGATGATGGTAATGATGATAACTGTGCATGACAGTGATGACTGCATGATGATGACAACGATAATAATAATACTTTAGATACATATATATTTTCGCTTGAATAATAATAATGATGGTAATGATGATAATTGTGCGTGACAGTGATGACTGCATGATGATGATGACAACGATGATAATAACAATACTTTAGATACATATATATTTTTCGCTTGAATAATAATGATGATGGTAATGATGATAACTGTGCATGACAGTGATGACTGCATGATGACAACGATGACAATGATAATACTTTATAGACACAATATATTCTTCGCTTGATATTTGCTTTTAGTTATGGAAGAATGCACTGTATGAGTCTATTGTGCAATAATGTTGTTTTCATATCTTGTGGAGTTCACGAGTACAGAGGTCAAACTTGAAGAACAATAGAACATATTAGCTGAATAGTTTGGCCTTAATATACCTAAGAAAAAACCCTTAGATACAGCTGCATTTCAAAAATACCAATTTTTTACAAATGAAGAATTCGTTCGAAACCTCTGTAAGATTTAATTGTTTTTACTCTTTTATTCAAAGCAACTTGATTTGCTATATATAGGTTGAATTGTCTTTAGAATAGGATAACAGTGTGCCAAAAGAGCGGGAACGACCGTATCCTCATGTAGTGCCGACCCCCTAAGACGAAGTTTTATAAAGTTAAACGGTGTATAATTTACAATTTTTACTTTAACGAAGGATAAACGTCCACAGTGTCAATAAGTTAGAATTCTTTCTACGGAGTTTATGTAGTTATAACTTTAAATTCTGAAGAAGGATTAATGTCAGTAAGCACACATTATTTTTATACGGTGTAGAAGTTACTATTTTAACTACAGCTGAGTGAGTCACTGTCCATAAGATTGACTACATTAGAAATGCCAGTACCACAACCATGTAGCAATACTATGACCAAACTATTCTATAGCCGGGGTGTTTTTAAACTTCACCGAAGGATTGAAGTCGGAAGCATCAGTAAAATCGAACTTTTATGTGCTTTTTATAAGTTTTAGGATTGACAACCGAAACGAAGTAGCAACAATATGCCCAAACTATTTTATAGGGAGTTAATTGAGTCCCTTTTTTTTGTTTCACCGAAGAAAACATCAGTAAATTAAAATCGAACTTTTTTGTAACTTTTCTTCAATAAACTCGAGCTTTTTATTATTATTTTTTTACAAGTTGTTTTCGATACGTTCATTGCTTGCAGACATATCTTTTGTTCCATATTTGATGAGCTAATATTCTACCCAAGATTAACTTGGAAACTTAGATATGTTGTTTGTCAACAAAAATGCCTCGCATCTGAAAACCTTTCGGAAATTCTTTGTAAAATAGGCTTTTATGTAAGCCGTTATCGTTTATCGTTAAATACATAGGTTTAATGTGTGACGAGTGAAGTCATTGGCGTCACCTTACTTATCACCAAAAGAATGTAACCTAGTCGATGGCACGAGCGAGTCTGCTAATTCAAGTGACCTTGAAGCTAAAAGTAATCGTGTTTACATAAATAAAAGAAGCTAATTTCAACGCTAAAAACATCGCTTTCATAACAAGGAGTTCTTGCTAGCTAAAAGCTTTGACAAAGCTAAGCTTATGTTAAGGTACTTTATAAGTGAGTTTTTTAAAGTGGTTTTCTTATATGACTCTGGTGGCACGCGCTCGATGGTACTATATATAAACAAAGACTCACGCCCTTCAATACGCTTATCAATCTTTCGTCTCCCCGAGGTGATAAATGGCTTGATTTTTATTGCTCCAAACTGTTAATTAACACTTTGCGCAGCAGTATCCGATAAAAGACCCCAAGCCCCTGGATACTAAAGTACATTGTTTTGACAAAGCATTGCTTTTCTGTAAAGGAATTTAGCTCATAGAAGAACTATTGTTTGCTGTTGTTTGACATTCAACATTGATCAAAATTCCAAGGCCAGATTAGGTTTCTTGCTAGGTTTTTAAATCATGCCAATTAGCTAGCGAAGTTTTCGAACTATTTTAGGAGTTTTCAGCCGAAGAACTAAGCTAAGATAGTTCGGGGAGGATTGAGTGGCTTCTTCCGTGCTGCGTGTAAAATCCAATGGTTTAATTCTCTAGAAAAAGGCTAGTCTTATAGGTATTAGCATAATAATATGTTGCTAACGTAATGATTTTCTATTATTAGTCAATATTTGAGCCAAAATTGATTGTAACTTTGCCAAAATGGTTGTAAAACAAACTTATGAACTTTGAATAATCACAGAACCTACTTTGTTTATTCCTGAATTCACTCGAAATATTTCGTCTTTTCAAATCGCAAAATTACGCGAAACAATCGATTGGTGTTGATGCATTATCTGATCGATATCTTAAGAATCTATCAGAGAAGGTTCAAGGTTGAATTCATGGAATTATGATTGAAAAGTTGACTAAGGTGTCAGTGTTGCATGCTTCAGTCGCGTGGAGAAATTTGTAGTGGAGTCGATGTGATTTAGGTTTGTTGACCAATCTCATAAGCTAAGCTGTGGTCAGTGACAGCGCATTAAGTCATTGTCATCTACTACTAATTACAATTCTGGCCACGCGAATGCCACGCAAAATGCTCACTACACAAATGAATCCTTTGACATGAAGATTAGTTCATACAAATACGTCGGCCGCTCTTACAGCACTTAGGTAGGCACTGCTTGTCATTGTATGGGAGCCCTCGCTTGCCCCTCCTATCAAGGCTTGACCAGTCTACCGTGAAATCCCTCAGGAAGCGCTGCAATCTTTTTATGCGATCCACGCGTCTCGGTGTAGTTAGTTGGGCGACACTCGATTAGTGTGAAGAACAGTGCGATACTTGTGACGACGTCGAATGAGGCGCGTGGTAGACCTTGTTTGAGGGGAGAGGTTCGTGGTAATTTAGTGACGATGGAAATTGCGCTAGACGAACATTTTCCACTGCCTAACCTTGACGATCTAGACTTATCAGAGTTGAGCTATGATGAAAGCGCTTCGCCTACATCAAGTTCTGGCTACTGTTCGCCATTAAGCTCACCAAATTCGCTGGACTCTCAGCTAGATTCTCCTTCTTCGACATCGAGCGTTTCTTCCCAGTCAACTACAGGATCTATGGATTGCGCAAAAACTTCTGCAAAGCCCTCGTGTACGAGTCAGAAAAACGCCAAACACAAGGCGAAATGCCAAACCCCACACTGCATCAAGCAGGAACATGTTTCAATATTACGAAGGAATGAACGTGAACGCAATCGTGTTAAACTCGTTAGCGATGGATTTGCTAACTTACGTAAACACGTCCCGACATTGCCACTAAATAAAAAGCTTTCAAAAGTAGAGACACTTCGAACTGCGATCGAATACATAAGACATTTGCAGAAAGTTCTTAATGAGAGCAACCGAATCGAGAGAGAGAGGCGACTTTTGCATCAAGTTGGATGGTATCAAGAGGCATTTAAATTACAGGTAAGATCGTCTTAATGCTGCTATATGACAATATTTTATATTTCTTTTTGTAATGTTCATCAAATAAGCTTTCAACTAGCCAAACTATTGATCTGGCTAAAATGTTTACCGCAAGCCCATCCGCGCAGAAAATCAGGAAATTTTTCACGTCTGGAATAGGCTTTTCAAATGAGTGACACCCTAAATCATTGGCGCACGTTTAATGGTCAATTACTTAGTCTTCGTGTCAAAAACGCGTTCAGAACTGCAGGAGATTATTTACCAAGGTGCAAGAACTGTTCAATTCACTGACAATCGCCCCAAGAACTCTGAAACTTCTGTCAAGTTTAGCTAACTTTTCTATGAATATTGAACAGGCACAGACATTCGAACTGCTCTTCAACCAACTCGTTTTTTTACTCCAACACTGCCACGTGCCCACTGCGAAATAAATACGGATTTAGTAGGACTATTTATAAAGTGTGTTTCTTAAACCTTATTCACTTCTTTATTGATTATCCTTTATTACATGCTATCGAAGCGTAAAAGATTGAGACGCAGGTATGCAAATATCATCATGGTTTAAGGGTCAACCTCGTAGCCACCTAATTCATTAGTAGAAAATCATTATAGGAGAAATAGTACTATAGGTTTTTCAATTATTAAATTACGGCTTCTTAAACAAACAGACTAACAGACTTTTATGAAGTTTTACGAAATCTTATTAGACCAAAGTTGTTGCTTGTTTTTCACAATGCTAAGCGCGGCTTTGAAAAACACATTTGAAAATTGTATCTTTTTATTACATTTGAAAAATTACGGACTTCGATATAGCAAATCAAGTTAAAATAAAATATTTCGAACTTATGAGAAATCTAATGAAGCTTAATTTTGGTGTTTGTCATGTTGATTAAGCCGCGCGCTTTGAAAAACATCTTTTGACATATTTGAAGTTTGTTCCTCTTTCAGAGATATTCTACTTAGAAATATTAGTGATTGAAAACAATAACTTGTTAAGGAAAAATGTTTTCGAGCTTTTTGACAAATTTAATTAGATCACTTTTTCCAAATCTGTTCCCTCGTGATGGTTGCGCGCTTTGAAATACATCGTTCACAGTGAGAGAAGACGTCGACCGGCTTTACTACTTCAAATTGAAATCGTAATTTATTACTATGGTTTCAAAAGTTTCTCAAAACTAAAACATTTGAGTTGTTTTCAACCTTGTTTTTGACTAAATTAATTTTTGGGACTTTTTTATGTTCATAACTCGATGTAAATTAGGTTCACTTGGATCAACTTGCTTTTCTTTTTTCTGTTCTGTTTTTATTACTCTGTTGCTTTTGCTTTTCCACAAGAATATATAACATCTCCTAGTTTTAATATTTTTCTTAACTGAAACAACAAGAACTTGAAATACGTGTTTTCTCCCAACGTTTTTTATGACTTTTGCGCAATAGTCACAGTGGGTGTCATTTTGCTCTAGCGTTTTCATTTGTTTGATTTAACGTTTTACTGAGAACTTACGTAACTTGTATAGTAAAGGTTATCCTTCCTTTTTTACTCCGACGAAGGGCTAAAGCACGAAATGTCAGTAAAGTTAAGTCAACATTTTTTACGGTGTTACAACTTTCATTCTATTACCTATCGTTTATATCAAACACCGACGCAGCCTATACTAGTTTACTCGCTAATTTCCGTTTATCCTGCCTGTTTAATTTATGTTCTTGTATGGTGCGAATTCTATAAGCCTATATATATTCAAGTGCAAAATGATTTTAAGTTAAACAATTTTTTTGGATGTTTGAATTCATTCTAATCTTATATCTAATTTAGTCCCTTTTTACATTCAAAGGCACCAAATAGCATGGGTATATTTTTTCAGTAGTCCCTTATTTACATTCACAGGCACCAAATAGCATGGGTACTTTATTTCAGTAGTCCCTTATTTACATTCACATGCACCAAATCGTATGGGTATTTTATTAAGTCCCTTATTTCAATTCACAGGCACCAAATGGCATGGGTATTTTACAACAGAACCAAATCAACGCTCTCCTCATGGACCTCCCAGAAATTGCCCCCTATCCAAGTCAAGTCCATGTACTTGGGAACTCAATGGCTCAGGCTGACTACTATAGTTACTGATTAAAGTAAGGTCATTTTATGACTAAATTCACAGAACCAGCATTCAAAATGGAATGGCAAATGTAGCTGTTATACACGGCATTGAACTCACACTTGCACATGGACAGAACATTTCTCAAAGAAAACGACTTAACGTCCAAAATATACAATATATCCAATATAAAGTAGCAAACGAATTAATACGTAAGTAAGTAAGTAAGCACAATATATGCTACAATATGTAGTAAGTACATAAGTTTGTACGTAGAAGTACACTATATACACCTATTTCAAAAGGGTTGGCCAAGGTTTTGTTGCGTGTTGCGTGTTGCATACTAAGCTCGAAATGCACTATGGTTGATATGAATGAATTCAAGCAGCGAAAGATCACAAGAATATGCAACTTTTATAAACTTTTTTGCAGGGGATTTTAGCATATATTATGTGCTGATATTATTAAAATATGGATATAACATATTATATTTCAAGCTTGGCAAGCAACATGCACTGACAAAACCTTCACCAACCATTTTGAAATAGCTGTATAAAATGTGATAAATAAATAATATTTACGTACAATAGTACGTAAGGTAAGTACGTAGCACCATATATATATGATAAAATAGGCATCAAATACGTAAGTTAATACGTAAGTATGCTACACACTAGATAAAATATGTAATAATTACGTAAGAAATCACGTAAGGGTAGTACGTAAGTACATGGCACCATATAAAGTAGTCATCAAATACGTAAGTAATACGTATGCTACACACTAGATAAAATATGTAATAATTACGTAAGAAAGCACGTAAGGGTCGTACGCAAGTACACTTACATGGCACCATATATAGATAAAATAGTTATCAAATACGTAAGTTAATACGTAAGCATGCTACACACTAGATAAAATAAGTAATAATTACGTAAGTAGTTCGTAGAATTGTCACTATAGTTATACTGAACTTATTCGGTTTTATAAAAAATCATATCATTTATATATTAGTTTTAAAAAACTTATTGCTTGGAGATTTCTTATTGAAGAAAGTCAATTGTTTCGTAGAATTTTGTTAGATTTGCACTTTGTAGTTTTATTTCGCGTAGTTTTAGAAAAACGTATACATTCAGAGAAAATTTCTCATTTTGAAAATTACGATTTTTAGTAGTTTTTGTCAATTTCGCATTTCATTTTCGTAAATTTTGCATTTAATTTTTGCATATTCGCATTTCGCTTATTCGTTTTAAATGGAAAACGTCCAATATGAGAACATTTCTCGAAAAATAATAATTCACTTTCATTTAAATTTTTTGAGTTTTGCTTTGTTTTGTTAATTTTTGCATATTTTGCACATTAATGTCCGGTAATGGACAAAATTTTGTCAGATTTCACGACAAATCTGTAGGCATGTAGTAGAGGGTATATACACCTATTTTTAATTGTCTTTTTCAATGAAAAATTAAGTATAATTAAAACACTTTAGTTTATGTTATTTTTTTTATTTTAGTCTCTAGAAAAACTTTTTCAAAATGAAAAACTTACTTGCACTTTTAGTAATTTCCTCTTGATCTTAAATAAGGGTTAATTTCATTTGAAATATTTCCAAGGTTTTATTATCGACCATTTAGAGTCACTTTAACCAGTCATATAACAAAATATTCATTGAATAAACATGTAATTTTCGCTGAGAAATGGTATTATTGTGCTCTGCCCTTTCGGCAGCTTATATCAAACTTATATACACTTTAAATATAGTTAAGTCAATTAACGTTGTCGTTTAATGTCAACATTGTTCCGCCCTCCCAAAAGCGACGGGAGAAGATCCTAGGAATGACGTTGGTTTAATGTTTTTTTCAGTTAATCTTTAAGGGATTTTTTCAATCAGACCAACAACGCAAATTGGAAAAAAAGTGTAAAACTAGATTGGTTTTAAATTGTTTTAGTTAAGCTTCAAGGTTTTTTTTTATTTCAATGAGACAAAAAAAGACCAATTCAAAACTGAAACAAAAAACGACAACGTTAGTTGCCTTGGCTATATACTCAAGCACAAACCACCAATAGTGTAATCCAAGTGATTCACCTCTAAATTAGCCAATCAAAACCCTGCGTCAAAACATTAGCAGGGCTAGGTATTCATAGAGCAAAAACACGTGTTAAAAACAAAATAGTTACTAGAATAGTTTTTATTGAGCGACTATTTAGTCACTAGATATCACTCAACCAAAAACATTAAATACAATAAAAACAATACCTCGTTATAACTTTACTTATCTTTGATAGTACAAATGCAAACTAGCGAGTAAACTAGTATAGGCTGCGTCGGTGATTGATATAAACCGATAGGTAATAGTATGAAATTTGTAACACCGTAAAAAATGTTTTATCGTAAATAACTTTTAACTCCGACGAAGGGCTAGAGCTCGAAACGTCAGCGTTTTTTACGGTGTTACAAATTTCATTATATTACCTCTCTTTGATAGTGACTAATATATAGTCTATATTGCTGTTTTCGCTCTAAGGTAAATATATTATACATGCATGGTTAAAAAAACCATCACTTATGATGTAATGGGATTTTAATAATAATTTGTTACAGAAAGAAATAGAGATCTCAAATGTTTGAGAAGTCACTTGCTTAAGATTTGTATAATAAGGATACATTTGAAATATATATGGTTTAAACTAATTTGCAGTTGTACTGACTATTGTAGCTACTATGTATTAACGTATCGTTACGTTTGTGGGCTTACGTAATCCAGTACGTAAGTTGTATGCAAGAACTTTGCCAAAGATCATATTTTTTTATGAGTGAGTATCTGTGGATGCATCGACTTACTCAGTTGTAGCAATCATTCGTTTTTGCAGTGAATGACTGTGGGTGCATCTAGAGTAACCACTACTAAGTCGATTTTACATGAGTATCTGTGGATGCATCGACTTACTCAGTTATTGAGTGACTGGCAATCATTCGTTTTAACAGTGAGTAACTGTGGATGCAACGAATTACTCAGTGTTTTGTGTAACAACGATTCTGCTACTCAGTCGTTTTTGCCTTGAATAACTGTGAATGCATTGATTTACACAGCTGTTGCTATTTAAAACACAGTCGGGTTTTTTTTGTGAGCCAGTAACTGTGCCGGGATGCATCGATCTGCTCAGTTATTTGACAACCACTGAGTCGTTTTTGCAGCAAGTAACCTCAATAACTGTGGATGAATCGATTTACTCCTTTACTGAGTTGTTTCTGCAGTGCACATGCAGCATATATAATCTATACTGATTACCAATGATAATTTGTGTATACTTCACAATACACCATGGGAATTCAACAGGTTCGTCTTTGTCGTATAGTCCTCTAGTATTTTAATAGCACTGAATGATCAGGATTAGTAATAATTTCTTAACATTACAAAACCACGTGTATTTGATGCAGCAGAACCTTATTCAATCGAACGCCCAAGTGATACTGAAAATTGTTCTAAATATATGCACCGACGCAGTGCTAGTGAAGTGTCTTCATACAGAACATTTAGAATTTATTTTGCGGATTTCGCATTGTTCAAATGTGCATTAACATTAACTATATGAACAGATCGCTATATTTAAGGTTCAAACTAACAACCAATTGGCTTACAATCACGAGTGGCTAATGTATAAGGTAGTATGTGCCTATATAGCGCATTTTCACATCATCGTTCAAATGTGCATTACAATAAACTATATGAACAGATCGCTATACTAACGCGCAAACTACAACCCATTGGTTTGAAATGAGTGTATAATGAGTCTAACTCTTTTACTCCGACGAAGGGCTAAAACTCGAAACGTCAGTAAAGTTAAGTCAACATTTTTTACGGTGTTACAAATTTCATTCTATTACCTATCGTTTATATATCAAACATTGACGCAGCCTATACTAGTTCACTCGCTAGTTTCCATGTATAAAGTAGTGTGTGTCTAGCTATATAGCGCATTTTCACATCTGATTCATCTCAATGCGTAAGCTAAGATTGTTTTATTTGAATTCTTCCAGAAAGAGCATTTGGCAAGAGGCCAGTGTTCACTGACAGTGGCTTTTGATTAATATTCCCCGAGTGGTCTTAGTAAGCTTCCATGCATGCGAATATATTGTTTGCAGTTAAACAGCTTGGATCAGCGAAATATATATTTAGAACACTTAATTTACACGCCAATTAGGTTAACGGTGCTTTGCAAAGCATGCATATACTCCAGTTTCATGTTATCTATCACCGCTGTACTATTTAACAAAAGGCGCATTTACACAGGCAAAGCCTCGATTTGTTATCAAAATATTCACAAATCCCAAGCAAAGCATGAACAATGTTATCGCTTAACAATAGAAAACACATTTGAATTTACTCTGAATTGAGATTATTTCTGTGCAGATGCGCCTTTTGTCAAATAGAACAGCGGTGCTAGATAACATGAAACTGTTCTATTTCTATTTCAAATAATTGATTAAGATAATAAGAAAAATTAATTATATTCATTAATTATTATCTTCAACAACATTATGAACGTACACCATTGTCCTGAACCATCCTTTTAGTATAGCTCCCTCTATAATAAAATCCCTGTATAATAAAATCAATCATATTATATGATAATCCTCACCACTATCATCATAACCATCATCACCATATCGATTGTCATCAGCATCATCATGATCACTATCTATTCCAAGATGTAGTGTTGTTTATAAAATGACTGCGTAAAGCCAGGGGTGTTATCGCTGCCAAGTTATGGTTGAGTTGGAACATGAGATATGACATGTTGTGTGCACGTGGCGCTATTCCCTAGAGTCACTAATCGATTGCTTGGAATGCGCTAGCCATTAGGCTGTTCTTATCGAGCAGTATATATCGGCCTAGATATAGAGGAGCTTTACTAACACTTCAATCAATTGTCACGTCTTTAGGGATTGGTGAGGCAAGACTTTTCCCTTTTCTAATTCCTTTCCTTTCCTTTCCTTTCCTTTCCTTTCCTTTCCTTTCCTTTCCTTTCCTTTCCTTTCCTTTCCTTTCCTTTCCTTTCCTTTCCTTTCTATTCCTTTCCCTTCCTTTCCTTTCCTTTCCTTTCCTTTCCTTTCCTTTCCTTTCCTTTCCTTTCTATTCCTTTCCTTTCCTTTCCTTTCCTTTCCTTTCCTTTCCTTTCCTTTCCTTTCCTTTCCTTTCCTTTCCTTTCCTTTCCTTTCCTTTCCTTTCCTTTCTTTCTTTTTGTTTACATGTCATTTTTACATAAGACATGTTGAGGACTCAGCCGGTATATATGTGTAGATAGTAGCGAGTAAACTTTTACTATATGAAGGTGCACATATATTTGCTGCCATGAAAGTGGTTAATAAACGCTCCGAGACCAAGCTGTTATTTTTGCTATTATTGTCGCAAGTGTCATAGTGTCACCGAAAAAGGAAAATCCAATCCCTTTCCGCAGGTTTTGTCGCTCTATTTGCTTGTGTTGTATCTCTTATGGCTAAACATCGTCAGTGCCACACCCTTGTTAAGGGACTTCCTGTATCCTTTTGGGGTGCTTTTGAATTCATTTCTCCCAATGCGTTATTTATTTATTTCCTTCCGTAAATGTTTCCGTTACGCTGTTCGGTGAAGTGTTTTTCCTTCTAAAAATATGCGTTTTTTATTTGTTTTCTTCCGTAAATGTTTCCGTTATGCCCTTACGCCTGCATGTTCAGAGAAGTGTTTTTCTTTCTAAAAATATGCGTTTTTTATTTGTTTCCTTCTATAAATATTTCCGTTACGCCCTTACGCCTGCATGTTCGGAGAAGTGTTTTTCCTTCTAAAAAATATGCGTTTTTATTTGTTTTCTTCCGTAAATGTTTCCATTACGCACTTATGCCTGCGTGTTCGGTAAAGTGTATTTCCTTCAAAAATACACACATGAACTGAACAAAACACCTAAAATATATTAACGTATTACGCTGGCGTGCATATTTTTGATTTCTTTCGTAAATGTCTCCACTACCTGCGTTGGTTACCGTAAGAGGGTTATGCGTTTTCGCTGCGTATTCATTCCGTCATCTGATTAAAACACTCGTTAATGACCGTTTTCACACTAGATAAAACGGACTAATCGTGGACAAATCCTCTTATGACGGACAAATCGTCTAATGGCGGACAAATCGTCTTATGACGGACAAATATTCTTATGACGGAAAAATCGTCTCATGACAGACAAATCGTATTATGACGGACAAGTCGTCTTATGATGACGGAGAAGACGTGTTATGACGGACAAATCGTCTCATGACGGACAAATCGTCTTATGACGGACAAATCGTCTTATGACGGACTAATCGTCTTATGACGGACAAATCGTCTTATGACGGACAAATCGTCTTATGACGGACAAATCGTCTTATGACGGACAAATCGTCTTATGACGGACAAATCGTCAATGAGTCGTCTGGTGTGAAGACGGAACGAACACAATTTAAGACGTAATAGTCGTCCTTTTTTGTTGAATTTACATTAGACGAACAAATTTTACGGACAATTTAGTTTTCAATGGTAAAAGCACTATAGTAATGATGGCGTCACAACAATTTAATTGCCTGCATGTGCGTTGGAATAATGACAAGGCTTTTAGGTGCTCTATTGTAAAAGTCTGGCTTAGTTAGTATAAACAAATCATTTTCTTAAGAGTGCTATAGTAATCTGATGACATTACAGCAATCATCTGCCTCGGTCTTTTAGTTGCGACCAAGCATGTATGGGTGGCATGGGTGGCCTAGCGTGAGAGCGCTGGCCTTTCACCTCTGTGGTCCAGGTTCGAGTCCCGGCTCGGGCATGGATTGTATGTGAATTGAGTTTGTTTGATGTGTTGTTCTCTCTCATGCCACGAGGGTTTTTCTCCGGGTTATCCGGTTTTCCTCCCTCCGCAAAAATGAACTTGTGAGCTGAATTGTGTGCAAAATAATTAATTGTAGAGGTAGTGAGTGTGTGTCTGAGTCTCCCCCATTAGTAAGGGCACATGTGTCCAGTCTAGAAGATTTGAGACGTGAAAAAAGTGATTTTTTTTTTGGTATGTGTGCGTTGGAATAATGACAAAGCTTTTAGGTGCTCTATTGTAAAAGTCTGCCTATAGCTGGTACAAATTATTTCCTTAAGAGTGCTATAGTAATGATGAAAACACAACAACCATCTACAAAGAAGCATGTATGTGCGGGTTGGAGTAATATCATGGTTTTAAGGTGCTCTATTGTAAACGTCTGTCTAGTACAAGTGTTTTCGTCAAAGCGCTATAGTATAAATGACGTCACAACACTCCCATGCACTGGTACAAAACGTATGTACGTTGGTGTAGGGACTTTAGTGATTTCCTCCTTACTCACAAGAGAAAAGGATAAACGCGAACAATGTGTTTATTTAAGCCGGTCTGCTTCTAACTTTTGACTACTATTACATCGAATACAATTAAACGGTCAAAGAAGAATTAGCCTGCCTTATCACTTGCAAGAAAAATGATTTCAGTTTATGCTATAGTTGATAAAGAACAAAACGAACCAATGACTTTAGATTCTACTACTATGACATTGGATTTTCATTAAAAACATAGGCTTCAGAGTCTATTACTGACCGTTACATTGACTATTTTTTTAAGCGGCAAAGAAAAATCGCTAATCAATCTTATATATTCTGTATTAGAATAACTTTATAAGGCATTGTGGCGCATTTTGCGGGATAAAATGAACACTGAAATCAGCGGGCTAAAATATATTTTAGCTCAGATTAGATCGTTGCTCTTTTGAATGAAAATGACCTTTTTCGCCTAATAAATGCCCTATAAAGTTATTCTAATAATAATATTCGCTGCGCTCGGGCTAAAATGAACCTGAGTCAGGCCAAAAACATATATACGCCCGCAAACTGTTGGTTTTCGTAGATTTTTGTTCTATTTTTCCCTATAGAAACATAGACGCAGTCCAATACTAAACCTCTAGTTTAACATCGTAGATTGTTACTCCAGTTGTTTCCTAAGTAACACTGACGCACTGCACATGCCAGTTTCATTAACTACTAGGTAGTTTGCATTGTTGTTTCATTTTCCTTTGGAAACACTGACGCACTTCTACACGACTTTAACCAGCTAGTCTAAAAGTACACTTTTCCTCCAAGTGTTTCTTTTGAAACGCCTACGCAGTCTGCTTGTTGGTGCGTCTTGCGCAGCGCTGGAAACATTACCTATTCCAAATAATAACTACGATAGCCCTGCGTGAAATTAGGTTGCGTAGGATATTGACGCATTTTTACACGACTTTAACCAGCTCGTCTAAAGGTACACTTTTCCTCCAAGTGTTTCCTTTGAAACGCCTACGCAGTCTGCTTGTTGGTGCGTCTTGCCAAGCGGTAGAAACATTACCTATTACAAATAATAACTACGATATCGCAAGTCGAGGTAGAATGACACCTACACACAATAGGAATATAAAAGATCAACTCTTCCGACGTTAAGCTAAGATTTTCCGTAATGAGCTTGCGAAAACGCACGTGTAGTTAGTTTACTCAAGAACAAGCTACTTTTTCTAATAAAACCGTAACGTAATTGTCTGTAGCAAAAGCAACCGATTGCGCATTTCTTGCGCGCTAACAGCATTACATTACGTAATGATAATATATTCGTCTAGAAATAATTAATTGTCACCTTTTTGCTATTGTGTGGAATAATAGCTGCCGATATGATATGGCGAATCCACTTTTTATTCAAGAAGCAATGCCTCTAAGTAATGAATGAGAGCAGAAAAGCAATGTTGTACACCTTAAAAATTATTGCCTTAGAATCAATGACGCAGTCCACACTAGTTTAGCCGCTAGTTATTGTACATTTTTGCTGCAATTATTTTTTTAGAATCACCGACGCAGTCTACACTAGTTTGATTAATTGATTAACTTTGGACGTTGCCCCCCCCCCCCTCTTTCAAGACATAAGTTTAGATTATGCCCCCCCCCCCCCTCTGGATTCTCAACCCCCCCTCCTGATAATTATTTCGCAGTCCCTTAATTGTTTCCTTACAAACACTGACGCAGCTCACACTAGTGTTTTAGCTGCTAGCTTTCTCCCTTTATTACTCAAAATATTTCCTTATCGTAAACTTAGTAGCTACGTAGTCAACACTGCTTTATTTACACTTTAAAATCATGCTTAAAAAAAAAAAACAGGTTAATCTATCAATAACAATATAATTTCTAATATATTTTTTGTATCTTTTGTATATCAGGAAACAGAAGAAATTATCATGGTCGCTTAAAATGAATATACAAGCGCTGATTGGCTATTTCAAGGTATGTAAACGTGCTTATCAACTATTTATATTCCTCTTTTACTCCAAAGGGCTAAAGCTCGAAACGTCAGTTAAGTTAAGTGAACATTTTTTAAGGTGTTACAAATTTCATTGTATTACCTATCGTTTATATCAAACACCGACGCAGCCTATACTAGTTTACTCGCTAGTTTCTATTTCTATTTTTTTACGGTGTTACAAATTTCATTCTATTACCTATCGATCGTTTACATCAAACACCGACCCAGCCTATACTAGTTTACTCGCTAGTTTCTATTTATATTTTAAACAGTCAGTTACAAATTTCATTGTATTACCTATCGTTTATATCAAACACCGACGCAGCCTATACTAGTTTACTCGCTAGTTTCTATTTCTATTTTTTACGGTGTTACAAATTTCATTCTATTACCTATCGATCGTTTACATCAAACACCGACCCAGCCTATACTAGTTTACTCGCTAGTTTCTATTTATATTTTAAACAGTCAGTTACAAATTTCATTGTATTACCTATCGTTTATATCAAACACCGACGCAGCCTATACTAGTTTACTCGCTAGTTTCTATTTCTATTTTTTACGGTGTTACAAATTTCATTCTATTACCTATCGTTTATATCAAACACCGACGCAGCATATACTAGTGTACTCGCTAGTTTCTATTTCTATTTTTTTACGGTGTTACAAATTTCATTATATTACCTATCGTTTATATCAAACACCGACGCAGCCTATACTAGTTTACTCGCTAGTTTCTATTTCTATTTTTTACGGTGTTACAAATTTCATTCTATTACCTATCGTTTATATCAAACACCGACGCAGCCTATACTAGTTTACTCGCTAGTTTCTATTTCTATTTTTTTACGGTGTTACAAATTTCATTATATTACCTATCGTTTATATCAAACACCGACGCAGCCTATACTAGTTTACTCGCTAGTTTCTATTTCTATTTTTTACGGTGTTACAAATTTCATTCTATTACCTATCGTTTATATCAAACACCGACGCAGCCTATACTAGTTTACTCGCTAGTTTCTATTTCTATTTTTTACGGTGTTACAAATTTCATTCTATTACCTATCGTTTATATCAAACACCGACGCAGCCTATACTAGTTTACTCGCTAGTTTCTATTTCTATTTTTTTACGGTGTTACAAATTTCATTCTATTACCTATCGTTTATATCAAACACCGACCCAGCCTATACTAGTTTACTAGTTTACATCCATAACTATTTATATTTGTTTCCATGACAAAAAAAGTAAAGTTTTTTCATAAATGTAGTTTAAAAGTGAAATTAGTCCACGATAAATAGACACAATTACAACCTCGGAAAATTTGAGCCCCAGGTGGGAAACGAACCCACGATCTTCCGATTTTCTAGACGGATGCTCTACCACTGATTTATAAATGTAGTTATTTTATTCAAATTCTATCGGTCATCTAATACGTATTGTCTCGCTAAGGTCTTAATCGGTGGAAATTTGTTATTTTATATATTCTATTTATATGAATTTGCTATTTTTATATATTTCATTTATATGAATTCGCTATTTTTATATATTTCATTTATATTAATTTGCTATTTTTATATATTTTATTTATATTAATTTTCTATTTTTATACTAAGTGCCCTATTCGATGTGACACATATTGAATATAAATTGTTTAATTACAACCAACATGTGTAAATGAACAATGTTATGACGTCATAAGGTGAATTAGTCATCTAGTAAACAATGAAATGGCTTTACACCCATTCAAATAACACCAATTATTTAGACTGTACAGACTTATTGATATGTGTACTAACATGTGGCCTGTCTTAAAATAAACATTATTATCATATGACCCGTATTTTGCTCGGCGCGCGCTCTTAAGAAAACCTTCGGAAAAAGACTTCTGTTGGGGTCCGTACGGCTTTTTTCACCTGGTCTGTACAAACACGTACGGACCCGCTACTCGAAATGGCTTCTTCATTCATCAAACTAAATTAAAAAGAGTGGGTCATATGATAAAAAACTTATTGACTGAGTTAGGTCGGGCCGTACGGGAAAATATTTGGCTCTTGGTCATTTGTACGTGCGCTCGGTCCGTACGTCATAAGGAGTCCTTCGAATTTTCAACACAGAAACCCCAAGCTCACTCTCTCGGACTCAGTAGTTGCCTGCGGAGGAAGATAGTCTTTAACCATTCATTATTGTGGCATTTGAATTAGTGAGGACGTAGCAAACTCTCAAAACGGTGTGTAAGATACCTTTTTTACTTTAACTAAGGATTACCGTCTTAACCGTCAGTAAGTAACCCACTCTTTTGGGTGTCAGTAAGATAACATTTTTACTCCGACTAAAGATTACCGTCCAAAACGTCAGTAAGTCACCCACTCTTTTATACGGTGTATACGATACCATTTTTATTCCGACTAAAGATTACCGTCCAAAACGTCAGTAAGTCACCCACTCTTTTATACGGTGTATAAGATACCATTTTTACTCCGACTAAGGATTAACGTCCTAAACGTCAGTAAGTCACCCACTCTTTTATACGGTGTATAAGATACCATATTTACTCCGACTAAGGATTAACGTCCTAAACGTCAGTAAGTCACCCACTCTTTTATACGGTGTATAAGATACCATATTTACTCCGACTAAGGATTAACGTCCTAAACGTCAGTAAGTCACCCACTCTTTTATACGGTGTATAAGATACCATATTTACTCCGACTAAGGATTAACGTCCTAAACGTCAGTAAGTAACCCACTCTTTTGGGTGTATAAGATACCATATTTACTCCGACCAAGGATTAACGTCCTAAACGTCAGTAAGTAACCCACTCTTTTGGGTGTATAAGATACCATTTTTACTCCGACCAAGGATTAACGTCCTAAACGTCAGTAAGTAACCCACTCTTTTGGGTGTATAAGATACCATATTTACTCCGACCAAGGATTAACGACCTAAACGTCAGTAAGTAACACACTCTTTTGGGTGTATAAGATACCATTTTTACTCCGACCAAGGATTAACGACCTAAACGTCAGTAAATAACCCACTCTTTTGGGTGTCAGTAAGATAACATTTTTACTCCGACTAAAGATTAACGTCCAAAACGTCAGTAAGTCACCCACTCTTTTATACGGTGTATACGATACCATTTTTATTCCGACTAAGGATTAACGTCCTAAACGTCAGTAAGTAACCCACTCTTTTATACGGTATATAAGATACCATTTTACTCCGACTAAGGATTCGTCCAAAACGTCAGTAAGTAACACTCTCTCAGTTATACGGTATATAAGATACCATATTTACTCCGACCAAGGATTAACGACCTAAACGTCAGTAAGTAACACACTCTTTTGGGTGTATAAGATACCATATTTACTCCGACCAAGGATTAACGACCTAAACGTCAGTAAGTAACACACTCTTTTGGGTGTATAAGATACCTTATTATATAACATATAGTGGTATACCGAGTGATATCAACTAGATAAAAAGCCTATCCTAGTCATGAAGATATCATTGATATCACACATGTGTGATATCACTCTCAACCAATCAACTTTCAAAATATTTTTTTGTTTTGTTTCAATCTGTTATATAATAAACAGAACATTACATGTGCGCTTGGAGATATGAATTTTATCTTCTCGTGTTGAAAAGATATCCCACTCGTTCGCTGTGCTCACTCGTGGAATATCTTATCAACACACGAAGATAAAATTCATATCTCCGCGCGCCCATGTAATATCCTCTATATATTTACTCCGACCAAGGATTAACGACCTAAACGTCAGTAAAAAGTCCTATATAGGTAAAGTGAACATAATAATAAGAAAGTACAACTTTTAACACTATTAAAATGCTTTTATTGTATTAATCGCTAAAGGAAAATTAAGCATTGTATTGTTAAATATATTCTTTATATAGTAATATAAATAATATTTGCTTTATTATATATATATATAGTTATATACTGTGGGCTATCCAATGCATCTTATCCAATCAAATGTCACTTCACTGGCTTGATATTTTACACAAAGATGGGCATTTACACCTATTTCAAAAATCGTTGTCGCAGCCGAAGCTACGGTCCACACTCTA
>OX459110.1:13443451-13448451 GCA_949775045.1 Metridium senile | reverse complement strand
ACAATCTGGTTGCGTGTTTGTTAACCAACTAAAACCAATATTCTTCCGGTCGTGCTTGGATCCACACAGTTATATCCTTCCTTCCTTTCTTTATTAATATTAACTAAACAGGACGCGAAAGACCACCAACGATTTGTGCATTATACACACGAATTGTCTAGAATCAATTAAAGCATGAGCAAAATAGAATTTAAATGTAATTGATTGATGCATCTCGGGGTTATCCGGTTTCCTCCCTCCGCAAAATCAACATGCAAACGTGTTGAAAGTTAGGTGCATAGAATATTTGAATGTAGTAAGGAATGTGTATAGAGAATACACGACCACACAATCTTCTTCCGTGTATCAATAAAAAAGGTTTATTTTCTAAAATTGTTTCGCTTGTATATATATATTTTTTTTTACAATCAAGAGAATATATCTGTCTTCCTTGTATAAATGAAAAAGTTTTCTTTTTTTATAAGATTATTTCGCTTTTATATATTTAATTTTTTTATATAATCAAGAGAATATATCTGTCTTCCGTGTAAAAATAAAGGTTTATTTTCTAAAATTATTTCGCTTGTATATATTTTTTTTTATAATCAAGAGAATATATATGTTTATGCTTTATTGTTTTGATAAGAAATACATTTACAATGATAATATTAATAATAATAATAATAATAATAATAATAATAATAATAATAATAATAATAATAATAATAATAATAATAATAATAATAATAATAATAATAAATAATAATAATGATGATGATGATGATGATGATGATAATAATAATAAGTATAATAATAATAATAATAATAATAATAATAATAATAATAATAATAATAATAATAATAATAATAATAAATAATAATAAAATGCGTTTTCTATGTCGTGCCACGTGACATTTCTTTCAGTGTTAATGCCTTTTTTGGAAGACAATGTTGGTGGCTTCAACTGTATGTTGATATTATTCAGAACCAAAGCGGATGTACCTTGTTAATATATTAGGAAATGCGTTTAACTTAATCATCTTAGTTCAACAATTAAAATTGGAAAAAGTCGGCGAATCTTGACTAAGTAACCTTTGAAAGTCGCTTGTTGGCATTGAACGTGCTGTAGATCACGAACTATTGGGTAGATCCCACCCCAATTATAAACCAACAAAGCTAACTCGCTAAGACAACTATTTGTTAAACGAGGCAGGTGTGGACTGCTGCAACAAAATCAAATCTTGTCTCGTTGGAAGTCGCGAAGAAAATACTTTGAACATGCTCCAAAACATGAACTGTTGGGTAGATCCCACCCTAATTTTAAACTTACAATGCTAACTCGCTAAGATAACTATTTGTTAAACGAGGCAGGCGTGGACTGCGTCAAAATCAAATCTTCATTAAAAACCGTTGAAAGTCGTCTGTTGATACTTTGGACGTGCTCCAAATCATGAACTGTTGGGCAGATCCCACCCTAATTTTAAACCAACAAAGCTAATTCGCTAAAATAACTATATTTGTTTAACTAGGAAAGTGTGTCAAAATCAAATATTCACTAAATAACCGTTGAAAGTCGCGAAGAAAATATTTCGAATGTGCACGAACTAATCGACATACCCCACCCCAATTTTTAAAAAACTATTCTCGTTACTGCATATCTGGGAAATACTCTTCCCAAATAAGGTATTAAGGAAAGCAGAATATGTTATTAATGGATAGGTGGTAAAAAACAAACCTGAAAAGGCAGCTTGTTCGTTGTATATAAATAATCAAATCTTATAATAATGTTGTTTCTCTCAGGTTGTAATTTGTATATTCAGAAAGGAGACTAAACATTCCGACTGACTCACCATTTTTACGCCCATAGCTCGTTATTGAAGTCAAATCAAGGTCTAATCTTTGTGCGTCTTTTTCTACGCTATGATATTGCCGGTTTTTTCAGCGTTCTGTTTCGTTATTGAAGTCAATTCAAAGTCTAATCTTTGTGCGTCCTTTTCTACGCTATGATATTGCCGGTTTTTTTCAGCGTTCTTTTTCGCCTTTCTTGTTGTAAAAGAGCTAACCGATCTCCCCAAACTTCCTCACTTCGGCAGTATTTCAGTAATGACTTAGTTCAAAGTCTAATCTTCAACGTCGTCGACGACGTCAGTCGTGAGGCACTGAGTTACGTGTGTTTATAGTATACTAATCTTTCTCTGTATTAAGCTGCGGTAACCTTCATTGATGTTCTCCGTTTGGTAGTTCGGTACTGAATTAAGCTGAAGTTCAAATCACTGTCTCCTTATATAACATGTCCGGCTGTCCCTTATATTTACTGTTCACCGGCGGCTGTGTCCAGGGTCTAATTAATCCTTTGCTCCTGCGCGTTGTAGTGTTTTCTCATCGCCAGCAGCAGTTCGCTACTACATCGAGTTCACTCTCTAATTGCCTTTGTCTATAGTAATACTATATATTACGTATGGGATATGGTTTAATACTATGGGGCAATATTGGATGATATTTAACCTCAAGTGAACTGGCTTCCGTAAGCCTTTTGAATTGAATCCAACAGCTTTGCACTGCTAACAGCACTGATATCACTCATGGATTAGTATCATTTCTTTTGAGTGTAAATACTTGAATTATTGAATATGATTGAGATCAAGTATATGGATTTACTCGATGGGCATAGCCGATCTTGATATCTTTAATAAATATAATTTTTTTTTCTAGAAGAAACAACTAGAGTATTTCGGCTAGGAATTATGACTAATGTTAGTATGTTTTTTTTTGGAGCACAAACACTTAAATTACTAAATAAGATTCCTATCAAATCTATTGATTTACTCCAAGGGCATAGCCAGTCTTAACCCTACTATCAGTTATGATATCTGTGATGGATAAAAACATCATTTATCGATCGCAAACACTTAAATTACTAAATAAGATTCAGATCAAATCTGTTGATTTACTCCAAGGGCATAGCCAGTCTTACAGTGAGACTAGAAATGCACCATATATACGTTATTGTTATTGTTATTAACAGTAATGATATGTGTCATGGATAAACAATTAAATTACTAAATAGAAATCAAATCATTTCACTGAGAATCATTAGAGTTCTTTATTGAGATACTATTACTCGATAGGCCTGGTCGTTACTGTCATTGGTTGGTTAGCATAACTCACTTGTTTGATTGCGCAATAGCTCAAATTACTAAACAGAAACCAGATCATTTCTACTGAGAATAATTAGAATTCATTATTGAGATACTATTACAAGATAGGCCTGATCGATACGGTCTTTGCCGTACTAACAGCAATTTCATTGGTTGATAAGCGTATCTCAATTGTTTGATTGCGCAATAGCTCAAATTACTAAACAGAAACCAGATCATTTCACTTAGAATCGTGCTGGTTTATTGATTGATTGATTTTACTCCATGGGCATAGCCGCTCTTTGCCGTTCCAGCATTACTGATTCATTTTTTCCTTTCATCGTTAATAGATCAGTTTCGTGTTATCTAGCACCACTGTTCTGTTTGACAAAAAGCGCATTTGCACAGGGATAGCTTCGATGCAGAGTAAATTCAAATGTGTTTAATATTGTTAAGAGATAACATTGTTCATGCTTTGCTTGGGATTTGTGAATATTTTGACAACAAATCAAGGCTTAGCCTTTTCAAATCCGGGGTGCAAATGCACCTTTTGTCAAATAGTACAGCGGTGTTAGATTACATGAAACTGGAATATTAAAAACTTTAATAAATTAGTATGCAACTAGTCATTTTTTATCAATAGACGTTTTATAAATTTAAATTTGAATTATAAATTATATATTCTATCTATAGGATTTTTTGCATAATATGTTTTTATTTTTTTTATTATTAATTATATTACATTTTCACATTATTATTGTTATGCGCAATAGATCATTATATGTATACACGTACTGCGCAATATAAATTGTTAAACTATTATTATTATTAATTATAACTCTACGGGCGTGGTAACTGAGGTATTTTCCCAGCTAAAAGTATTGTCATTATTAATGTTAAGTCTAGACTCTTAAAATATCTTCGCTCCATACGACATGAAAATTGTCTGTTTTTGATATTAATATTCTAATTGAATCAGTTTACTCGCATGTGTTGAGCTACTCCGTGAGAAGGTCCTAAACGCAGTTCCTCCTACAACAGTGGGATATCTATCAGTATTAAAGGTCACATTAGCAGGCTTCTAGCCCTAAGGGCAGTTTTGATAGCAATATAGGTGAGCGTAGTGTTTGCAAGTGTTGGTATTGCGATGCTAATTTGCCAACCATTTTCACAATAGATTTGTTAATTTTCTTTGTTTTAAAATGGTTGGTTGGGAAAACCATAACAAAATACGTATCTGTATGGTTCACCTATACTTTTTTGCGTATTTCTTTGCGTTTTTACGTAGATTTTTTGTCTTTGTGTAAACGTTTTCATCGTTATTGAAAATATTTGAAAACCCTTCGCGTAATTTGATGTATTTTTCTTTTTGCTATCGATAATCTATTGTATTTCTTATTGGTTGCGTTAAAGTATATCACAGCAGGACGTAAAAACAAGGTTATGTTTCAATGCGTATACCGCTACACCAACTTGCGCGTTTTTCATGAGCTATTTTTGCATGCTTTCCTTGCGTAAAAGGTGTTCTTTGATTGCTTTAGATGGTTTCTCGCGTATTTTCTGCGTTCTCCTATGTTTTTTTATATTTCTCTATGTATTTGATGCGTCAGTAAAACATATTACAACAAGACGTAAAAACAAGATTCATTTACAAAACGATGATGATCCGTTTTTAACGTCTGATTATTTTCTTTACGTAAAAGAACTCGTACTTATATATGCGTATTGACAGTATTTTGAGTTCTTTTCTACGTTTTTGCGTGAATATTTCTCTACGTATTAGTTCCGTTATGTCATATCACAGCCAGACGTAAAAGTAAAGTTATTTTCCAATAATTATAACTACAAAACGTTTTCAACCATTTAACGTGCTTGTTCACCCAA